>OV928036.1:10370000-10970000 GCA_931315375.2 Opisthograptis luteolata | reverse complement strand
TCTTCAATGCACTCTCTGATATACCGGGTGAAATAGATGACGTTGACCTACTCATAAAAACTATTGATGAAGTATGTGGTGACACATTGAGCACCACATTGATTGACACACATAGGAGAAGACATCTTGCGTACCTTATGGCGGATCAAGGTGCGTTAGTTGGAAATCCCGGAGCCGTTTCAAATTTACCAAAACAGCAATTAACGCGACGTCAAATTAAAAAAAGCAAGTCAGTAATACAAACAATACTCTTCGGCGAAGATAGTAACAACGAAGATGCAGTTTCAAAAAACGTTAAACAAACGGAAATACTTGTGGATCTTAGAGAAGCTATTTTACAAGTTGCCCGCCATTTTTTGGCTCTTGAACCTCAGCTTGCATCTGAAATTCAACTCACTGCTGATTATACTATGCAAAGCCATGCAGCAGATCGAGAGCGGTATGTTAATGTATCTAGAAGTAAAAGAAGACGTGCAAAAGCATTGCTAGACTTTGAAAGAAGAGATGGGGATGAACTGGGATTCAGAAAGAATGATGTTATTGAAGTAATTAGCTCCAGAGATGAACACTGTTGGGTTGGAGAATTGAATGGTCTCAGAGGTTGGTTTCCTGCACGTTTTGTAAAATTATTGGATGAAAAGGGGGTGAAATATAGCAGAGCTGGGGATGATTCTGTAACAGAAAAGGCTGCTCACCTTGTTAGAGGTGTATTAGCTCCTGCTTTTAAACGAGTGTTATTGCATGGTATCAAAAGACCGAGTTTTCTTGATGGACCATGTCATCCGTGGCTTTTTATCGAGGAAGCATCTTCAAGAGAGGTAGAAAAAGATTTCAATTCGGTCTACAGTCGTTTGGTACTATGCAAAACATATCGATTGGATGAAGATGGTAAAGTTCTCACTCCCGAAGAGTTATTATACAGATGTGTTCAAGCCATTAACTTGTCACACGATAACGCCCACGCACAAATGGATGTCAAACTGAGAACATTAATTTGCATGGGATTAAATGAAGAAGCATTGCATTTATGGCTAGAAGTTCTCTGCGCTTGTGTCGATGTAGTTAAGAAATGGTATCACCCTTGGTCTTTCATAAATTCTCCCGGCTGGGTCCAAATCAAATGTGAATTGAGAATACTTTCACAGTTTGGCTTTAATTTAAATCCAGAATGGGAATTGCCATTGAAAAAAGATACACAAAATCAACCGTTAAAAGAAGGTGTCCGAGATATGCTAGTAAAACATCATTTATTCTCTTGGGATTTGTAATCAAAATTATAATATGTAAGAAATATCGTATAAATAGTACAGTTCACATCAAATTTTATTGCGTCCTTTACGCACTTGCAAAAAATGGGACTCTATATCACCTCTCCTCACTGAAAAGAGTAAAGTTATTAATTTAGCTTTTATTTAAAAAAAAAACTATAATTTACTTACATAATGGAAATATGTACATACGTGTAACTAAATAAATAGGAAAAAGGTTACAATAATTATCATTAGGAATAATGTAGATGTAATGAATATTGATACAAAAACATCAATATAATTATATAAAAAAAAGTTATCATAAAAATAAGACACGTAAGAATAAAATTGTTATATCCACTTAATTATTATTGAGCTTACAATCGCACACTGCTGAAACATAATTAGTGTAATTTTTATCAGAATGAAATCTGGTAACTATACCGAGTACTTACTACTTACTTAATAATTATTCTATATAACTATGTAGTAAGACTTTTTTATTTATGTGAAAACATGTAAATAAAGAATAATATTGTTAAAACTTTGATTAATATAAAGTATTGTAATTCTGTTTTCTCTTAATTTTGAGTATTAATAATTTTATCTGATCTCTTTAGCTAGCGAAATGTACCTTGATGCTAAATGTAAAGTTTATAATGTAGGAAGCTTTGTATAAATAAATACACATATATCTTAAAATAAATGGTGTTATTTTTACAATACATTAAACATACTATTGACATATACATATAAATCAGTTACAAAAAATATCAAAAATATGGTTTAGATAATGTTTTTTAATAATAAAAATGATACTAATTCAAGCGTAATTTTTGTAAAATAATAACTACTGATTTATATTAAAATTTATAAATCAATAAATAAATTAGAAGTTTTTTGTGTTTAGTATACATAATTATCCTTGACATAAATGATCCAATGAACAGTAAACTTACTTGTACGAAAAAAGATGTTCAATGTGTGCAATTTTTAGAGAAAATTATTACCGCCTTGCGTATTCCCGCGATCCGAAAACTCGCTGTTTATCGATATTAGCAATTTGTTTTTTTTAAGGAGTTAGCTACTTATTAATACAAACTACACCGACAGGCGTCCCACAAAATTAGATAAAACCAACTAAATAAGTGCTCTGTGATGAAAAACTCACTATATCTACATTTATTTGTTAACCGGTGAACAATTCTTCAGAAAATTTATAAAATCGGTAAGAAAATCGTTTATTATGCGGCCCGTAAATTACGCACTAAATTACTTCAATGACTTCTCATTCTCAATTCTTCATTACTATATTTTATCTATGGCAGAGACGAGCATTCCACACGTGCAGCTATAATCCTATAATGCCAGCAGTAAACAAGGATAGTGATAACTATTTATCCATAGTGTGAATGTGATGGCAATTAAGTCATGCTAATAATATAGTGGAAGTTCAAATTCCAAACGTAACGCTATCGATATGAAAAGTGTCAAACTAATGTCAAAATCAAATGTGCGACACACTGACAGATGCGTACATAACCTCTTTATTTCTCTTCAATTTGAGAAGTCAAACGTGCTTGTTCTCTTCGAGCTAAGGCCTATCGGCAACTTGCACGCAATTAAACAAAAATGGCATCAAAGGCTGAATTAGCTTGCGTTTACTCTGCTCTCATCCTTGTTGATGATGATGTAGCCGTCACCGTAAGTTTTTTGTACTTTTCTTAGCCATTGTCTTTCGAAAATGCAAACTAAATATCTTAGTCCCAGTCTGTTATATCCACGTTCATCAAGGCAATAGATCTATGAATCATTGTAATAATGATTGAATTAGCCTTATTCGTAACGTTCTCAATATTGTGCAATTGTATTTTCGTGATTAATTAATATCGGCGTGAATGGTACCTAGTGTTTACGTTTGTGTTTCGGTGTTCAGGGTGAGAAGATCTCCACCATCCTGAAGGCGGCTAACGTAGACGTCGAGCCGTACTGGCCGGGTCTATTTGCGAAAGCGCTGGAAGGCGTCAACGTCCGCGAGCTGATCACCAACATCGGATCCGGCGTGGGTGCGGCCCCTGCTGGAGGCGCAGCTCCCGCTGCTGCCGCCGCGGCGGCGCCTGCTGAGGCCGCTAAGGAGGAGAAGAAAGAAGAAGAACCCGAAGAATCTGATGATGACATGGGCTTCGGTAAGAAATATTTTGTTATTTGAAATCTACCCATATTTTGACCAAAGATATACGAATTGTACTTATGAAAAGTGACTATGTGATACACAGAACATGCTTGTAAAGGCTTGTTCATAAAAGATCTTATAATATTACTATTCATGATGATTTAAGCATGTATTAGCTTCAGAAAATGAATGATCGACAAATAATCCACTGAGAAAATATTGATGTGTCCATATAATATTGAACACATATGTTCAGAGAAGTAATGTTGATTTTCTTTTGTTTCAGGTCTTTTTGACTAAAAAGCTTTATGTTAAAGCTGTGGTATTCCATAAAAAGCTTCATGAAGCTTTTTTAGTTATAAGAAAATTTAACTTTGTATTAAAGTTATAAAAACAATTAAAATCTTTATTTTATCCTAACCTTTAGGGCTATTGTAAGTAACAAACCCAAGTTAGACAAATCATACAATTTCTTGATAAAATCTTTTGTCAACATGATATCAAACTTATTCTCCTAGTTTAGAATTGTTTTTAGTGAAAAAATAAACCAAGAGCTAACAAAATAACAATTTAATTCAGAACAAAAACTCATTAAATTATGATGTCCCTTAGCATTTCTTTATTAGGTTTCTATCCTTAGGTTGAACAGCTACCCAAAAATCTGTAACACAATCTCTATTCTAATAATATTATAAAAAAAAGTAGCAAAAGTAACTGTCTGTCTGGCTTTCACACACAAAAACTAACTAAACTGATTTAAAGAGATAGTCTAGAGCCTGAGAAAGGACATAGGCTACTTTTTACTGTGATAAACTGTAGCCTACGCAGGTGAAACCGTGGGAACAGCCAGTTACATACTTTATAATGAGCAAGCATTAATGCTGATGTGCTGTCACGCTGTGTTGAACTTCAGCATTATCTAAAATTTCATTACAGTACATCCTCTGTTTTATATATTTACAGGGTAGCGTTTAACCATAAGTCACCTGATGTTAAGTGACGATGTGGTCGAAGATGGCGCCACGCTACACCTGAACTGGGAACTGGCTCTCAAGTGAGGCTGCCGGAACACACTGATAGGTGCTTGGCGACAGATTCTTAACAAGAGGGTGGTATCTAGCCAGGCGAGTACTAGAAAATACCCTACCACCAAGCTATGGTTTCATCACGATGTTTTCCTTCACCGAAATCTCAAGCTCATTGTAGGATTCGAACCCACGTCCTACAGATCGCAAGTTGACGTCACTGCCACTGAGCCATTATCGCTATAAAATGATATAAAATCCATCATTCTCTATTTATTTTTCAATTGGGTACCTAGTCAATTTTATAAAACTTGGCTTTTAACTGGCCTCGCACCCCCTACTCTGAAACTGATGTAGAGCTACATTATTAGTGCTCATTTTACGAAACTGCTTCTTTACGTAGTTGTCGAAGCTTAGCGGTTTTTAGCGGTGAAAAAGAAGGTTAAAGAAAACTTCACTCTCATTACATAATACAACTTTTACTAAAACTAAATTCAAAAACAACAATTTTAACTATATCCCCACATAGCTCGTTGAACACCAGAAAGCCTGTTGTGGTCTGCAAGGTTTCTCCAAACCATACGACTCAGGCGCCACTCCGGCACAATACCGCGAGGCCTGGAATCAAAAAGATAATATACTACACAAATACTTGAACACAAGCTTAAAACACTCTTAACTCTACATTTTAATTTTTTATTTAGGTAGTGTAGCATTTGACCACGAGTCATCTGATTTTAAATGACAATGTGGTCGAAGTTGGTGCCACTCTTATGCCTGGATGGGAAACTGGCGCCAAAGTGAGCCTGGTCTCCTTATTGAAATGGCATAGAAAGGTGATCATTCATCATAATATTAAACAAAGGTGCCTTTATAATGAAGTTCTTTGCTAGTGAAAGGGTGTTTGTTGGCTTACAAGCTTTTGAGATAGACGGAAGTTTAGGAAGCTGTATAGAGTCACAGAAAACTAATCTAACATATCATCGGCTAGATAACAACACCGCACAAGTCAAATTTTGCAACTTTTCAGGCAAGACATAAAACTGTTTTATTTGTATGTTTTTTATGTAAATTATTGACTTGTGTTTGTTACAATTTTTAATTAACAGCTTCTATTTAGTAAAAATGCTTAGAACTGACAGGTTCATAGAAGCGCACATCAAAACTGCATCTAATGTCAATACCACAAAATTTTGACTTGTGCGGTGTTGTTTGCTAGCCGACAATATGCAGCCCAACTGTTTGCTTTAGACCAGACATTATTGGTAGAGGGTCAATGAACATCTATTTCATTAAATACAAAATGTTTCATTTTGAGTACTAGTGGTTTGCTATTGTAAATTAGCTTGGTCACTATTTAAAAGGACAATACTTTGTTTTGCCAATCCTCAAACATTAATGCAATAATTCTACTACCTAAATATATTCCTTTTGATATATTAAAGTGTTACTTTGCTGTATCACGTATCATGAGAATACTATTTCACCGGACTGAGTTTTCTCTTAAAACTAAAATCTTACGACTCGACAGTCCTGGTACGGGCATTTTTACACACCCACCTTGAAGTGACAGCGCATCTGTTATTAATTCTCAACGGAATACAGTTCATTTCAAACTTGTTGATATCTTTGTCCGCAAGCTCTCTGATCTCTATAGGCAGTACATCATTTTTCCTCATGGCGTTGATCCTGGTCCTCTCTAAGAAGTTTTCGGCGCTCATGCGGCGGCGTTTCACGTCGCGGATCATAAGTGCGTTCGCCCATTTGTTGCGCACTTGCTGGAACTGTGATTTTTATGTTAGAGCTGGTGTTTTAGTTAATTTCAGACAAATTTAATGTAGACTATCAGTATAGTAGTAACGTACAGAGATTTTATATAATTTATTTTATCACAAAAAATAGAAGTTGTATAAAACTTTTACCCCAAATCCAGCAAAGGCTCTAGACTTTAAAACTGCTTTTCCGACATTTGATACGTTTAGATTCATATTAATTTATTTTTAAAAGTGTAGTAAATCTACTTTTCTTGGTTATGTTTCATATGTCGTTCTGTCCACTATATAGTATATACTACGTTCTGTCTGTCAAAGAGAATGTAATGTAACTGTCTGTGTGACCATTGGTAAAATAGAAAATCTGCTACACAATGGTTTACTGTCATGAGAAACAAAAAAGCACTTAGATTTCATAGAACTCGTGTACTTAATGTTCTTGCACACATAAACTTAGTTAAGCTTCAAATTTGCTATTGTAAAAAAATTGAGCTCTAGTATTACAAACAGCATGATAAGGTAAGTAGTTTAAAATCTTCCCATCTGAAAATTCGACTGCCAAATCTGCTGAAATGGTAGAAATCTGCTACGAATGGTCACACTGTTTCTGATTGTCAGGCTCGACAGCATGACATTTGATTTGACAGTGAAAAACACATCATGCTGTCACTAGCTAGATCAAAATTCAAATTATTTCAAATCACAAAACAAAAACATGAACGAAAACGATAAAACGAATCAACTTGAAATAACATTGATGTGAAAGTTATGACTGACTGATATTATTTGTATAAAATTTTGTTTTATCCTACGTCTCGTCTGTGCTAGTACTTTATCTACTACATTGATTTATTGCGTTTGTTCGGCAGACCGGCCGGGACCACCCACACATAAAACTTGTGTTATGATGAAAATAGAATGAGTTTTAAAAGAACAATATCTCAGAGGTCGAGCAGTGGTAATAGAAGTCCGGCGAAGAAGGTGAGAACCGTTGATTTGAACAATTATCTTCACAAAACATTGCGAGAAAGTGGCCTCACCATAAAGCGTCCTCCTCACAAGTGTATATCTTCGCAAGAAACTATTCATGTGATTCGCAATTTAAAAAAGAACCTAGAGAAACATTTTGAATATCCTAGAAATGTTGCAGAACTGTTTTCATGCTTGGAAAAGGAATGCCAGGATTTAGATATTTTTAAGCAGTACTTGTTCCCTAACATTGTGAGGATATCAGACGAGAGCTCTGATGAGTATCCAGTGAGTGATAGCGTTATTAAAATACTATTAAGTATTCCAATTCTGCAAAATAAACTTGTAGACTACATTTTTGAGAAAGCTACTGATTTGGCTGCACAAACTAGATGTGGACCATGGATACAAATGATATTAAAGTGTTTTTCAACACTTGACAGCATTGTTGACACTGAAAAAATATCAACAAACTTAATCAACTTACTGGACATTACTTCTGAGAAGATGGTCCGTCTTGAGATAATTTCAGCCATACCTGATATCATTGGTGACCAGGAGCATAATAATATTTCAACAGAGTTGAGCAGGATCCTAAGTGAAGATCATGACCTCATTCCAGCCATTCTGGAATGTCTGTCATATCTGTGTCTTTCTGATGATCAATATGAACTGCTACAAAAGAAAACGTTAAACATACTCATGAGTTTATCAAAATGTAATTACTTTCCCAATTTTGTCAAGTTTCTGCTGATTCCTAGTCGCATGAGTGAAGGTGCATATTTAGAAACAGTTCAGGGATTGAGAAATGCTCTGGGTTGGCCGACGTCAATAGCTAAACCTCAAGACATTGCATCCAGCCAGGTTCTAACAGCAACAGCAATTAGGAATTCCATTATATCATCAAAAGTTACAGCTAATGCTTGGCTGAAAGTAGTGTCAAACTGCAAAGTAAAAACTGACCACAAACCAATTGATATTGTGATACTATTAATATTATTTACAACATCAGAAGAGAAGCAAAAGCAAGTTGAAAATTTGATCAGAAAACTAATAAAACTCGACACAGTTAATGAAGATTTATTAGATGATGCTTTTGAAAAGTTTAAGTCTATTCTAAAGAGCCATTTGAAACATTTAGTTGAGCTTGCCAATTCATTATTGAAAACTAAAACTGATCCTTTGGTGGGATCGTTTGCATCACACATGTACACCCTGATGCTATCCAAACTAGAAGACTGTAGCCAAACTATTGTTGCTGAACTACTTCAACTGGCGCTGGATTCCAAACAATGTGTCATGAGCATTCTCCACATACTTAACACAGTTGCATCAAAAGACATGTCACTATTGAAACCACACAGTGTACAGATGCTGACTCTATTAGATAGAATGAATGACATGCCGCTGGCTGAAGTGAGAGCTGTCATGAACTTACTTTGTGGGCTTGCATACAGCTACGAGAATTCTGTTATCCGAGATGATCTGCATATGATTATAAGAAAAGAACTCAGTAGCTCTAACCCGAAAATTAAAATACAAGGTATACTTGCTGGGACCCAAGCAGTCAAATACCTCATGACCACAAATGATGATGATGAGACTAGAGAAATGCCAGATGACATAAGTTATGGATCTGTGACTCATCTGGCTGAAGGTGATCTTCGTGAAGCAGCACAAATAATAGAGATGATTAGCCGAAGTACAAAGCAATTCCCTGATATGACTGCATTTTTCTATGATGAGTTATCGAAAATTATTTCATGTGCTCCATACATAAATAAAAATTTCATGTCATGGTTAACTGATGCAGTTACAAATGATCTCCAACAAAATTTCATCATTGATGTGTTACCAACTGAACAGATAGATGATCTAAAGTTAAGCATGCAATATTGTTTGAATGCAGATAGCGAGATGGATGAAGTAATAGCTATAAATGTTGCAGGACTGACATTGCAATCCAAGAAAGAAATTTGTGTTGGCATTCTGTCGCCTTTATTCCAACTTGTTCAGACACTACATTGTAAACAGCATGAAGGCAATTTATCCAGTATTGATGCTTTATTAGGTTGTGCTATTGTTATGCCAATGTTTGATGTTGATTTAATTGGAGATATGGATTCTGGCTCTGTAAAAAATATCTTAGACTGCTTAGTCCATTGTGTAAATTGGTTCAGAGAGTTACTCAATGCATTTGCCACCCAAGATGATGATGCACTGAGAGGAAAAATTCTGAGAAGAGTCATACAATTAGAAGAATTAGAGAGAGTCATTGGTGAAATTCTGATCTTAAATAAAATATCTTACAAACCACCTGTTAGCAATTTTAACATTAATAAGTATACTGGGGAACATGTTGAAATGAAAGCAATAAAGGTTCAAAACAATAAACAAAAGCCTCAGAAGAAGAAAGCTGCTGATGATACTGTTTTACCAGAAACAGTAAGATCACAAGCCACACAACCCAATAATCCTGCCAGGAGCAATAGTACTCATAACATTGCTTTCAGACAACTTAATTTAAACCTACTTCAGCTCTTCCATTTGAATATGACAAGCGAAAGAGAATCTGAATCTGAATTAACTGTGAAAACATTAAAGTTTATATTGATGTGTATAAATAATAACCTTGAAGACATCATGGTGTCAAAGATAAAAAGAAAGACATTTCTGACTAAGCAAGAAATTACTGCATATGAACCTAAAAAAGCAGAAGAATGTGCCAATGCTGTAAGTGAAATATTGCCTAAAATAATAAATCACATGCAATTTCTTACTTCCTACATAGAGAATCACATTGTTGTGAACAGCCAGGATGATAATGGATTCCTTTACACCGCAGAAATGATGGATTACATGTCATGTTTGGAAAATATTTACAATTTGCTCACAATATTTTTCAAATGGATTGGTTTCAGAAATCATCACAACGCATTACTCAAGAGTTCACTTAGAACTGTTGCAAATTCAGACAGTGCTATAATTTCTTTGAGAGATCTGCTAATAGCTGTAGTAGAAAAATTTGAAAAGCATGAAAATTACTGTTTACAACTTTCTACTGCAGTTTCTCTCATAGAACTAGTAAAGGCTATACAAAACTACTCTAGCAGTAAACATATTTTGAAAATATTAAGAAATATGGCTCAAAATTTCTTATCCCAACAATGGAAGACCCCTGATGGGGCTTTGGAAAAGGGGCTTCAATTTAACCAAAGTGTAGATCGATTGGCCTCTATTTATATGATAAATAATGAAATGATGGCATTGAAAAACTTAACTTTACAGCTAACAAATGATATCCAATACTTAAAAACGCGAAATGATACTCTCAGCACTCTGAAATGTATAAACAAAGCTAATTTCCCGATTTTGTACAGAAACTTGGGTACAGCCCTTTACGAAGCCACCAAAGGCTGTTTAACTATTAAGGGAATGACAAATTCTGAACATCTAAGTCTATGGAAAGATGTTGCTACAATAATGAAACACATGTCTGACATTGCTAAAACTCTTGAAAATAGAAACAACTTATCAGCATTCTTTAAGAAGTCGCTTCCTATACTCAAATTGTTCATGTCACAAGGTATACCCATTTTGGAGTTACAGTTGAAGAACGAGACACAAGAAGTGCTAGAAATACTAAAGATCCTTCAACAGTCAACTAGATTTTTGCAGTCTTTGTGTTGTCATTCCCGTTTGAAGAAAGACATAGCTTTGATGAGCAAAGTGCCGTTTATGAGGCAATTGCTTGAGACGTTAATTTACAAAGTTAAGGCTTCTTTAGCAGCGAATAATTGCTCTGAAGCGTTTTGGATGGGCAATCTGAAGAATAAAAATATCCATGGAGAAATAATAGCGACTCAGCAAAGTATTGAAAGTGAGGAATCTGTTGAAGACTGCGATGAGCAACTTCCGGAGGATGATGCTAGTGGCGAGAGTGATGATGAAATGCTCAATCCTGACTCTAAAAGCGTCAGTGATATTGTTTGATTGTTTCCTAAGGTTAAATGTAACTTGAGATTACATCCTTAGCATGAACTACGAATTAATAAGAATTAATGATTAGTGACTATAATTATGTAAGTTAATAAACATTTTATATATTGATTAGTACATAGTATTATTTGCTGTCATTTATTTTTTACTGATGATAATAAATAAGTAACTAGGTATGTAATAATATAATTAAAAACTATAGGTAATTAGTATTACCTCAATTAGAAGGCCCCAAGAAGGTAGGTTACTGATGGATGTAATGACTGGGAATCCTAGCGATTTTGTTGCGGAGTTTAACATTCTCAACTTAAAAACAAGTCTGTTTATGGTACCTAATCTATGTTTCACCGCATCACAAACAGCGGGCCCTAAGCTCACGAAAAAACCTCAAAACGTACTGGTAAAACTATAGATATTGAAATGAAACTGCAAGAATTAAATTAAGTCAATATATTCCTTAGTCAGCTTAGTACAATCTCTGGGGCTGGCCCATAGTAGACTTCATGTGTAGAGAGCGGACATTTTGCCAGTGCTTCTTGAGCAGGGAAACCAGGAAATTGATGGAGAGATGCACATTCTGGGCGAGCTCATCAGGGGTCATGTCCACATGTCCCACAGCCACAGACAGGCACAACACCTGGAAAAAAAACATATGCTTGCTTTAGAATTGATATGTCAATAAAAAAACTATTTATACAATTGCTGGCAGGAATTGGAAAGTTGATATTTATGGTTTTGGACACCATCAGCTTCACTAAAGATATAGTGATTGCATTCTGGGTGCTATAATGGGGAATTGTGACGCTTATCATCAGGTGAGTGACTTGCTTGTCTCGTCACTCAGTTGCACAAAAAGATTTCACATAAATACTATTCAAACTTTCGGTGTAATGTTTCACCACAAGTTACCTGCGACGAGGTGATAGAAGGTGGCGCCAAGCCCGAACTGGGAGAAATCCCTTCAACTTTTTCTTGTATATAGAATGGAAATCATTTTATAACCATGTAACCCACCCAATTTGACAGATTTAGCAGTATTCCTTACCTTCTTCATCTGGAACTTAATGGTGGCTTTGACTTCATCAATCTTCTGTGTCATGGACTCCTGGTGGGAGAGGAGACCAGGGAACTTGCCGGCTTTGTTGAGACCGGGTCCCAGCAGACGTGGGATCTGCTTGATGAGGGATTCTGATGCAAGGAAGGCATCGTATCTGGAAATATAATATAATTTGTTAGAATTTTCGTAAAAACAATACTGATGAAAATTCAGATGATCAAACAAGTTCCAAGATTATTACTTTGTATATCAACCTATAAATGAGATTATCTGACAATGGTGTCGATTCGGTTTTGCATTCTCTAAAACTATACTAAGTTTGACAGGTCTAATAGTAACACTGTTCTTTTTTTACAGCAATACTATTAGACCTGTCAACTTAGTTTAGTTTTAGAGAATACAAAACCGAATCGACACCATTCTAAGACTTTTCCTCTAGATAGGTACTCACTTCTTAGCTAGCTTCTTGACAAGTTTTTTGTTCTTGTTCAGCTTCTTAAGAGCCTCGGCATCCATGCAGGGCACCTCAAGAGTTTTAGCCTCATCACAATGTTGCTGGTCACCGAGCACACATACTTGCATCTTGGGGCGGGGAATGTACTTCAGCCTGTGAGATAAAGGTGTTAATATATTAGTAAAAGTAAAACAATCCATCAGTCAAACCTTTGTAGTAAATTTATCAGAAAAGTTGTGTCATCAATATCAACAGATAATACATGCATATAAAACATCATTTTAAGTCAAGTAGTTTAATGGAATGGTAATAACTGCAGACTCTATAATAGGTTTGTAACAAAGTGAGTAAAACAGACATTTTATATAATAGTGCTAATGTTTAGAAGAGCAGAGTAGCTAGAACAGAGGGCAAATTAATCTACCACTTGCCTTCTCCAAACCCAGTATCTATCTACTCTTCAGACTACTAGACCCATTTACATCGTACACAGTTGGTGAGTGAAACTTCAAGAAAACACCAATTATTCTACTAACAAAATATTAATTACTGGTAAAGTACTGGGAACAGTATAAAGAAACAAGCTATTTGACTCTACCCATGATACTAAAATGAGATTAGAAAAATGGAATTAGTAAAGAATGGTACCTCTCCAAGCTGCGTCACTGGCTTAAAAGTTTCGGTTGACCAAAGCCTACCTACCCATTATTTTAAGACTCTGGGTAAAGTCCCGTCAGACTATTTCCGACTCCCTGTCCAGACACATTTTGGTGGAATTCTGTATCAAAATCAAGCGTCATGCATCCCACAAAAATGCGCTTTCCAGGTAAACGTACTTGACGGTGCCCGAGAAACGCTTGTCCTTTTGCGGGTCATAGTTCTTGAGACCGATTTGGAGTTCAACCGTCTCCAAGAAGTTGCGTTTCTTCTCCTTTGACAACTCGATGACGGCATTTACACACTCGTAGAGTGTATCACGCGATACCTTTGACCTGAAAGACGTAAATAAATAGTGTTGAACAGATCGAACACGTACAGTTTTGAAGACGTAGAGGTTATAATTTGCAAATGATAGAAAAACCAACAAATAACTTAAGTCATACAATTAGTTTTATATTATGCACAAGGAAATAGGATTTTAATTACGATATAAATAGTGATTATTGAGATTTTAATTGATTTACTTACGACATTTTGCCGAAACAACCTCCGCTCTATTCGATGTCTGACAACTGAAAGAATGAAAGAGAGAAAAGAAACAAAGAATGAATGAATGAAGATCAAGGAAAATTGAGTTTGACTTTGACATTAGTGTTGCAGCTGACTTACAAAACACACTCATCGATGAATCGACTAAACCTTACATTCTCTTTGGAATCGACTATCCAAGATGCAAGTTCAATCAAATATTTAATTTGTACTCACTTTCGTTATTTTCTTAAAACAGAAATCCCGTCACATTAAAAAAATAAATGTTCACTAGGAGTGAGGAGTCCCAGAGAACATGTTTTAAAACATCGATGTATCGTTTGCATCCCTACCTTCTAATGCTGCGGAAACGGGCCATGCGACTGCAGTTTTTTAAGGATGGGTAATTTATTTTTTGGTTATGGGGATAAACTCGGAGTAGCGACGCTTAATTGGGTTGATCCGAATCTTGAATATTATTATTTGGAAAATTAATAAATCATAACCAGGCTAGGAAAATAATACAAGATGTAAGCCTATTGGTAGTTTTTTTCCACACACACGGCATAGCTAAGCTATTAGCTACCTCGCATAAACACGTAACTCTTGTGGAAACGTTAAAACCGCACCTTAGAGGGGAAAAACCCTCTCTCTCTCTATGTATGTTGTTGCTATCAATTAAACATGCATAATACTTGCTTGTTTATTCAAAACAATGTCGCATATTTATTATTTTTGCGGACTGTGTCAAGAATTAATGTATTTGGTGATGCAGGTTGAGGATATCTTGGACATGTTATGTACCAGTCTTTGCTCAGTAATTCTGGATCATGTAGCCACCAACCGTACTGAAAGTTTAATAGAATATTAGGTGAATAATTAGGTACATATAATATACTAGCTGTTACTCGTGGTTTCACCCGTGCCCCAGTGACGCCTACATTGCCGAGGTATTGAAGCAGTCTTAAATATAGAGTAATTTATTTTGATAAGGATTAATACCAAGATACAAATAAAGTCTTTTCTAGAAGCGGCATTTAAATTAAATTTTTAAAATAAAAAAAACACATATTGTGGCATAACTATAATAGTTAGACGCGGTAGCCGAGTTGGTAGTGTCCCTGCCTGCGAAGCTAGCGGTCCCGGGTTCGAATCCTGGTAAGGGCAAATGTATGTGTGATGAGCACTAATGTTTGTACCTGAGTCTTGGATATTTCTATCTATATAAGTATTTATTTCTCTATATAAGTATGTATATCGTTGTCTAGTACCCATAACACAAGTTTCGAGCTTAATTTGGGGCTAGGTTAATTTGTGTGAAATTGTCCCAGATATTATTATTATTATTATTATCTCTTCATTTATTTTTTTTCTTAGGCAAAAGTTTTTTACATTAATTTTATAAAATAATATTAAACAAAATTACTATAAAAAACTTAAACCTAGAGTGCCGCCGGTAGCGGGGCAGGACTCAAGCTACCGGTGGTTAGGGCTGCAGAGTGAGGAACCTCCTGACGATACGCGCCGTGTCAAGGAGTACTGCCTTCTGCATGCGACCCTTGATCCAACCGTCCAGCGAGAGCCTCTTAAGATGTTGGTCGAGACTCTTCGCTATCAGGCCGTTCGCTGAAACGACTATCGGGACGATGATCGTTGAGTCAACATCCCACATAGCGGTCACCTCGTGAGCCAAGTCAAGATATTTACTTAACTTGTCTTTTTCTGCTTTCACGAGGTTCTCATCATGTGGGATGGTGATGTCAACGAGCACTGCCCGGCGCTGAGACCGGTCTATCACCACGATATCAGGCTTATTGGCAACAATAGTCCTATCCGTGATGATAGAACGGTCCCAGTAGAGCGTCGCACAACCATTTTCGAGAACTGGTGCAGGTGCGTACTTATAGTACGGCACCTCAGACTCAACAAGGCTGTACTGAAGGGCAAGTTGCTGGTGGATGATTCTGGCTACAAGGTTGTGTCTGTGCAAATACTCGCTGTTAGCGAGATGAGAACAACCGGAAATAATATGGCGGAGAGATTCTCCAGATTCTTATTATTATTATTATTATATGCTTTCATGGATTTTTTTGTAGATCTTAATAAGAACTACAAACCCGTAATACATTATTTTGTTCTATTGTCAATAGCTTTTGCAGCGCACGCAAAAATAGGTTTTCCATTTCACACCTTGGGTTACAAAATAGCTATTTTCTTCCGGATCCCTATTTTTTTGGAAATATAATATAGCCTATGTCCGTCACAGATAGTGTAGCTTTCCAACAATGAAAAAATTTTTAAAATCAGTTCAGTAGATTCGGAGCTTATTCGATGCAAACAAACAAACAAACAATCAAATCTTTTCTCATTATAATATTAGTATAGATGTATTTTAAGTGAATACCACTTAGATACCTACTTCTATGGATGTTGTAGGTGGAATCCTGTAAATGTCACAGGGTCCAGCAGGCTTTAAGACACCCTTGCGCTTCATCTTGAAGTATCTCAGCATGGACCCGTACGCGAATCCATCAACTCTTCCGATGTAACAATCTATCTGTCGTATAACGTTCACGTCTGGTCTTTCAATCTGAAAATGAACATTTTAATCATAACTTCTGGCTCACTAAGGTTGCTTTCTTTGATTCTTTGAAGTCGAAATTATCATCAGTTAAAAGTGTGCAAATGCATGGTAGAAAAGACCAATGGTTATTTTTTCATACACATTTAACGTTAGTTAATATTCACCTGGGATCAAAAAACCAGCCCTTAGCTAATAATATTAGCAACAAAAAAAATAAAAAAAAAATAAAGCCAACATCCTTAGAAATAATATTCGCTAATCGCTATAATAATAATAATATGCCCTTATCCTTATCTCAAATTGCCGAAGAAATCTCTATCTCTCAGACTCTACTTGTATATATTGAGTCACTCAGTCACTACACTCAAGTCTCAAGTCACTCAAGTCTATGTACAACACAACAAAACAATAAATTATAAAATTACCTAAGTGTAATATTATATATTAAGAACAAATTAATAGATAGAGGTAGAGTACCTGTTTTGGCAGAGTAGTAGTTTCTTCAATCTTTCTCAGCAAGGGTTCAACATCCTCTTTTTTTTCAGGTTCTCTATAACCAGCTTTTAAGGTATCTTTGATGTAATTCTGAGGGCCATAGTGAGTCACACCAAAGAATTCCATGGTAAAAATGAGTCAATGTTCCTAGTTAATAAAATGTGTATAATATTAATATTGTTTATATTGTCCAATTAATCAATACAAAAGAGGATGTGTAAATCAAATCAAATTTGGATTTTGGCATGCAAAGAGTATCTGTAGTTATTGCGTCCTGTGATGAATCCAGCCATAAGGAGCATCTCCGGATAGTACTAAGAAAACTAGAAGAAAATGGCATCACAATCAATCCAGCCAAATGCATCTTCGGCCAACCGGAAGTGCAGTTTCTTGGTTTCTCTGTGAGCAAAGAAGGAATCAAACCACCTACTGAAAAGGTCACAGCAATCTGCAATTACGAAAAACCAAAAACGATTGAAGAATTAAGACGTTTCCTCGGCATGATCAATTTCTATCGCGATCACTTGCCGAAAGCCGCAGAAATGCAAGCACCGCTCCATGCCTACTTACACAACGTCAAGAAAAGAGACAAAACAAACATTGAATGGACCGACGAAGCGACAACAGCGTTTGGAGCTTGCAAAGTTGCAATCCAAAACGCCGCTTTGCTCGCTCACCCATCGCACAAGGCTGCCCTGGCAATTTTCAGCGACGCGTCTGATAAATGTGCAGGAGCTGTCCTACAACAACACATCGAGCAGCATTTCAAAGTTTCCAGTGACTACTGAGAGATTTCAACACATCCACGTAGATATCGTCGGACCGCTACCCACCTCACCGCAAGGCCATCGATACCTCGTTACAATGATCGACAGAGTAACGAAATGGCCAGAAGCAATTCCCACAGAAGATATATCTGCGGAATCCGTGGCGAAGATAATCTATGAGCACTGGATTACTCGCTACGGGCTTGCGTCAGTCATCACGAGCGACAGAGGAGGACAATTCACAGGTCACCTTTTCGCCAGGCTCATGAACGCAATGGGGATCAAAATAACACACACTACGCCCTACCATCCTCAATCAAATGGAATGATAGAACGCTGGCATCGATCACTCAAAGCTGCACTAAAGACTCGCCTGTCTCAACATTCAACGTGGATAGACGAGCTTCCTACAGTCCTCATGGGATTACGTGCCGCCCCGCGCACAGACACAGGCGTCAGCGCCGCTGAACTCACCTACGGACAAACGCTACGCCTACCTAGTGATTTCTTCGTCTCACCACCATCAAACGAACAAGACATGAACTACGACTACGTAACTCGACTACGAGCTACCATAAACGCAATCAAGCCATCTCATCCAACCGAATCACATGGCAACAAGCGACCAATCTTCGTGCATCAAGATTTGCAAACATGTTCGCATGTGTTTGTAAGAAACGATGCAGTTAAGAAGCCGCTGCAACCACCCTACGACGGACCATTCAAAGTCATAGATCGAAACAGCAAAACATTCATATTACAGTTACCAGAGAGAAGCTCAACTATTTCAATCGACCGACTCAAGCCTGCTTACATTTTAAACGAAAACATTTCGGACCAGCCAACTCAAGACCACGTCATCATCATACCAACGAAACAAGATAGCGTACCCCCACCGCAATTATCATCGGAACCGGCCAATAATAACGTACTGATACCAGATCAAGATACACCAGCATCACCGCAACCAATAATACGAACAACACGACTCGGCCGCCAAATCAAACTGCCGGTACGCTTTCGCTAGGGAGGGAGTCATGTAGCTACGCTACTACAGTCCTTTCCCACGATATTTCGTTCCCATAACACCAGAAGATAAACAAATATAAAATGCAGTTTTAACAACAATACAATTTTACTACGCACAGCAATAAAAGGAATATTTCACCGTTGCATCGTCTACGCTTCCCACCATTGAAACAAAAGAATAAATACGCCGAAAAGAACAATTGCAGTTTACGACCCAATAGCTCAAAGACCAGCCGAACTTTCCCAGCGCAATAAACAAACAGGACTCTCCGATCCTAAACACCACGTGCGACGCGCCGCCTGCCGAAGCGACCCGAGTTCCTGCCGAAGTCAAACGAAGATTAGGCTAGTTGTGTATATATAACGGAACTTTTAGTAATAAATATCATTCACTGTGAACACGCAGTACGAATCACACCACCGGCGTTTCAATAATCACACAAAAATCTCCATAACCACCACAGTACGAAGGATCCCTAAAGTGGTGCTCCATGCCGTGTTCATACAAACCACGAAACAATCAGTCGGAAAACTAGAGCCTGCGCTGGCTGAGGCGGAACCCAGCGTAGTATCTGAAAACTCATACCGCCTATTCGTTACCGATAAAACGTCAAAACTAACGTTTTTAATCGACACCGGCGCAAACGTATCCGTCCTACCTCGGAACAAAGGAGAATCGTCAAAACCACTCAAATTTCAACTCTACGCTGCAAACAATACTGTCATTCCAACATTCGGCGAAAAAACATTGACACTCGACTTAAATCTTCGCCGTCCGTTCAAGTGGAAGTTCGTCGTTGCGGAAGTCAGCAAACCTATCATCGGGGCTGATTTTCTCAAACACCACCAACTCATCGTTGACATCAAAAACCGAAGACTGATCGACGGCATAACAAAATTATCAACAACTTCATACGTCCGAGCAAGCAACGTACCAACAATTCGTAGTATCGACGTACAGCAATCTTATCGCGACATACTAGCGGAATTTCCCGGAACTACACGTCTTACAGCAATGGAACTTAATACAAAGCACAGCGTCGAACACTACATTGAAACGACTGGACCGCCTATTCATTGCCGCGGTCGACCAGTCGCACCGCACCGTTACGAAGCCGTAAAAAAAGAATTCGAAAACATGATCGAACAAGGCCTTTGCCGTCCAAGCAAAAGTCCTTGGTCATCGCCTCTGCACATCGTACCGAAAAAGAACGGGGACCTTCGCGTTTGTGGAGATTATAGGAGATTGAACGCCGTCACAACGCCTGATCGCTATCCGATTCCAAGAATAAAAGATTTCACGTTCCAGTTGTCTAATAAGACAATATTCAGTACCATTGATCTCAACCGAGCCTATCAACAAATCAAGGTCAAAGAAGAAGACATAGAAAAGACTGCCATCATAACGCCAATGGGATTATTTGAATTTCCGAGAATGTGTCCCGGTTTAACAAATGCCGGACAGACTTTCCAACGATTTATCCACGAAGTACTCCATGGACTCGATTTCGTCTATGCATTCATTGACGATCTCATTATTGCGTCCTGTGATGAATCCAGCCATAAGGAGCATCTCCGGATAGTACTAAGAAAACTAGAAGAAAATGGCATCACAATCAATCCAGCCAAATGCATCTTCGGCCAACCGGAAGTGCAGTTTCTTGGTTTCTCTGTGAGCAAAGAAGGAATCAAACCACCTACTGAAAAGGTCACAGCAATCTGCAATTACGAAAAACCAAAAACGATTGAAGAATTAAGACGTTTCCTCGGCATGATCAATTTCTATCGCGATCACTTGCCGAAAGCCGCAGAAATGCAAGCACCGCTCCATGCCTACTTACACAACGTCAAGAAAAGAGACAAAACAAACATTGAATGGACCGACGAAGCGACAACAGCGTTTGGAGCTTGCAAAGTTGCAATCCAAAACGCCGCTTTGCTCGCTCACCCATCGCACAAGGCTGCCCTGGCAATTTTCAGCGACGCGTCTGATAAATGTGCAGGAGCTGTCCTACAACAACACATCGACGGAAAATGGCAACCGCTCGGCTATTTTTCAAAGAAATTTTCCGATGCACAATGTAACTACAGCACATTCGACCGCGAGCTACTTGCAATATACATGGCGGTCAAGCATTTCCGAAAAATGTTCGAAGGACGCGATCTCATCATATTCACCGACCACAAGCCGTTGACCTTCGTGCTCCAAAAGCCACCGTCAGCGTCTGAAACACCGCGTCGAGCCAGACAATTGATCTTCATTAGCGAGTTTACTACGGACATTCGACACATCAGCGGAGCAGAAAACACTGTCGCTGACTTTCTGAGTCGTCTACCTGTCGACAGCATCACTTGCCCATCACTAATTGACTATGAAAAAGTCGCCCATGCTCAAGAAAAAGACAGCGCTACAATCAAGAAACTCTCACAACAAGCCAACTTAACAATGAAACGAGTCACTATGCCCGAATCTCAATCACCTATTTACTGCGAAACATCAACGTCATACATTCGACCATACATGCCGGAAGAATTTCGACGACTTGCATTTGACACCGTACACAACATAAGCCACCCTGGCATTCGCACGACACGCAAACTTATGTCCCAGAAGTTTTTCTGGCCATCGATGATGGTAGAAATCGGAGTCTGGTGCAAAAATTGCTTACAATGTCAAAGATCCAAAATCCAGAGACACACATCGAGCAGCATTTCAAAGTTTCCAGTGACTACTGAGAGATTTCAACACATCCACGTAGATATCGTCGGACCGCTACCCACCTCACCGCAAGGCCATCGATACCTCGTTACAATGATCGACAGAGTAACGAAATGGCCAGAAGCAATTCCCACAGAAGATATATCTGCGGAATCCGTGGCGAAGATAATCTATGAGCACTGGATTACTCGCTACGGGCTTGCGTCAGTCATCACGAGCGACAGAGGAGGACAATTCACAGGTCACCTTTTCGCCAGGCTCATGAACGCAATGGGGATCAAAATAACACACACTACGCCCTACCATCCTCAATCAAATGGAATGATAGAACGCTGGCATCGATCACTCAAAGCTGCACTAAAGACTCGCCTGTCTCAACATTCAACGTGGATAGACGAGCTTCCTACAGTCCTCATGGGATTACGTGCCGCCCCGCGCACAGACACAGGCGTCAGCGCCGCTGAACTCACCTACGGACAAACGCTACGCCTACCTAGTGATTTCTTCGTCTCACCACCATCAAACGAACAAGACATGAACTACGACTACGTAACTCGACTACGAGCTACCATAAACGCAATCAAGCCATCTCATCCAACCGAATCACATGGCAACAAGCGACCAATCTTCGTGCATCAAGATTTGCAAACATGTTCGCATGTGTTTGTAAGAAACGATGCAGTTAAGAAGCCGCTGCAACCACCCTACGACGGACCATTCAAAGTCATAGATCGAAACAGCAAAACATTCATATTACAGTTACCAGAGAGAAGCTCAACTATTTCAATCGACCGACTCAAGCCTGCTTACATTTTAAACGAAAACATTTCGGACCAGCCAACTCAAGACCACGTCATCATCATACCAACGAAACAAGATAGCGTACCCCCACCGCAATTATCATCGGAACCGGCCAATAATAACGTACTGATACCAGATCAAGATACACCAGCATCACCGCAACCAATAATACGAACAACACGACTCGGCCGCCAAATCAAACTGCCGGTACGCTTTCGCTAGGGAGGGAGTCATGTAGCTACGCTACTACAGTCCTTTCCCACGATATTTCGTTCCCATAACACCAGAAGATAAACAAATATAAAATGCAGTTTTAACAACAATACAATTTTACTACGCACAGCAATAAAAGGAATATTTCACCGTTGCATCGTCTACGCTTCCCACCATTGAAACAAAAGAATAAATACGCCGAAAAGAACAATTGCAGTTTACGACCCAATAGCTCAAAGACCAGCCGAACTTTCCCAGCGCAATAAACAAACAGGACTCTCCGATCCTAAACACCACGTGCGACGCGCCGCCTGCCGAAGCGACCCGAGTTCCTGCCGAAGTCAAACGAAGATTAGGCTAGTTGTGTATATATAACGGAACTTTTAGTAATAAATATCATTCACTGTGAACACGCAGTACGAATCACGCCACCGGCGTTTCAATAATCACACAAAAATCTCCATAACCACCACAGTACGAAGGATCCCTAAATATCCAGCCAAAAAAACACGTAGTCGATAATAATATAAGAACCTCCTCCTTTGTTAAAGTCAGTTATGAAACAGAGAAGCGACGCGAGTGTCTGATATCAATTCAGGAAAAATCGATTTGCTAATTATAACTTTTGGTTGTTCTAAAACTATTGGACCGACCTTGATTAAATTTGTTATGGAAATAGTTTGAATCCTGGAGGAGGAAATAGAATATTATAACAATCGATTCTTCGATCTCAAATGGTCGTCCCTACTGTCAATGTCAATGTCAATGTCAAAGTGAAAATTGACTTTTACATCTTCTTTTACAAACTAATCTGTTTTCTGTATTAAATTAGCGAAATACTGTATTGTGCTGCATTTTGGTTAATTTTCATATATCCATAACACAGGCAAAGAGATATTTATTATTTACTAATGTTTTATATATGCACGGTGTTTGGAGCTTTGTTGCAGATATTTTGTTCATACTGAAATAACACATAATTGCTCACACCCTCACTGTACATTTACACAAGCTCATACTATTCATAGAAAATATAGCAATCTGCGAGCATGGATTCGGTAAGAATTATTTTTTCAGTAGATATTGTAGTAGAGATTTGTGAATATGGAAGCATGTAGAAATAATTAAAAACTATGCATAGAATTTATAACATTTCCCATTATTTACAAGCTTTTCAAAACTGATGACATCACATTTTGAGTCATACATTCAGACACACACGCAATTATCGAAGTAATTAACAGAATATGATGAATTTAACTTTCTATTCACACATTTGAAAATGCATTTTTTAATGTGGTTTTAATAGTATTTATTTTAAATTTATTTCTTCGTTGTCAAGCATTTAGGGTTAATTAAAGATATGTTAGACTATTTCTAACGAGATCACTCAGTCTGATAAGATATGGTCAAGAGGTTACTCTCTTTTTCCCTTTCACTTCCACCCTTAAGTTGTTGGGTTACATTCTAAAGCGACCCCAATTATTATTTAGTTAATATCCATATAAAAATACCAGTCCAAACATGTTGAACATTAATTTTCCAGCTCGGCGAAAAGCAGAGCAAGCGTCAAGTACCACCAATGTTGCAGAAATTACTACGGTATGATGTACAAATCACCAAGAAATTTGTTGACGTAGCGCTGAAAATAACAGCATTGAGATCACTACGCAACCATGCCCGGTTTCTAGAGGTAAAGATCAAGCTTTACCTACTACTATTTTACTTTTAGCTTTGCTTTTGTTACAAAATCTATTCTATTTATGGATCAAATGTATTGCAATATTACTTTATGCAACCATCGGCTCCCTGCGACTCTTACATGTCGTTGATCCACCTTGTTCGGCCTACCTACAGAATGTCGCAACTCAAGAACCTTCTTCCCCATCAGTTATCAGATGGATACGAGTGGCTAGTTGCCGTTCAAAGGGGGAGCCTTATGTTCAGTAGACTTTTTCCGGCTGATGATGATCATGCTCTATGCTTTTGTTTTTCAGGTGTCATGCCATGGAATAGTTTGGCTGGTGGGATGGCTGAGCTTCATCTGGCTATTCAACACAAAAGAGCTCTATCAGTTACAAGTCAACATGTTGATAGGTACGTTTACTTTACTATGTTTGCATCCTCAATGATATCTTTCTTTTATTTAACTAAAGAGACTCTTCAAGATAACCTCTTTTCGACCAATAAACACTGAAGAGAAGTGCATTCTGACTTCTTTAGAGCTAAATGTGACAGCTCTGAAAGTCAGACTGTCCTTTTCCACAGAAGTGAAGAAGAAAGCCACTTGTTTTAGGTTTCCATTAAAACTAGGTTTTAGAGCATGCATAGCCGAACAGAATCAATATAAACGTCATAGTATTTATTACAGGCCTGCCACTTAAAAATTACAATTTACACAACATAATAAAACATGTTTTTCAAATGAATGGCTGACAAAGTAAACTTGCACTAAACAATAGCAGTCATTAGTGACACTTATCATTACTCTAGACATGTACATGTTAGTCTTATTAATATTTATAAATGTTGAACACCGGACTTGTATTACGTCCCATGACGTTGAAAAGTTTTGTCTAACGCTTCTTTATTTTCAGCTCTCATTCTGGATATAGTGGTGTGTGCAGTCCTAAAGGCAGTTGTGCGTAGAAGACGTCCAATCCCGATGAACAAGCTCCTAGAAATTGGTCCGGACAAGTTTTCGTTTCCATCTGGCCATGCGAGTAGAGCAGTGATGATAGCATTTATTTTGATTTACGTTAGTCCAGTGTCAGTATTCCTCTTTCCTCCAATTCTCGCCTGGGCTTACACTGTCTCCATTTCAAGAGTGCTGGTAGAACGGCATTATATCCTCGATATAGTTGCTGGAGCAGCTATTGGCATTCTCGAAGGCCTGATTATAAGTGTTTTTTGGCTTTCCCAGAGCACATCTGCTAGTCTTCTATCATCACTCTCGGATGAAAAATTAGATGGAGGAGACTACCATGTTTAAGCTCTAATCCTAATAAAAACAATGTTTTACATTTGTGTAGTCTTTCCTGTGATTTGTATCAAAAAGTACCTCTACCTGGGTACATCATTAATTTGAATTATATTGTACTAATGTAAATAACGAATAAAATTGTGTGAGCCTTTGACTGTTTTATTTATTGTTTTTTTTTTATAACAAATCTAAGCTATCGTATTTTTAGCCGACACCGTGACGCAGTTAAAGTACAGGGCCCGTAGCCAAGATGCATTCTGCAATCGTAATAGAAAACAAGAAAAAAGTATTGGTTTGACATATTTCTGACCACGTGACTTAGCGTTGATATAATTATGTCAAACGTAAACTTTTTTGTTTTTTAGTAGCGTCAACGATTGCAGAATGCATCTTGGTAGGGGCGCAGGTAACCCAGGTTCGAATCCTAGCTCAGGCAAACATTTTGTGCAGGTACTTTTTACATCTAGAATAAACAGTAACGTTTGACCGCAAGTTACCGTGAAAATCTAAACTTGTGTTAAATGATAGTGTGGTATATTTGGTGAATTATTCAATATTATGTTTGATAAGCGTGTTTACTGTCGAGTACCTACATGATTGGATAGGTATAACTAGCGGCACGAAACTAGCGCTCGACGTCATTGCGCAGAAGTCAAAAACAGGGTAATACACCTAGGAAACCGAAATAAAGTTAATAAATGTGATTTCTTGTCCCAGAAAGACAGAGTAAGAAGGAATTTGCCATTATTTAACTCAAACACAAAAAGTGCAGTTTGTAATAGCTGGGCCGTGCGAAATATATTTTATTATAAGACAAACAAAATTGAAAACTGCGGCAAGCGTGTGAGGCCACCAATAAAAAAAGTCTTTTACAACGTTACATTGTCAGTCACGTCAATATTTGACAGACTTTTTTGGCGGCAATCGAATTGTCAACGTGTAAATTTTGCTTTTATTTCCAAAACTTGTGTTTCTTCGAGTGATAATGTGTAATATTGGTGGATTATTAACCATTATGTGTTCGTTAATGTGTACGAGTGTGGGAAATTGAAATAAAGTTGTGAAAGTGACTTTTCTAGTTGCTCCAAAAAAGTCCGTGTAAAGTTTAAGTAAAGCGCCACTACTTTACTTAAACACTATCCTCATCCCATCATCTCATCATCATCATCACCATCAGCATTTAAACTTGATTCAACTCTCTGAGTTTGAAATATTTTGTACTTGACACTGGCAAATACACTGATCGTGTGACGCCATAACAAAACAAAAAAAAAAAAAAATATATTTGACACGTAATTGACAATGACAGATGACAGATAACGTTTATCATCAATCATCATAAATCATAATATTACTACGACGCGGGCACGGGCCACGGCTTCAAAAGAATCAAAAGTTTAAAATAAACAAACGGAATAAAGTTTTAAAACATAATTTCGTGTTTAAGATCTATATTTTGATTGTCAACAACAAACTTGCAAGAGAAACATATTTGTGCGTAGTGCTAGTTGGTATAAACTCGAAATAAAATTTCTTTAACTTAAATACCTACGTGGCAGGAACTCAAGCTGGGCAAGTATAACATTTGGCCGGTTTGTTTCAGAACACCATTATGAGGAAACTAAAAGGAGCACCTGTGAAGGAGACGGCGAAACAGAAGCGTGAGAGGAAACAGGAGTTTGCCAAGATGCGCCAACAGATTCATACTATAGTTCTGCCTACTTGCGCTGTTATATTCCTTCTGATATGTTTCTATGTGTATATAAAAACGAGACCTACAACAATGCAATATGCGTAAACAAAAACATTGTTTACATTTTTTGGGGAGCAGGGGTAAATTTCTATAATATATCGTAAAACTAGAAACATTCATAGAGGCATTTACTTAAAGTGGTTTTGTGTTGGAAAGGCAGAATTTTCTTTCCTATACCTACAACCTACAAGTGAGAGCACCTGTTATGTTTAATCTTTTTGATCTTATAAATTATATAAACTGTTTCATTGTTACATATCTTGCTCCAGTAGTTTGTAAGATTTTCTAGTTATCTATTATGTAAGTAAATTTTAATATATCGATACCATCTATTGTTCAAAAAATTAAAGAATATTTCGTGGTTGTGAGGTGATCTATTTGCAATAGATATATTTTTTTAAAGGTGGTGGTAATATTGGGTGTGCTATATACTATGACTAAAGCATTTTAGCCGTCAACCTAAATAGCCTTATGACAGGAGTCTGAGGCTTGATATACAGGGACATACATTCCGTAATAGTAGTACAATGTGTGATTATTCAAATATTTATAAATAGGTTTAATAAAATGTCTGAAAAATTTAACTATCTATCTTTGCGAAAATGTTGTTTAATTTTTTCCTATACCTGCAAGATCTGCGATAGGACTTTTAAAGTTAAAAAAAAAACATGTTAATTATATAAAAAAATATTGCTTTATTTAATTTTCGTCAGCAGTTAAAAACTAATAAAATAATGACTTAACAAACCATCACTGTAAAAAAAAAAGATATGAGTCAAAGTCCCTGCCTAGTCTCCAAATTATTGCACAAAAAGTAAATACTTAACAGTATTGTAATATTACAGTACATGTTTATACTACACCTAGTACCTAAACATACACTCATAAATAGGAACTAAATATTTTTTTATACCTGGAAATGTCCTGCCAGGCTGCACAACTACCAAACCTATGCCTGCATCAAGGGCAGGTCATATTTTTCTATACAAACTTTAATATCGCAATTGTCATCTTTAGGGGGCGATTTTCATAAAATCCTTTTCAAGTGCACCCCAAGCGAAACGACCCTGAAATTTAGACTGCATTGATTGTCAGTCAGTCATACTCACACAGGGACACTACGGCAAACCAGTAATACCTTGAAAATTATAAACGTTTTCGTAAACTTAAGTTTACTACCCCTAACATGTCAAAGTGCTGACTAAATGCAAAATGTAACTCAAAAACAACGATTTGAAATAGCTCATACCAAGTTTAGTTCCTCCAATTTTCCGTAAGGGGTGTTGAAGGGAAATCTATCAAAACATGTAATAGGGGCAGTGCCAGATTAATCACGTAGCAAGAATAGCAATTGCTACGGGCCCCGCGCGGAAGGGATCGTATCGCTGCTGTTTTGTTTACCACTTTATACTTAAGAACCCATAGTAGATCAAGGGCTCTGAAAGAATTTGCTACGGGCCCCACGGTTGCTTAAATCCGGCACTGACTAGGGGTGCAGATGTCTGCGCAGTCTAGAAATGTGTACAGGGGGAAACCACAGGTTGCTTCTGTGATGTACTAGATGCGATCTAGGTTCAGCTCCTGCTTCTGTCGGCAGGCGCGCACCATCCAGCCCAGCGCCCAGCCCGAGGCGAGCATCATGAACAGCCCGCTCACCACGTAGTACTGCGAGTCTATGGGCAGCCTCAGACTCTGGATCAGTACGACGGTGAGGATGGACTGCAGGCCGGTGCCCAGGAGCGTGTTGATGCCGAATATCAGGCCGAAGCAGCTCTCGTCGTGGAGTTGGCCGGCTATTTTCGCACTGGAATTTCATATAAAACTGGTATACTAACGGTTGTAAACATTTTAAAGTGGGGCTGCCGGAACACACCCATAGGTGCTTGGTGACAAATTCTTAACTTGAGAGTGGTAATTAGAAAATGCCCTACCACCAAGATATGGTTTCACAAGGTTTTCCTTCACTGAAAGCTCAAGCTCATTGTAGGATTCGAATCTACGACCTACGAATCGCAAGCCGGGTCTGCGCCCGGACACCGTTGGCACACGCGCTAGTTAGGGCACTGCATCCCACACTAGTCGTCAACACTTACATAGCCAAGGTGATTGAGTAATGAAACAGCATTCCCATCACGATATATCCCGCGTACGACACGAACACGCTGGTTACATAAGTGGCGAGGAAGGTTGCGACCCCTTGCAGGGGCGACGTAGCCGCCACTTGCCCCGAGGAGCTTTAGAACATGCGCAACAGAATTGACACCAATGCCTATGCATGCATGACCTGAAACTTGCTCCTGGTCCGGTTATTTCTGCGCCCCTCAAGGGTCTGCGCCCGGGAACCGCTTCCTACACTAGCTGTCAACACTTACCTAGCCAAGGTGATAGAGTAATGGAACAGCATTCCCATCACGATATATCCCGCGTACGACACGAACACGTTCGTTATGTAAGTGGCGAGAAAGGTTGCGACCCCTTGCAGAGCGGCGGCGGGCGCGGGGAGCGCCGACCGGGTCCACATCGAGGCGACGTAGGCGCCACCTGCCCCGAGCAGCGTCTGAGCCGCTTCCACCGCGCCGTTAAACGCCACCTGGTGGGAGGAAAACGAAACGTGTTAACTAAATAGTGTTTTTAATTATTTTATCGCAATAAAAAACTCCTTTCCGTGAAAAGGTAACAAAGAAACAGACAAGAGATACTTTTACAACGGTTATAGGTTCAGCAGCTAAGGGTGTATGTATGTTTGTTAGTTTGAAACTCACAGGCGTGTTGCTCTCCTCCTGTATCTGCTTCCACAGCAGCTGCATGTATGTCTGCGCTTGCACAAAGAGCGCGAGCGCGCATGCGTAAAGCGCCGACCAAGCGATCACCTTCGGCCTGGTGTAAGCGGAGCGAGCGTGCTGAGCGATTAGCGTCGACGCTTCTACCACGTTCGAGCGAAATGACGGCTGAAAGTTCAATGATTCATTTGAAGAATATGTTTGTATCATCATTAGCCTATTACGTTGCCACTGCTGGGATTCAGGCCTTCACTTAGAGAGAGAGTATATAACATTGTACAAGGACTTAATGCTAGCATTGGAAAGCGACGATGTGGTCGAAGGTGTAGCGCGCTCGCCCAGTATGTAATTAATATTTATTACCTATTGACTTTTAACTTGAATAGTTCCGGGTTGTACATTACAGGAAACACCGACCATGGCGAGACATTCCACTCTTATGCAGTTCTCGATAAAAAAGTTGACCCAAAACGCTTTGTTCGTATTGGCTACCAGACTGGTCCACTGCGGGTTGGTAGATGTCGTATACCCTTCAATATTGTGGTTCTTGGACCTCACGATGTTTTCCTTCACCATTTTGAGCGGTGGCAAATCCGCACATAACTTATTGCCATAGGTGAGGGGCCGAGAGGATTAACGTAATGTATATTGAAAATCATTCCTGCCTACCTTGGCCTCCTTTTCAACCTGCTGCGCCTTGTCGATAGGGGTGCTCAGTGCAGACGTCCGCCGCCGGTGGAAGTAGATACCATACTGCACCGGTGGAAGCCAGAATGCCCAGAAAGTGGCCACGATCTGAGCTGGAAACACAACTTCTATACTTCTTTTATACATCTAACAGGGCAGTGCTCGACAAAAAGCCACTAGTGGGTACAATGTGGTCATGAAACAAGTTTGCAGCTGAAAATAGCAACTTTATAAGCATTCCTTTCATAAGTTGCATCGCAATGCACATACAGTAAGGAAATGTGTGTGTGTTTGTAAATGTCTAAGTATTGGTTGAAACTCTGCTGACTTGCTTGAATATCCGTTTGTGCATTGTCAACCAGAAATCAGAAGCCGCTAATTCAATATTGTCTCGTACACATTTAACTTTTAAAACTACCGAATTAGAACATTATACTAGAATATTAACACTTATACATTTCTATGACCTAGAAAATAATTACTTCGGCTGAGAGAGTGATGAAGCGATGATGGTCAGTGGTAGTAACGTCAGCTTGCGACCTGTAGGTTGAAGGTACGAATCCTACAATGAGCTGGAGCTTTCGGTGAAACATTGTGATGGAACCATAGCTTGGTGGTAGGGCATTTTCTAGAGCTCACCTGGCTTGCTACCATCTTAAAGATAAGGATCTGTCGCCAAGAATCTATATAGTGTTTCACTTGAGAGCCAGTCAGGGACTTGTCCTACTAATATTATAAATGTGAAAGTTTGTGTGTGTGTGTGAATGTGTGTTACCACGTATTACCGTAACCACTAAAATGATTTTGATGTGGAATGGAGATAGCTTATACCCTGGATTAACACATAGGCTTTATCCCGGAGAAAGTTACTTGTGGGATAACGGGAAGACGCGGGTGAAACCGCGGGGCGCAACTAGTGGTAATAATAATGAATATCTGGGACAATTGCACACTAGTGATGTAACGAATGCTGGATTTTTCACATTCGCGAATGCGAATGCGATTGCGAATATTTATCTTTAACATTCGCGAATGCGAATACGAATTCGAATATCCGTTACATCACTATTATAAATATATTTAATTCCTCATATATAAAAAGTGGAATGAAAAAATATACATTTAAAGCCAAAGGTTATAAATACTTAATAGATTAGATATTTCAAGTTAATAATGTTGTTCAAGTAATTGTTTAGTTTTTTAGTAAATACAAATCGTAAACTTTATTTTAAAATGGTAGTAAAGTAATAATATACTACTAAATGAATGCAAACCTTACATAGTTGTAACAAGGCTGATTAATTTTAGATTTGATAAGATCTCTGAAGTTCTTTTTTCATAAATGAGGCTTTAATTTAGAATGTAGAAGTATGATTTAATAAATATATCTAAGTGTTATCTATTATATTATTATTTCATATGCATGCATATAATAATTTCCTTTTTGATTATTAAAAACATTCGCTAAATATTCGCATAATTTATGCGAATGCGAATGCGAATCCGAATATTGAAAAATACGCGGATATTTGCGAATGCGAATGCGAATATCCGTTACATCACTATGCACACAAATTGACCTAGCCCCAAATTAAGCTCGAAACTTGTGTAAAGTGGTAATATGTAAGTAAAAATAAAATGAGAGAGTAAGTGAATTTTCAAAGATATGAATAAAAGGGGAGTGAATGAAGCGATGACGGCTGATATGGGAGAGTGGAAGAATAAAACATGCTGCGCCGACCCCAAATAGATGGGACCAGGACAAGGAGAAGAAGAGTGAATTTTCAAAGATATTGACCTATTAAAGTAATGTAGTTGAGCTGCCGGTAGTCCATCAGTCCGTAATGTGTCAGCAGTTGCGAGCTCAGCCCTGACAGGAACCGGCCGGACAGAGCTGCGATCCGAGTGCATGATGACACCAGAGGATACCGTGCTGGTTCAACCTGAAACAACAAGTATCAAGATTATTATAACTGACTTACAATATCCATACTGTCTCTAATATAAATACAACAATCTCGTGTCACAGTGTTTGTTATTTATCTCCTTCAAAATGGCTTGATTTAGTAGGTCTGGGAATAGGTTGTGGGCTATTTCATATACCCCTAAGTGATAAAGGTGGTCCTATCCAGAAAAAAATTACTTTTTACCGCCAAAAAGTGTAATCCATGCGGGAAAAACATGCCTATATCATGCTGTGTTGAATTATTTAGTTTAAGGAAATATAATAACATCATAATGTTTCAATTTTTATTAATGTTTTTTTATGTATTTATTATCTATTGGATTGTCACATGAATTCAAAATCTATACTAATATTATAAAGCTGCAGAGTTTGTTTGTTTGTTTGTTTGAACGCGCTAATCTCAGGAACTACTGATCCGATTTGAAAAATTCTTTCAGTGTTAGATAGCCCATTTATCGAGGAAGGCTATATTTTATTTCCAAAAAAATTAGGGATCCGTAAGAAAATTGCAATAAAAAAAAAAAAAAAAATTAAAAAATTGCACCCAAGGTGTGAAATCGAAAATCTATTTTTGCGTGCGCTGCCAAAACTATTGACACTAGAACAAAGTAATGTATTACGGGTTTGTAGGTCTCATTAAGATCTACAAAAAAGTCCGCGAGAGCATATGTCTAACTATTATAGTAATGCCACAATAAGTGATCTTTTATTTTAAAATTTTAATTTTTAATGCCGCTGTTTGAAAAGGCTCATTATTTGTATCTTGGTATTAATCCTTATCAAAATAAATTACTTCTTATTCAAAACTGCTTCAATGCCTTCATAAAACTTTTTAAATCATTCAATTCGGACATTCCATTCGAAAGATATCACGAGTTTAAAAATGTAAGTAGTAGTAGAAAAATAAAACCGCCGCACCGCAGCGCAGCGGGAAACGCGGTGAAGTGAGGGGGGCACCGGGAGGATCTATGAAATAGGTAAAGTGCGGTCGCGGACCAGGAAGACCTCTAGCTGCGCAATTCAAACGTGCGGTCCAAGAAAAATTAACTTAGAATTAAAATATGATAATGGGTACCAACAGCAGGTAACGCGGTGAGGGGGCACCGAAGTGCGGGAATAATTTTGGAGTATACGGAATATATACGCTTTCGCGCCTAAACTACTGAACCGATTTATATGAAATTTGGTTTATAGATAATTTGAGCCCCGGGGAAGGGACATAAGATACCTTTTATCGCGATAAACTGTAGCCCACGCGGGTGAAACCGCATGGAACAGCTAGTTCAAAAATATATTTATTCAATAGGATACATTGTGATCACTTTGAAACGTCAACTTAAAACTAGCTACACCTGTTCCAACCTCCTTACGCCGGCAAAAGAACAGGCAAGAAACGCCTGGCAGGTAATTTTTTTGGCGCGATCACATTGACAATTTTATTCTTATTACTAATTGATTGTATTGGAGCAAGTTCACTAAAATCCCAAGCTTTTTTTTTTGTCATCTAATAGTCTGATATTTTTTAATTAGCTTTACTAATAAGATTTCTCTTGTTTGATTGTGAAAGACTTGCAAACTACTGTTTTGGGTTTTGATAACACATTTTTAAATTTTAACACTGATGTTTGTCTCATCATACTGTGAAATTGAAGAACTGTAAGAAGACGAACAGGAAATGACTACGGTTTTCTAACTACTGTGTGGCAAAGCCATGGGAAAAGCTAGTATTATTATAAAACTATTGAGTTAAGGCTAACCTTTGCATAAATATATGTCAAATATGCAACTTCTGTAGCCATGTATGTTCCGTAAAAGAATTGTGACGCTTGCAGCCATTGTAAGCTTGAAGTCCATAGCAATATTGAATACACTGCTATTCCACTAATACCTACAAAAATGAAAAAAAATATGATTACATTGACAAAAAATATTAACTATACATAACATGAATAAGGTCTTTATCAGCAAAAAAAAAACATTTATTTTACTTTTATCACTTTTGTTTAGTTAAAAAATTACCTACATGTGTAAAATGATACGCGACATGTCTATGATATCCTCAGAGACAATTTAAAAAAGTCATAAGTTACTTGATTGGAAGATCAATGAATGTGAACTCTAAACCAATGGAACTGGCCAGAAATAGTCATATTGAATTAATAATTGTATGTATCTGTGACCATTAGCAATTTTTATTATTAGATACTAGCTGATTCCCCGGTTTCACCCGCATAGATTTCCACAGAATTTTTATCGCAATAAAACAGCTTATTATATTCAGGGATAGTGTAGTTTTTTAGTAGTTAAAGAAGTTGCGGTAGTTTAAAAAAAAATATATATTGGGAACCTTCTATTGTTTTTCATCAGCAAAGAAATACCTTTATACAGAAAGTGACTTTTTAATTGCACAAAACATTCTCAAACTTTGATAAATTATCTACTTTATTATGACTTATCATATCTATGTAATACAAGAGTAATAAAGCAGTCCTTTATCAAGTAATGTTTAACTTACCTGAGAGAATGATAACAGGTTTGAATCTCAAGAAATCCGTGATGAGGAAAATCACGACGAGCTGCGCTAAGTAGGCATAGGTTCCAATAGGATACACGTCACGGTTAAGTTGCTCTTCAGTGACGTCTCTCCACTCGCCTAGAAGGAATTCCGATACGAATGGTTCCGACGGCCGTAGCTCTCGGATCATGCCATATGTGCACAGCAGCAGCGTCACTTTAATCCAGTCGTGCATATTTCCCGAGTAAGGTTCGATTTGTGTTACGAAACACGTATGTTTGTCCTTCCTGCCGTTACAGCGGTCGACCGTGGTGTACCCGCAGCGCTAGCTGACTGCATCGCGCAGTACGAGTCGACTCTAGCCCACCTCTTGCGATGCTGCATATTTCTTGACGTAATCACGTGTGTTATTTGTGCTAAGGATACCTTGAAATTTAATTAACAAAACAACCTCTAAAACTTGTGCAAATAATGTAAAAGAATTTAAGTAAACAAAAGCATTAGGCATAAAACAATAATTTACTCGCAAAACTCGTTTTCAGAGGCTTAGAGGAAAGGAAAGTAAGAAAACGTTCTTGATTCATTCTTGCTTTTATTTTTGTTAGGATGTTTTTTTCGAAATTGTAATTCTGCTTTTGACATTGACATTGACTACTTCAAGTAATTTGACTTTGACATTGAGAGTTAAGATTTCTAAAGATTTATGGCAAAAAAGTTATCAATCTTTAACTATGAATGCATCAAATTAATAGGAAAAATCCATTTAAGTAAAGAAAATGCGCACATTTTTCAGGTATGTATGAGATGCCTTGGTATTTTGATAATGCCAAATGAGACTAATGAGATGTTCTCATGTTCCTAAAATACATGTATTTATTTACATAATCGACTAAAAACTGTACAGCACTAGTCTTCTTGACGTTTAAAAATCAGCTGTTTTTGAAATTCGTATATTACTAATTTCGTACTTGCCTTGTTTCGTTTCGTTTTTCTTTGCCTTGTTGTATTATTGTGATTTCGTTTCGAGCTTTAAATTATTTAAATTTCCTTCTTTTTTAGCGTCATCTGCTGTCCTAAATCGTGTACTGGACAAACATCCATCCGAAATCATTGTTTACGTCGACAGTAAACCTAAAACATTATTACCAACCACCTCAGGACTTCGATTCACGACTTACGATCGCATTTTCGTGTTTGCAAAGCTCATACATACTATCGACTCATATCATCGGTGTACATGTACATACATTGTACTCCTTGAGTGTAGGTTAAATACATGCCAAAGAAGTAATAACAAAGTTAAGAGTGAGAGTATAAATTATGACCGCAGAGTCGGCGGAAGAAGAACCAAGCGCGAAAATCTTGAAGTGCGGTCACTGTTCTAAAGAATTTAAATACAACAGTGAGAGGAATCGACACGAACTTAGTCACTCCCCGCGATTTGAGTGTGGAATTTGCTGTAAGAAGTTTAGTTTTGTGTAAGTTTGCATCTGAATTAGAATGTTAATTGAAGTTTTCAGAATAAGTTATGTATTTAATATCAGAAATAGTGCATTTACAATACAACTTAGTTTGCAACTTTGCAACAATACAACTTGAACAATTCTACTATATTTTAGTTCAGCTCTGCATCGGCACCAAAAGCAACATGAAAGGACAGGAAGCGTTAAATGCCAACAATGCAACAGGAAATTTCGGGATGAAGTGCTCCTTAGAAGGCATATGAAATATGCACATAAAGGTTATAATTATTTATTATTCATGCATTAGAATTGTAGATGAAATATTTACATTTATTACAGAATTATTTAAGTACAAAAAACCAATAGTTCCGTTATTAAATTTAAATTAATTATAAGAGTCAGTCACATTATAGGCCAGTTATTCAATTGGTCTGTGATTCAAAACTATACCGAGTAAGCTATCTGATATAGAATGAAATATAAATGTGGCGATTACATCATTTATCCATTGTAAAGTCCCCATTGCACTGCAAAAAACCTAATAATACTGAATAACCCAGCAGGGAAAATTGGAGCTACATCTTTTCAATCAACGTACATAACATTTTTAATTTTATAGGGTCATACAATTGCACAAAATGCAATACTCTGTTCAGCAGCGACCAAGCTCTCCGTACACACATGAAAATCCACAAGCCGGAGTCGGAGCGCCGGTTTAAATGCAGCTTCAATGGCTGCGGCAAGTCGTTCAACTTCTCGCACCATTTGAAACACCATGAGCTTACGCACACCAACGAGAAGCAGTATTACTGTAGTGTGTGTGGTAAAGGTGAGCATTACATGAAGCTAGAGCAATTTCATACTTGAACATTTATGAAACTAGCTGCGCCCCGCGATTTCACTCGCTCCTGTTAACCCGCAGCAATCTTTTTCTGGGATAATAAGTAGCTTATGTGTTAGGGTTATACGCTATCTCCATTCTAATTTTCATTCAGATCCGTTCAGTAGTTTTTGCGTGAAAGAGTAACAACAATCCATCCATCCATCCATACTCACAAATTTTCACGTTTATAATATTAGTAAAGTTCTTAAAATTCACCAGTTTTTGAGTCATTCTTTTACTTGCAGTTCTTATTTTCATTATGAAAGTTCCTTGATAAATTTGAGATGAAACCATAGCTAGGTGGTAGGGCAGTGCTTGCCTGGCTACCATCGTCAAGTTAAGAATCTGTCGTCAAGCACCTGTCGGTGTGTCACAGCAGTCTCGCTTTAGAATCAGTTCCTGATCCCTAATCCTAATCCTTAAAAATATTTATAAATTTTTTCTGCAAACAGGTTTCATACAGTCTCACCACTTGAAGACCCATCTGAAAACCCACAATCCTTCAGAATTCCTTTACTGCGAGATCTCAGGATGCAAGAAGAAGTTCTCAACGGAATATGCCAGGAAAAGACACACGGCTACACATAGTGAGTTATTGATTTATTATCTCTCTGTTTTATAATTGCTTTATTATGTAGCTATAGAGAATACAATGGTATTTAACTATTTACGTTATTGTATTGACATCATGTAGTTAAATTTGAAGCCACAATTAAGTATGTGGCATTGATTGATATGTTTATCTTGATAATTAATCTTCTCTTATTTTTTCTTTCAGAAATAAAACCTGATAGCGGTATTTCCTCTGATTCAAGTTCATGCGATGTTTCGGTTTCTTCTAAAGGATATGCTAAAGGTTTATATGTTATTGATAATTTTCCGTTATCTTGCAGTAACTATGCATTTTTCCGTGATAAAAAGTACCTGTTTTATATTCTATTCCTGTGACCTAAAGTATACCAAACTTCATTGAAATTCGTCCAGCCATTATGAAACTCAGTGATAACAGAAATAAATAGACACAAAATTTACTATTATTTAGGATTAAGAAGTACCTATAGTTAATCTTAACTTTATATTTTATTAACGTACTTTCTAAACTTTTGCGAATTAAATTCATGTTCACAATTTATTTGACCAGCTTGTGTATTTTACCGCTAATAGATTCCAGTCTGTCTTGTGACTATAAAAGCAATACTTACTACATATTATTTTAACACATAGCATTTGCATTACAGACACAATCCTTTGTGCATCCTGTGGCGAAAATGTACTAGGAACTGAATATTCAAAGCACATAACAAAATGTGGCGAAGTTAAAGATAAGTCAAATATTGAATCCTGGCCAATAGGTCACATCAAACAAGAAAATGTTCTTGAACAAGCTGTGCCTACACCAAAAAGTATGTTTGATAGAGATTTAAGTGACTGCAAATCTGCGCTAGGCGGTTGTATCATGGGCGCCAACAATTGCGTCTGCGCTCAAATGTCTAAACCAGTTGAAGAAAGTTACGATTTTACACCAATCAGCAAAACGGAAGACCCCGCAACCATCAAAGATAATAAGAATAATGATTTCATAGAAACGTATTCTGAAGAGAATCATACAATGTTTGACTACAATGAAAATGTGGCTGTACTTAAAACAACTGATTTGGTTGACGAATCTATAGGTGTAAAACTGAATTTAGAAAGTAACATATCCTCTTATAGCCAGAATGCTGTTAGTAACACGTGCGAAGGATGTGATTGTGCTAGTAATTGTAATATAAGAGAACCACTGAATTGTAGTTTTAATATGAACAAAGATATTGTTCCAAATGTAGAATACGGAGTCGATGGCGTGGTAAAAATCAAAGATACATTTGACATGGATATACCATTGAAACAAGAACATAAAGCGATTGAAGAGTCGCAAGAGTTTGTTCCTTTCGGTACTTGTAGAGATGTTATTGGCAACTGCATTGCAGGGGGTAGTGACTGTCTATGTGCTAGAATGATGATGGACGAACAGCAAGCTATGGCACAAGAAATAGATGACATCACCCCTAAACCAAAGACTGATTTTAGTACCTAACCATGCTGTGATCATTGTGTACTTAGAATGTCTATTTTTAAGTGTTATTGTCCTAAATAAAGTCTATTTATCTAATTATTGACTTTCATATTGAGTGAGGAGAATGTTAAAAGATAACACAAGCATAATTATTAACTTATAATTTATTTACAACATAATTTTTACAATATTCAACCATTTATACAAAATATTTAGTTAACAATATACTAAATTAATTATTTATTATACATCAGACCTCACTTCTGCTTATCACTAAGTAAAATTTTATGGAATGTAGATATTATATATATCACATAACGGCATGGCAGACAACACTTCATCACAAAACCAAATATTTAGCAATAACCTTAATTCGAGATTTTCTTTACCGATATTATCAATAATAATTTCGATAAGGGTAAATTATAAAATATACATTTAGTTATGGTAACAAATCAATAGATAGAATAAAATTCAATCATCAGTTACTCACGAAAAAAATATAATAATTTCTTAAAATATTGTAAGACACTGTACATGTAGGCTTCTATATCCTAGAAGAAATCGAATTGCGCAATAATTCTTTGATTTATGTCTCTTACGCAATACAAATAAGGTACAGCGCCATTTATATTCGTAGGTACAAAGCAATAAATAAAACTATGTAATCCATCAAGATGACTCTCTTCTAGTTTGACTAGTCTAATGGAAATCATGTGCTCAATGCAGTGAAATATATAATTTTAAAGTACATAAAATTGTGCTCATTTATTTGGGTACATACACCCTGAAATATCAGCGTAATGAAACGCTGAACTCATGGTATATGTAGTTTGTTCGACAGAATCGACAGCATCACAGGACTTGAAATAGCAAATTTACACGAGTTAAGGCTTAAGTAATAGTTATTACTACGCTTCATTATCATTTACTGAATCAAATTTGGTTTCATCTAATGTCCTTCTGTCACTCTTTTTTGGCGAATCACTTATATCGTTAAATTCACTTCCGTAGTCCTTTTTTAACGCTTCTTTTTCTTCCAATCTCTCTTCTTCAATGGGCACAACACTTAGGTAATCACTATCGTCATTCAAATCTACCGGAGTCGATGACGATGTAGTTATAGCTCCGTTTTCTAAGTTATTTTCAGCTATTGTTGTTTTATGTTCCATTGTGTGTGATCTTTGTGTATGATCTTTGTAATTATCTAAGTCATCAGTGTCCTGTAAAAATGAAGATATAGTTTCAGTTTTTGTGAGCTCTATGTTTTTACCAGAAACTGTTGTTACTGATGCATTAGCCGCCTCCGTTTTGTTCTCTTGTGAATTCGTCTTCATAAGATCATTGACGGATGTGTATCCTTCTATAGTGGCAGGTGCAGCTGTTATAGTAACATTGTTTCCGTCCGCTTTACTCATTGTTGAATCAGCATTGCTGGCGACCCGTGTGGTCGTTTCAAAAGTACTATTGGAATGCTCCTCCGTGTTTTCGTTTTGTGTTTCATTAAAATTTATTGGATCAATATCATGACCTTCCTGCAATTTTTTAACTAGGCTTTTATTGTTTTCGACTTCTGGTAAGAATGGATTCATTTCAGTTTCATGATCTTCGAACTCTCCCGAATGCTGATTATTAACAGCGAATGAATTATTACCGTTATGACTAGATATTTCGTAAATCGTTACGTTTAAGTTATTTACTTGTGTCTGTGATTCTGTGTCGTTTTCATTTCTGGGTATTTCTTGTATGTTACTTATTGTGGTAGGCACAGGTGTGGCATCAGAATATGAACTGAGCGTAGTTGGAGCAGCCTTAGTTGAAGTAGTCGTGGTGGTGGGAGTGTTATTAACTTCTATTTCATCAATAGCAACGGAATGAGTTGTGGTGCTTTCGTTCTCTGTGTGTACTGGGTTTTCAAGTTCTTTAACACTTAAATCTTTTTCTGTTTCTGAGTCCTCCCACACAGGCGCTGGCTCAGATTTTTCAAACGATGGTGTTGCAGTGGGTGACACAACTTCGTTATTATTTTGAGCTATGGGACTTACAGATAATGGGATAGGAGTTGTATTCACTACATTTTCTGCGGATTTATAAATGTATTCGATAACTGTTGTTGTTTCAATGGGAACCGCAGCCAGGATACTTTCTGTTATATTTTGCCTTACGGTCGCATCATTTACTGTCATTGATAATGTAGTCTTTGACGCTTCAGTAGAAGCCTCCTTTTCTTCATGTACTCTCTTCACTCGAGGATCGTCACTATCATAATCAGGTGACATTCCAAACATGGGTTCATCTTGTTCTGCCATTTTATAGTTATTGAGATTCATACTATTCAAGTAATCAGGCTCAAAATCGTCTTTGGTGATTCCTTCTTTCATTATTTCATCAATTTTGGTTATACTCGCCATCGTTGTTTCGTGTTTTTCCATTTTATTAATTGCTTCTTCGAACATGATTTCAGTAACAGGTTCTGACAGCCAATCTGAAACTGTAGTGGTTTCTATATCGTTTCTATCAGTTACTTCTGATTTACTCAAATTTTTGTTTTCGATGGATTTGGACGACCGATTATAAAGCGTGTTTATCGCATCGAATGTTATGTCCATACCTTCATCAGCTGTTATTTTTGCGGTAGTCATTTCTGTTATTGATTCATTTTTTATATTAAGTGCTTCCATCAATTTCTTTTCTACTTCGGAGTTAGAAATTAGTTGCTCACCGATAGAATATTCCTTAGTTGTTCCAGGTGGCGTAGTAACTGCAGTATCCTCGTTCGAATCTAAGGATCGACCTTCATGCATAGGTGTAGTTGTTGGTGATTCTTCGTTATGAATTTTTTCTTCAGTATGACCGTTAGATTCTGTGCTGTTACCCTCATTAGATATTTCCACCATAACAGTTTTTTGATGATCCTTTGCTACTGTGTCTAAGTTAGGCATAGTTTCGATGTTATGATTTTCAATTATTGCCGGTTCTCTATGGTCGTTATCACCAGCTTCATTGGCAAGGGTCGTAATTTCAATATGTGTAATAGCTAAATTGTCTTCTTTTGGAATTATAAAGGTTGAAATATTTTGCTTTTCGGTTTTGACTGTAGTTGTATCTTCAGCAAAAATATCGGCTTTATTTAAAGACTTCTGTTCCGGAACGTGATCATGATTAATGTCACTGTTTTGAAATTGAATGGGGTTTTTAATATAGTTTTCTAAATTATCTTGAAGCCATTCCAACTGTTCAGTAGTAGGTTCGCTGTTATTTTCGGTTACAAATTTAGGATCGTTTTCATTGTTGTCATTCAGAATTGATATTATTTCAGGTTTGGGCTCGAATGACGGCTCGTTTATAATATGGGGCTCTGAAAGCGATAACCTCATTGTAGTAGTTTCCATTTCTTCGGCTAACTTGGAATCATAATTTCCTTCATGTATGATAAGTGTAGACTTTTCTTTTTCTTGGTCTGATTCGAGATCTATTTCTCTTTCCTGTGATGTTGGTTCTGCTGTTACAGCTTCAACTGAGTTACTAGACGTGGGATTGTATTTTAGGTCTATGATTTGATGAACCTCTCCAGGAAACTGCCTTTTTGTTGTTGTTTCTAGAGATGGTGACCCAGGTTCTGGTGTAGATTGTGGTTCAGGCGTAGGCTCTGGTTTTGGTTCAAATGTTGGCAATGGAACAGATTCTGTTGTCTTCTGAGGAATATGAATAACTTCGAGACCTAAAATGTTATAATCCGATTGATTATGATCTGTAGACGGCTCTGGTTCCGACGTTGGTTCTGCAAGATGTTCGTGGGGCGTTGCTGTTACAGGTTCAGGTTTAGGCTCCGCATTTGGTTCCGGTTCAGGCTTAGGCTCCGCAGTTGGTTCTGGTTTAGGCTCTGCAGCTGGTTCCGGTTTAGGCTCCGCAGTTGGTTCAGGTTCTAGTTTAGGCTCTGCGGCTGGTTCCGGTTCAGGTTTAGGCTCTGCAGTTGGTTCCGGCTCAGGTTTAGGCTCTGCAGTTGGTTCCGGCTCAGGCTTGGGCTCCGCAGTTGGTTCCGGCTCAGGTTTTGGCTCCGCAGTTGGTTCGGGTTCAGGTTTGGGCTCCGCAGTTGGTTCCGGTTCAGGTTTAGGCTCCGCAGTTGGTTCAGGCTCTGGCGCTTTAGTGTTGTGATCGACATAGCCATGACCAAATATGTGCGACATATTGATATCAGATTCATTCTCCGTGGTAGTCTCCGGAAGCGCGTGGGGCTCTTCTTCCCAGTCGAATAAGTGTTCCTCTGTACTGTTCACTGGTGGTGGTTCATTACTTGGCACGGGTTTCATCGTGCTAGCGTTCATATCTGTTTCGAGGGCTGTAACTTCTTTTTGAACATGCTTTTCCATTGGTTCTAGTGGATATGCGTTTTCGTAAATGGCCATGCATTTCTTTGGGTTTGTCATGTCCAAGACATGTCCGCGAGGGCAAATACAAGTAAACTCTAAATTGGCTTCATCGAATTCACATCCGTGCTCGCATTGATTGTTATCGATTTGGCATATATCTAGAACGGGCTTCGCGGAAATATTATTGTCGGAGACGTGGTAGATGTTGATCATTCTATTGTTGTCACCAAGATATTTATTGAGATTTGTCTTCAGGGACTGGGCGCTTAGAATGTCCGCAGTAGGTTCGACGTTTGACTTTGGTTTCCAGTGGATTCTGTAAGTGACGATAACTGAGCCTTTTCTGAAATTACAGAAAACGGTCGATTAGATTATTTATTACACTACTATTATTGAGTACCTACTATTGAGGAATAGCACGCGAATGATACAAATAATATCGAAAATCTATTAATGGTTAATTAACCATAGTAGTAGGTACATATTTTCGTAGGCCTAAGCTGCTAGTTCTATAGTATGTATTACTATCCTACAGAATAAACAAGTCTTACTAAGGAACTTGACAATACGAGTAGGTATACCTATTAAATTATTATAGTGTAGGTATAAATCTAGCACCTACGACTAAGCCCTAATACTTTTTTAAGTGCTTACCGGAGTTGTATGACCTCAACAGTGACGTCATTGTCGCCGTTTTCCAAAGTGTTTCTGTCGAAGAGCGCGCGTTTCAGACCCTCAGTGAAGGTCTCGACGAACTCCATGTACTCTGGGCTCTCAGGATCTTCGAGTGCTGACGTGAATTCTTCGTTGTCGATCGTTACCTCGCCTTCTACTGTTCGCGGAACTGGGGACAAAAGGAGATGCAATTGGGTTATGGACATCGGAAATATTCGTTGGCTTCTTTAGGATTATGAATCATTTGCAACAAATTATATTACATTACAACTGTAGTGGTAACTACTTATAAAAATGTATTGTTGCAAACCGGCCTCAACTCCACATTGTGCTGGTTGTTTGACCAGCGCTGGTCTTCCGTTGAAGCGTTTTTGATGGCATCACTGACATGAAGGTAATATTTTAAAATAACTAAATATTAAAATAAGATACATATTGGTTTGGGTATTGATTTTGGTTACTAGTTGAACCAGCTAATCAGGGTAATTAGATTAATAATAATAATAATAATGCCCGCACAATCACATACTAGGCTCTGACCCCTAACTAGGTTTCCCTGTATCTAGGGTATCAGAAACTACGAGGATCAGGGATCCACAACACCCAGACACAGAACAAATAATTGCGCTTTTTTTTTGCAATGCACAAATATTTGTCCTGTAGCGGGAATCGAACCCGCGACCTCACGCTTCACAGTCGGCAATCCGCCCATTGCGCCACATCGGTCGTCAAGATTACTTATTTACTTATTAATAGAAACCCAACAGCGTTATAAACAACAAAAACAACAGGTAGGTACATATATTTATTTAAGGAACTAATTGATGAGACAAGCAAGACGCTCGCTTGATGATAAGCGTCACGCGTGTCCATTACAGTTCAGATTATTATATGGCATAGTCCTTGGGTGAAGGGTTTTGCATTTACATATAATATTGAAATGTGAAATCCTATAACAAACCATATCCTACTAATATTATAAACGTGAAAGTTTGTGAGTAGTTTGTTTGTATGTTTGTTACTCTTTCACGCAAAAACTACTGAATGGATTTGAGTGAAATTTGGAAAATTTGGAGGTTCCTGCGTGATAACGGGAAGTTGCGGGGCCCAGCTATGTAATAACAAGAGAAAACACTACAAAAGGAACAAAAACCCTGACTGCGCTGAAATAAAGTACCTTAGCTCACTCCCACAATAAATACGAATATAACGACACCTCATATGTTAAAATCCGTCAAGCTATTTAGGCTACAGGCCGTGACAAAGAAATATACCTACACTAGCTGTTCCCCGCGGTTTCACCCGCGTGGGCTACAGTTTATCGCGAAAGCGTTTCTTAGCGGATGCCTACGTCATAACATCTACCTGCATGCCAAATTTCAGCCCGACCCGTTCAGTGGTTTGGGCTGTGCGTTGATAGATCACTATGTCAGTCAGTCATCAGTCAGTCAGACCTTTGAATTATATATACTTATATAGATACATACACTCGAAAAACATTGCCCTCTTTCTTTCGCAGTCGGGTAATAAATCAAAAAGGATACTAACCATACATTGACGTATCGTTATCCTCGGATCCAATGTAGGGAACTGTGCCGTCGTTCTGTGTGTCTTCGTGTTGCGTTTGTGCCGGCTCCGTGCTAGGCGCATGGTCGTGCTCGTGCACGTGATCGTGATCGTGATCGTGGTCGTGGTCGTGCACGTGACCGCCGATGCCACCGAACGCGCGCGCCGAACTGACAGACGTGTTGTATTGCTCGAGGGTAGTTGGTGCACTTGAGAAGAGGACTCCGGCTGGAAAATAAAGGTCATCATCGTCAGCAGGATTTGCCCGAGCTCCAGGTGGAGGACTGGCAGGAGGTGGCGCAGGACAGACCGAAGTGGCGTCATTTATTATCGGAGGCCAAAACTCACTTTGGGTCGTTGCGTCATTTCAATTATTATTTTTTTATCATCATCATCAGCCGGAAGAAGTCCACTGCTGAACATAGGCCTCCCCCTTGAACGCCACCATGAACGGCTATTAGCCATTTGCATCCGTCGGCTCCCTGCGACTCTTACAATGTCAAAAATAAAGGTAGGTACAAAGCCAAAAAAACAGAAAAAGAGGCAAATCAAAAACTTATGTAGGTAATATACTCGTAGTTAGACGGTGTAGTCAAAGAAATAGCGTTGATGGCGCAGTGGTAGTGACGTCGACAAGCGATCCATAGGTCGTGGGTTCGAATCCTACGAGCTTGAGCTTTTGGTGAAGGAAAACATCGAGATGAAACAATAACTAGGTGGTTGGGTATTTTCTAGTGCTCGCCTGCCTAGCTACCACCCTGGGACCCGGGAGTTAAGAGTGTCACCAAACACCTGTCGGTGTATTCTGGCAGCCCCATTTTAGAGTCAGTTCCAAATCCAGGCGTAGCATGAAGCCCCTTCGACCACATCGTCACTTAACATAAGGTAACTTGTAGTCAACTACCCAGTAAGTGAAAAGAATAAATGTAGTACTTACTCGCTGCGAGTACGATGATGGCAACAATGGCTGCCACTACAAGTACAAGCAGGGTCCAGCAGAGGGGTCGTTTGCAACCACCCTTCTCGCCGCGCTTGTCTGCCGTCACGTACAGCTTCTCACCCCTGGAATTGAAAATAAAATCATTATAAGTTTCAAAAGGAAACGGAGGAAACCGGCATGTCCAAGAACCACAACATTCAAGGGCATGCGACATCTACTGAGCCAGCGTGGTAGATTAGCGGCTCTTGGCTCTCTCTGAGAAGAGGCCAGTCCAAGCAACGGAAATATAATATAATATGGCTGATGATGATGATGATGATGAAGTTTCAAAAGATTAAAGAAGACTACAGTTTTTGAAGTGGAAGGACTCTATTGCAGAGACCGCCTTTGGGGCAGTACCAACCTTTTGCCAGTTATTCAACGGCCAAGCAGCAGTATTACATTAGTTAAGTATACTGCATTTCGCACTAAAGGGCAATGTTTTCTGCAAAGCTTTAAAAGATTTGTCATCTAATACCTCAGGGTGACAAGTGACGTCCACTGCTGCGCGGGATTAAGAACATAACTATTACATACGTATCCTGATTTATCCGTGTTTATAGTTGCATTTAACTACCATACCAAGTTTGTAAGTTATGTAAGCTGTTGCTAAAAAGAAAACTATTGATTTCGTCTGCAAATACTTATTCGTCTACCGACATTTACCTACTATGCCTACCTACGTACCTATATCTAAATATAATTTGACGATTATTGAATTATCCTATTCTCGTATAATTTCAACTCACGACGCAATTTGACGCATATGGTAGGATCTAAATTATAAACTAAGTAATTTGTTTAAAATTTGTAATCTCTTCGATGTATATATTTTGTTTCGATACACGGTTAATTACCACAAAACAATCAAAAAATAAACATGGCGGAAAAATTGCGGTAGTTAAAATTACAATCTGATATCGCAAAGTTATGGACATAAGTTGCCGAGTCAAAAGAAAACTAAAATATATTAGACGTAACACACAGCACAACAATTTTCCATCATTCTAAGCGTTGAAGAAACACATCTACAGAAACTTGGAATGTTGAGTGATAACCCGCAATCGTCTAGCATTTTAAATCCTCCCTTTTTAAAAACAGGACTGAGTTCAACATAAATGATGACGATGATTTACAAAAAAACGTATTACGTACTTTTCGGTATCAATTTTAGTATTGCTAGTAGTTAGAAGACTCTGCTCCTCTGCTGGACTTGCCTCCATTATTGCTTGCTGCAGGCGGGCGACTGCGTCACTTAAGACTTTTGCATGTTTTTTTGCCAATGAAAGCACAAAATGTTAACTACCGTCATTTATTTTGCTTAATGGTCATAGACGAAATGTGTGTCGCAAGTCGACAAAAAATAATGCATGAATCCTATATCTAATCTACTGTGCATAGTATTTATTATATTATTAAAAAATAATAACTTTGTTTGCACTCAATGGTCGAGCCAATTAAGCATGAAGATGGTAACATCGTTAACCCTTATTTAACCATTTATTTTAAATCAAAGAGGTTCTATAAATCTATCTACCACGTACCTACGTATGCAACCTGTTTGCCTAAGTACAACAGTAATTAATTTACCTACATTGTTTGTTTTCCATTTGTTTGCTATGCACTTGGGATATGCATTGATCTCGCTGCGAAAACCATATACAATTTTAGTATCAAACGCAAGACGATAGATCATAAAAAAACAACATTTGTCTATGTCTATTGCTATAGTTTAGAAACTAACGAATTCTGCGGCACGTCGCGATTCGGCGTTCAAAAACATCGGAATTAATTTTGAATAAAGCTAAGGTTAGATGCACCTATGTAAATACCAGTCAGTTATGCCAAGGTTAAAAGCTAAAGGCGCGGTTGGCTCCTTCTATTCATAACATTATTGTATGAATGTTGAGGGGAAGCGCTGTAAGCCACATTCTTGAAAAAGTTTCCGTTAGGGCGGACACACACGTAGCACAGTTCTATTCTACTTAGACTTAGGCCCACTTGCACCACCGATTTAAATCTCAATTAAATGAAATTCACTTGTAAAATCGCATGGAAAATTTAGTTAAATCCAGATTTAAACAAGATTCAGCGCGTTGTGCAAGCCAGCCTTAGTACTTACTAACCATAGCACCATTCTATATTCTGTGCCATATCGCACGGAACGAAGTTGAACGAACTAGGATTTTACGAATAGTGGCGATGAAGAATTTGGGGTAGATTATAGGATAGGGCCTTATTGTTCGATGCATGTCATATTGACTTCGAAACGTGAGGTAGAAATCTTTCTGCTAGCAGGAGCTAGAAATAGTAGGAATGGTAGAATGAGCGCATTGCGACAAGTTACGTTACGATCACGAGTTTTTTAAATGCAAATAAGGTATTTTTCTACCTATATGATTTGTCCTATAACCATTCCCCTAAAATTAAATTACGTTTCATTTAGTAGTGCTTCGGTATATATGATATACTGTAAGCTTACTGTTTCTATAAATAAATAGCTATCTAAATAATGCATTTAATTATCTACTTTGTGGCCTGCCCGGATATATTTAGTAATTCGATAGATATTTAGAATAGGATTTCATTATTAGCTTACTTCAAAACTATATAATAATATGTAATAAGGTTACTAACTGCAAAGTTAGTATTTAATGTGTAGTTTTGAAATGCTGTTTGTTTTCAGCTCTGCATTGGCATGGATGTCTAATTTACTTCTTTTCTCGCTCACTCTGCTCATGGACTATAGGGATAGACAGACTATGAACTGAGACGTGTTATTATAGTGTCGGACCCAGGGCAGGAATCAATATCCCAAATGGGGGCAGAAATAGATTTCTTGACTCATCTATACAAAAAGACGTGACGTCGGTTTAGGCCCACATAAAAAAATTACACTTAGATTTCGATAGAATGGTAAAAATTATAGAAAAAATCCATGGGAAAGAATTTAAGGGGCCTAGTTTTGTTAAAATAATATGCCTAATATAAATCACATTTTTGAGAGTGTTGTCAATTCTGTTGTGCATTTTCTAAAACTAAACTAAGTTTAACGGGTCTTTATGTAATGCTGTTTTTTTCTTACTACCGTAGTGTGAAAAGGATAATACCTAATACTCTTGGTCCTGTCAAATTAAGTTTAGATTTAGAAATTGCACAACAGAATCAACACCATTATCTTGTTCTTTTTGAAACATATATGTTGAGTGTGAAGAAAAGAAATGGTAATTATTTTTGATAAACCCAATGTTTTCGAATTAACAAAAGATCAACTATTCGGTCATACTCTAGATGTCATTATGCAAGGTGGTCTAGGTGACCTCCCTCGAGTCCGCTCCCTCTCAGTTCCGCGAGGTGAGCGCGGTCGCCAGGTCGACGACCTCCTTTGTTCCTTGCGCCTCCCCTTGCCTGCCCCTGGCGGTATGATCGCCGTCGTGGTCCTTGGACCTTTGAACGTGCACCTTCATTTAGGACTGCGCTGGTGTTTTGCCACGTGCTCGCTAAGTAAGGCTGGTTTCCGGAGGGAACTTAAATGTCAGAGAAATTAAAAAATCTTCGTAGGTAGGTACCAAATTACCAATGCTATACATATATTAATAGAGATGTGGCTAATTTCCAGACTTCTCTACGACAAAATTGTCAAAGAAATATTTACTAAATAAAGTTTCATTATTTCCCGTGAGAATAAATTTGGTCTCAAAGTGCACCACTTTGTTTCTAAAAATTCTAATAAATTTAAATTTTAATAATTTGATTGGGTCTCAAACTAATATGTACTAATATGTATATATTGTGTGTATATATTAAATCACTAGCAAACCCGGCGAACTCCGTTTCGCCACCAGATGATGGCTTCGTTTTATGTAACATTTCGTTTGGTGATCAAAAAAAGACGAAAATTTTTTTTTTTGTTTTTTTTTTTGAACCATGCAAATGATAAATTTTTCCTTGTATCTGTAATTGCAAACAATCATTTGTTGAAGAATACGGTGTAGTACATGCTATGTATCAGAGATGGCGCTGTATGTGAAAAAAGATTTTCCCGCTTTTCTGTTGAAATTTTCCTGAATTTTCTTTGCTATAAACCTCACGGAGCCCGAGACCTTTCCAACGAATGCAAAACCGTGGAAATCGGTTCGTGCGTTCTGGAGTTATAGCGTCAGGAAGGAAAACCCGACTTATTTTTTATATAATAAAAATCAAATCATAATAAGGCAAGTATAGTTTCTCCTACAAAATGAGTTTGAATGACTATTTTGATTTCGTACTAGCTGTTTCCCACTGGCTGGCTAGCTGGTTTTTTTTTTGCCTTGGAGTTTCCCATAGAACTAACACAATATAATATTTCTACAACGTAATCAAGACACTTGGGACAGTGCAATGTTCAATGAGTTCCGGAAAATAGCCGTAATATACTTATTACCCCTTTAAAACAATAGTAGGTATTCAGATTAGAAATAAGATAATAAATAGACTGAAAATATTTCAACGTAATGAGGCTAAGATTGTTAAGGAACGAGATCAAGAGCAATCAGTTTCCTTTGCAAAGGTTACTTGCAATTATAAAAAGCAAACTATCTGCTGCTGTATCTGCCTTCTCTTTTCTGTCATCAACAGACCAAGAAGATCATTAGCAAACCCAACACCTTTGTTTCACCCACTTCATCACTGCAACCCAGATTTTAATGATTCGTAATGGATGACGACCAGCGGGCCATTGAGCAAGCTCCTATTCAAAACATCAATGGACCAAATATCACTGTGCCATTTCACTTACGCAATAGTATAGACTGGTTAGAGTAGGTGTTTACTAGGTGACATGCTAGTTTTGACTACGTGAGATATTAAATGACAGTCTGAGAAAGCTGTTTTTAGAAACATTTTAGAAATTGTTTCGAGGTAGGGGGGGGGGGGGGGGGGGTATTGTCTAAAATAGAGACTTGATTGAGTAACTTTGGTTGCAACATGATGCTGACGAGTGGTGATTCACTGCATCATTGCCAAGTGCCGCTTACACATTCAGTGGTGGATTTAGCAGCAGGCTGAGTAGGCTGGATTTTAGGGGCGGCAAATTTAGCGTCAATTTAAAAAAAATGTTTCAATGATATTAAAAGAGTCGTTTAAATGTATTCAAATATTATTATGTGCACACAAACAATTAAACATTGTTCACCACTTGATTTTTTTTCTTAAATTTTTGTCTGATGCATAAAAAAATGACACATTTAAAAAGGAAAGGCAGAGGCCGTAGAGGTTATAGAGGTTGGTAGGGGCGGCAAAATTTGAATACTTAGCCTACTGGCGGCAAATGTGTAAATCCGCCACTGTACACATTACAAACCTATCTAAGCCTAATATCTACGCATTTTTCCCACGTAGGTAACCTTTTAATAAAATCCAATCTTTTCGTGTTTGTAAACAAAGTAGAGATAAAATTTAATATACATATAAATCATTGTAAACAAGGTTTTCCTCTAGGTTTGACTACATGTTATCGCAACAAAAAGTATCATATGTATCCCCAGGGTTCAAACCATCTCCATACCAAATATCATCAAGATCTGTTTAGCAGCTTAAACTTGAAAAGGTAACAAACAAAAAACAGTTACTTTTGATTTATAATGTTGAGTATGGATAGTTTACATGAGTAGGTAATTCGAGAGAATTTGAGATACCAACCCGTAAAATTATGTGTCGAAGCCACAGATTTATCTGTGGTCGAAGCAGCCAAAAATAAATAAAATATTAATTTATATTAATTAATATTCAGTTACACGTTGTTCTTACTTCTTTTGTATTAGTGAACGCATTCATATGTATAAGCTATTGGTCTCCAAACCCATTGATAATAAATATGAAAAGCCGAAAATAACTTCATAAAGCAACGAAGTGTAATAAAATTAGAATACTCAGAAACATGATCCAAAACATCACAATTCTGGATTTTAAAACTGGTTAGTTGTTTGATCCAAAGCGCATATAAAGTGTATCTTTAAAAGCAACATGTGAGGTCTACTTCAAATTCCTATAGCTTTTAAGTTCTCACTGAACTTTTCCAGTGAAAATAGACTTTATTTCCTCAGAAATAAGTATCAAAGATCATTAACAAATTTCGGAAAGTTCACAGCGGCGAACGCTTCAGGAATACTAAAAATATTCAACGAACAACTGTGTAATTCGATGTAACGTGATTGTGTCCTACATACATTTGTATGGGATAAACTAAGACGAACATAGAACAAAATTACAAATAAACACATGTGAATGAAGATTATTTTGAACTAAAACACCAAAATGAAACAAAAACAACGTATATAATAGGAGCTGAATAATACAGGGATTATAATTGTTTACATTTAAATGAAGTTGATGAACTTTTAAAACACCTATTAGCATAGAATGTCTTATAATTCTATGCCTATTAGTAAAATTACTTACGTCTCTAAATGTACATTTTACAATACAAGTTACCAACAAAAGCTAGAAAAGTTTCAGATATAACCAAGGGATAATTTTAAACAACATCAAGTGGATAATTCCATTTACTTGAAGTTGATTACCGAAACAGGGAGGTAGATGATTTCCTTTCAGGATAAATAAAGCAGTTCCATTTTCCACTTATTCTACCTAAACAGGGAGAAAGACGGTGCTAATTTTTTTTATACGTAGGTATTACGGTAAACTATGACTAAACACTCGCGTCAAGTTCACGACGTGTGTTCAAACTAAAACGTCCAAAAACAAAATACAGTTAGGAAAATACATTGAAAAGCAATGCCAATGTCTTGTCACGGTACGGCGCATCAAACCGTGGTGCTACTTCCATTGTCACCGCCTCTTTTCATCCATTCTCCTTCCACGCCTGAATATGCAACGGCTTACTAACAATATGTGCCTAAGGTATTTTTTGTTTAGTACCTCCAATGGTTCGACTCCAACTTTCTGCCTGGCTCAAAGGCTTGAAACAATGGCCAAGTTGGGTAACCCGAAACTGTCGCTCGGCCACGTAATTTGAAAGCCAACGAAACAAGAAGCTTTGTTAGGCTTTACAGAAATTATTGTAAGTAATGCCTGAAAAGGATTTCTTGTTTTAGGTGTTTACACAATACTTGTTTTATTACTCACTGTGAAGAAAAACCTTTTTCTTTTATGAAATCGTACAAGGTAGCGTTTGACCACAGGTGCAGACCTAGGTGGCGCCACGCTACACCAGGACTGGGAACTAGCTCTCAAGTGAGGCTCCGGGACCCAGCGATAGGTGCTTGACAACGCAAGTTCTTACCTTGAGAGGTAATTTATTTATGTAACCAACAATAAAACGTTTCAGTTATTTGCTGGTCCTGAAATTTCGGTTTGTTTTTCTAGACAATAGGGTTCCCAAAGTTATTATTTAGTTTAGAAAGTAAGTGAATCTAACAAATTAACGGAGTTGGTACAATAAGCATATAAATAAACATGTTCTGAGTGCTCATTCGAGCATAGGTACAATCATAACATCGCAGTCCGGTTAGATATATAGAAGCAAAATCAAAAACTACAAGATCCACGATGTCATACGAAGCTGGAATTTAGTATGCGCGTTCATCTCATAAGCTGATGTGCATTCTTTAAAACTAAACTAAGTTTGACAAGTCTAACAGTATGTTCTGTTCTCTTCATAATGCGAAAATAAGAAAAGGACAACATTATTTTAGGACCTGGCAAAAAACAACTGCTAACAATCAACGATTTCCCGTGACTTTCACCAGATCATCATTCCTCCTTGTCCGATAGTTCTTTTACGTCTTCCAATTCGGTGACCAACGTTGTTTCTTTTCAGATGATTAGAAACACAGTAAATCTTATTAAGCGGTCAAGGCTATTGTACTATGTATTGTGATCATGAGGCGTTAATTACCAAGAACTTTTCGTAACATAATAGCCGTCGTGCGCCCATGTGATGACGTTAAATCTCATGACTCCGTACGTAACCTTACTGGATTTGCTTAAGGTTTAGAAAGTCATGGTTCACCCATCTACGAGATGGTCCATACAACATACCATCATAATTATTGCCATTCAAATTAAGATTCTCTTGAAGGGATTTATAATGTGCACTTTCGTAAGCGCAATGATGTTCTAATTAATGTCATTGCTCATTGGTGATCTGAATTGATCTTATGACTGACATACGAAAATTAATATTATAATTATAGCTTCTTCAGTCTCAGCTTGTCTTGACCGCATATACATAGTTATTATTGAAGGCACTAGTGTCGTAGGTACAATATAGACATAATTATTATACAGAAGCAAATTGCATAAGCAGAAGCGTATATAGGTATATGTATAGACGCGTCAACGTGATGAGCGCTTCCTCCGAATTTCCGGTCTTTGAAACAAATGTGGGATTGAGTTGTTTCACTTTGGCATTCTTTACAGAGTGAAAGCTCAGTTAATGTTATAATGAGCATAAAATTGACACTGTTCTAAAATGCGATAATTGGCGGAGAGTTTACATTGATTCAGATGTTGAATGGTGACTCTGGTAGTGGCTTCAATTCAATTTCTTTACAAATATTTGTTGCAATCTTTCTGCTTTTGCAGTTTTTTGACCCTAATTTGATTGCATTTGATTTTGATTTTTTTTAATGTTATTGTTTTAATATGTTTATTACCAAATTACCTGAGTCCCTGATACTCTCAAAAATTGAAAAAAAAAATTATTTATGATGCTACGTAATTGTATCATGCATTTATTTATGACCTACAAAGAAACCTATAATACGTGTCGTTGAACGCATCAAGAATGTTAGGTAATAAAAACAATAGACAACTAATAAAGTTTACTAGGTATTTGTTAGTTTACGTGCGCTATCATTCTATTTATAATAATAATAAAGTAGGTTTAATTGAGTATTATGCATTCCTAAATAAACATCGTTATTTTTACTGTTGGCGTAACATATGATAAATGACATCTTTTCGAATTATTTTACGTATTATTTGACGCTACGATTTTTTGACAAATCAATAAATTAAAAAATTGCCATTCAACGAGGCAATGCTGCCAGCATTTTGGGCACCTTACCGTCTTCTGGAGGCTTACCAAATTTTGAAGTGTATTGTTTGATATTTTTAATTTAATTTTTAATAATAATTCATTTTGTATCTTATTAAATAATCTCTTTTACGTAAGTTATATTAAAAAATCTCCAATGAAGTTATTCCGCAAATGAGCGGATCAATAACAGGTTTATTTTTACTAATTATAGACTTAGGTGACCTTGTGTGAATGTGAACCGAAACTGATCAGATATAGTTTCACCTTGTCGGTTGATTTATATTCACAGTGTAGATTAAAAAGGGCCGCATTAGACTGGATTAAAATCTTCATCATGCCTTTAGGCGGTTCGGAACTATTTAGGTAGATAGACCAGGTAGTTCTACAAGTCCGAGGTCAATTTAGTGTAGGTATACCACAGCACTATTCATTTTTACTTTTTACCATCCGTAGCAACAACCTAACACCGAGAGAGGCACCATACTACGTTTGGAAAATGCCCTGTCACTAACCTATGGTTTCACTTTTGACTTTTGTTTTCTCTTACCAAAAGCTCAAGCTCATTGCTAAGTTTAATCACATGACTTACGGGTTACCATCAACGTCACTTACTGAGCTATCATCGCTTCTATTTGGATGTGTATTCTTTTTTTTATATGAGATAGGTAAGCATTTGACCCCAGTCTCACCTGATGGTAAGTGATGACGAGGCCGAAGATGGAGCATGCTTGCCTAGAAGATACTATTCACTCTTGACTTGAAGGCTCTTAAGTTATACTTATCGGGAAAGAAAGACGCTGGCAAGGTGTTTCACTCCATATCATCATCATTATCATCATAATCAACTCGTTTCAGTTCACTGCTGGACATAGGCCTCTCTAAAAGTACGCCATCGAGCCCGATCTGTGGCTTCTCGTACGGCGTTCTCGGAGATTTCTTGTATTCGTATACCTAAACCTAAGTATATTTATTTCATTTTGGAAGGACTAGGTACTATATACTGCAGAAATTCGAACAATTTAACCTTATTTATTACCTTATTTATTGAACCTTATTTATTTTGTGCAATAGGTTTAGTGGTTAGATATCTCTAGTGTGAATTATGATGCACAGGAAACTTTAGCAATTACCTACTTGGGCTGTCAAAACAACAAGTGTACCTACAGTAAAATGGTAACAAAGAAAAAACTAGGTACGTTTTAATTTTGAACGATCCTAAATCAGAATTCAATGATAATGAGCAGAGGCTAGGATATCAGTTATTACATGGTTCCTCGATTCATTAGTCAATATCCTAACAGGAAGGTGATGATAATATCTAGGTAATCATGCAATTACTGCCCAGTATACATGTCAGCGAGTGCATACTGAAAAGGTCAATCCATACTTTTGATTCCTGCAATTACATAGTAGCAGTAGGTAATTACTCGTATATAGACTTCGTTTTTTTGTTATCATAAACCGGAAGATGTCTACTGCTGAACATGAAGCACCTCTATGGAAAACTTCTATCAGTATTGGCTTTCAGACTAACTTACCATCATTAGAATTAGGTTTTATAACGGGATAATTACCATGTATTTGTTTTTGTTTGAGTTCTCGATATTTCGGCACTGTTGCAAGCGCCATGATCATGAGAATACTAAAAGTTTCTGCGGGTAGGATTGTTGATGTTATAACGGGCAGACGTATCTATCTACCCGCTTCCTCGCACGTTTTTTGATTATCCCGTTATAAAACCTAATTCTATTTCTAATGTTTTTGACCATGGTAGTTGAAAACAGTATATAACTCACCATCAGTTCCGTCCTGACGCTAGATACTTACTGCCCTATTGCTGGTACAGTCAGCGACAAAAGTAGCTGATCATACATAGGCCTACTCGATTTTCCAAATGCGTTTTAGATAAGTAATGTTCATAATTTTCTTACAACTTACAAGGTAGTGTATGACCATAACGCATCACACCTGATGTTAAGTGGTCATTCGGTCGAAGGTTGGTGTTTAAGTTGATAAAGTAGATCGCAAAATTTGTTATTGTTCAGCGGCTTTTGTCGCTAACTGTACTGGAAGCTAAGTGGTAAAAAGGAACTTTTCATTTTACATCTCTGAACGTAACAATAAATTCAAACAGAACAACAATCAGCAAGCATCATGTTACTTACCTACCTGCATTTTTAGGACATAGATATTTGGTATTTACCAAACGTTTGAGTACATATCATTAATATTTGAGAACATTACAAGATATTTGCAAACGTTGAAGAGGTTTCGACACATATTTGAACTTTGTCGTTGCGTGTCGGGGTAGCATCCAATAGTTGCACACTTGCACATCGGTATGTCATAAGGTAACATAAATAAACACAACATGTAATTCAGTTGTAACAATTAGAAAATCATCATAACTTCGATTTCCATGTCCTTGTAGGTACAGTCAGCGACAAAAGTAGCTGATCGTTCTCGATTTTCCAAATGTGTTTCAAATCAGTAATTATTATTGTTTTTTACATTTTACATGGAATCAACATAAAACACCTGATTTTAGGTGATGATGAGGTCAAAAATTGGTGTCTAAGATAATGAGGATAATAGAAAACAGTGTGATTGTTCAGCGACTTTTATCGTTAACTGTACAAGAAGCGAAAAAATAAATAGGTAACTTTATGCTGATTTCCCACTAAAAGTAACTTAGAACGCTACCGGTCTACTTAAACTTTTTTAATACTATTTACAGGGTAGTGTTTGACCACAAGTTATCTGATGTTAAGTGACGATGTGGTCGAAGTTGGTGCCACGCTACACATAAAAATACTAATGAAAAATAAAATATTTAGCAGTATAAGTCCAAGAACAAGAACTGTTCGGAAATTTTTAACAAGTTTTTTAATATTTACAAGTTAGGTAGATTACCTAACTATCTATTCCACACACGTTTCGAGCGTCAAGTGCTATTAACAATTCATAAAAGCTTACGTCGATGGAGATTATTGTTTTATTTAGGTTTTATTAGTGACCCAAGGTCAACCGTTACCAACCAAATGCGGGAGCTTAAATAAATTTGTCAACGCGAGTGGGTTTTGTAAGAGACTTGTTTTTTAATAGGCATTAATTAGCATTTGACCGCTATTTTCTGATGTAAAGTAAAATAGCGCTACGGTTGAATTAACTGCCCTTGTCTCTGTCAAAACTTGATCGGAATTGATCAATGAGAGATATTGAAACGACAGCTTGTCAATGCATTTTCATACATCCAGGGAGCTGGTAAAAATATAAGCTACCTAGAATTCAGTTTTCCTTTCTCTTTTTTGTTTTGTGCAATGTAAAAAGCGTGTTAAAAACAGAACATTACTGAAAAGTCAGTCAGTGAAATTACAGCATGAAGAGTGCTTTGCGCACAGGATTTTAGACTGTTGTTTTTCAAAATTCTGGGTGGTACAGTCAGCGACAAAAGTAGCATGATGAGCAATGATTGTTTTTTTTTACTTTTTACAAGGTAGTGTTTTGACCACAACATAACACACCTGATTTTAAGTGATGATGTGGTCAAAGGTTAATGTTTAAGATTATGAGGGCAATCTGAAAATGTGTTATTATTCAGTGACTTTTGTCGTTGACTGTACTTGCTCGTCTCGTTATCAGATGCATAAAAATAAATTGGTAATCTAAGAACGCATGTAAATCTGGAGGAAATACATGTATGGCTTAAAAATACCAATCTACAAAATTATCTCATCAAAATCGACCTTTTTAAATCTAATTTGTTGGTGACAAATCAGCCGGGTTCAGTTAAATAGTTCACATCGAATGACATCACAGTTCAGTGGCCACGGTTGCATAACTACCAGCGACCACCGAGACCGACCGACCGCAGTCGGAGTGACACCGCACGATCAACCTATATACTTGATGGTAACCTGATGCTATTTTGGTACCTATTGGATTGCTTTTGTTGGCATTACCGTTGATTGTTGTCTTCATCTTATTCTCTGACGATACAGAGCATTTTTTTGAAGAGCGAGTTGGATAAACGATAACGCGCGCGTACAAGGCGACAATACCGAAGTCGAATCCTCTCGGCCCCGCACCTGTTATGTGTGGATTTACCATCGCTCAAAACGGTGAAGGAAAACATCGTGAGGAAACCGGCATGTCCAAGAACCACAGCATTCAAAGGCATGTGATATCTACCAACCCGCTCAGGGCCAGCGTGGTAGATACATTTACAGCTCATATAGGCCAGAGTCCCAGTAGCGGGAACGTAATAGGCTGATGATGAGATCTCATTTCTTCTTTTAGCAATGCCAAAGCCTTTTTTACTCTTTAAGGAACTTCAGTGTTTTAATGTATCTACAGGAAATACTTTCCTGTCAAGTTTGATGATACGAAGCATAACATCTATTGTCCCAAGTCTTTGCCCCTAAACAAAGGCCTTCATTAGTCTCCTACTGTTTTGTTCAAGTACCAAGATATTTATTTCACGGTTTTCGATAGAGACAAGCAAATTGCTAATTTTGATTTCACAGCAAGGCTAAAAGCCTGTCCTTGAGGTTCTGAAGGTGGATTAAGCGGAAATACGGGCTGTGGCTAATTCCAAAGACACGCCTCAGAGAACAAATTTTGACTGATTCATCAACGGTTGTCTAAATCGATCGGGTATGAATGAATTCGCTGTTTGAGTTCGCTTCTTTTGTGGTTTGTCCTATAGACTTTGGCAATTCATTAGTTATACACAATATTACATGTTATACGGAGGATTATACTATACCACAAATGAACATGACGTATAATTTTAGTACGATAACAGACAGCGTCAAAACACAAGAGTGAACCAGCAACCTGAAAATGGACTCCATAGCAAAAGATATTAGAAGTTTCTTTTTGTCGTATGTGTTGTTAAAAAAAGCAGTAGCCCAGTTCTTACTAGACGATATAGTTTAGAAAAAGGTCAACAAGTGACATTGCGGTCAGAGTTAAAGCACGTTTCATAGTTCAGACATGTACAGCCTGAACAAAACATTTTTTAAACTAACCTACATTTGACATGACCTACATTTTAACTTAGCCATTTGCAAGTGCAACTATTTCACCAAGTTTTGAGACAATTTTGGTTTTAAGCAGTTATTATTATTGTAGAGCAATATGTATACATATATCATCATCATCATCATCATCAGCCTGTATCAGTCCACTGTTGGACATAGGCCTCTCCCAAGGTACGCCACTGAGCCACAGCACATATTATATTTATGTCTATGCATATGCAATGATTCTAAATCTTTAGTCTTAATCCAATCGAACTTATAAAGCACTGGACATTATGAAAACAATCCATGTCAATACAAATTCAGGTGTACCGTGACGCCATACCACCACTTGTACCTAAGTAAAGAACCAATGGACAAATCAATGGAGCTCGAATATAGAAAACTACTGATATGTTGTACCTAATTGAAAAATTTCTCCGTTTGAGAAATAGAGAAAGCACTAATAGAAAACTTGTTTTCAGCAAATCATAAACTTGCGAATAAATCGTTAAGTATCCCCATTTGGTCTAACACTAAGCAGCTAAACACCTCGACAAACGATTTGCTAAGGTTCTAATGAATCAGACAGTTACTACTAGCTGCCAGCATGTAGTGGGCCTTGAGGTCACAAATCACATCCCACACAGTCACAGGTACCGACCGAAGCCAACGGTGTTTGAGATAAACATCTATTTGTCCCGCTAGGTCCAATCAAACATTGATTAGCTATATTAAAGCAAGTTCAGTTACAGTTGAAAGAACTATGAGAGCGTAATAACGAGATTGTGGCTTTTGTTTCCTGTTGTTTGGATGATAGTAATTTTATTTAGAGGTTAAGGCTAGAAGATCCATTAAAAACGAGTTGACCAATGCCAGTATGATATTAGTTATTAATTCATGGAGAAAATTATCCGAATCTGGTTGTTTTTGCTTCCATAAGTACTTATTTATCGACGAAATTTCAGTCCTACATTTTTACTTTTAATATACCTACCTACTGTTCCAATGCTGGATTTACACATTTGCCGCCCCAAAGCTATAAAATGTTTGTCACTTCTACTGACTTCTAAAATTAGATACTGTTCACAATAAAGTTAATTGTTTTTTTTTTTAAGGGAATAACCTAGTTTCTAGATTAGTTTTACAACTTTTTGGGTATATTTTTGAGCTAAGCAAAACAAAGCTTTACTTTTTTCTGACCCAATTTATTTTTTGCCCAATTTCACCGCCCTAAGCTTTAGCTTTTTCAGCTTATATGGTAAATCCGACACTGTACTGTTCTGCTTACGGACCGATATTGTCGCAAATACTAGTACATGATTTGTCTTAAATTCTTGATTACGCCTCTGCAGTTTACTATACTACGTACTCACCTCCTACTGCTGGGACACAGGCTTTCTCTCACAGAGAGGATGGGCCATAATCTACCTCGCTGACTTAGTGCGCGTTGTTGTTTGTCGTACCCCTTCAATATCATATTTCTTGTCTTTCACCGTTTTATTGCATATTTAAACAGCAGCACCTACCTCATGAACTTCCTGTGCTCATTGACTGGCACGAAGTACTCATCGTACGGGTTGCTCGCGTTCATATCCACCTCCACATCCTTCTTCTTGGTCCCATTCTTGGGCGTCAGGTTAATCAGTTCTAGGTTCACCGCTTCGGGAAGCTTTGTGTCGCCATTCGGCTCTTTGCTGTGACCGTTTTGCTGCGGTCCGTTGAAGGTGAAGGAGTCGTTGTGGTTAGGGTCGGCGTCGTCGTGCTGGTACGCGCGGTTGTCGAAGGCGCCGGGAGAGGCCGGCGGTGATGGGGGCCGGTGCTGCGGTCGCATCGGCTCCCGCGGCGACGCCGATCTACTGTGGCTATCCATTACTTTTGGAGCGGACTGACATCTGTGAACAAAGGCAAGGTGACGTTAGTTATGAGAATGAATTTTGGCTGAGATCGGGAGAAGATGGTAATGTTTGAATTCGCTTCTGTGATTGTTCTATCTGATGTTCAACGTGCTGCAAAGTATGATCATGATGATTAACTTTTTTACTGAAAAAAGCACCGTGTAGCCAACCACCAGTGAAGGTCACTAGGCTAATGACAACTTAAAAAAGGTAGTGCGTCGTGCATCCTCTTCCATTCATGTGAAAAACAACTACTTGACAAGTGGAACAAGTTCGAAACGAAGTTATTCTTGCATCGAATTTTGTTACGTAATCAATTTCGCTTTGTCATTTGCTACAATTACTTTAAAAATTTAAATTATTAGCTACAAAGAGCAAGCGTAGCACGAACTGATCAGTACTCAGTCATGCTTGAAAATATGTCGCCAGTCAAACAATGCCTAGTGTATCTAGTCGCTCCATGAAAAAAACTAATTGTTAAAACATGTCAAACAGCATTGTAGATCGATGTCTTTCAATAATTGTTAATATTTACCAAACGTTGGCTTGACGTATGTTGTATCTTTGACGTTTCTAGAATCGGTTTCAAGCAATAAAGTTGTCACAAAAGCATGTTTGCCATATTTGTTCAGGCCTACTGAGAACATAGAGAATGGCAAACAAGACTAAATACTAGTGGTACAAATATAATAAGCGTGAGTAACTTAGTAGCGATGACTAACAATCAACCTAGAAGGCCTTATTTTGTCAGCCTATGAAAAAAATAAGAACCTAACGAATATAAAACTCAAACGCTATTCAATGAAAGAATAACATCACACTCACAATACCTTTACCTAGCATAATCCAAATACAAATCACAATGAGAAGACTTCGCGTATTAGTAAACTGTCCATATTATATAAGCCAAATGAAAGCATTCAAGTTGTTTTGATCTGCAGGAATCAGAATTTCTAAACAGTAAACAAAACAAGACTACAATGCGGACATATCATGAATAGACTGTACCCCAAGCTACCAATATCTTATTGTTCTTAATCTAAGTATACTAGACAAAATACTAGATCGCCCGTACCTAACTGTCTCCAAATTCATGCGAAGATAACTCTCTCCGTTCCGTCTCTGTTTATTACCTTTTCAGGTCTAAACACCTGAACAGATTTTGGTAAAATTATACAGGAAAGTATACTTTTTATTGCGATAAATAATAGTTCACACGTGTGTAACCGTGGGCCAAGCTATGGATGGTAAAGTTCGTCACGTAAACTATGTTTATAATTTTACTACTTCAGGTAGCGCTTGACCACAAGTCACCTGAGGTTGAGGGACGATGTGGTCGAAGATGGCGCCACACCACGCTACATCTGGAGTGGGACCTGGATCTCATGTTGCGGCTAATCTAAGAACAACTGGTTCAATTATGAAAATTATTTCATAGTTAGAAAGTAACACTATCCTTGATTGTCATAATATTACGCTGTTTTATTATGAGGGGGTGAAACCGTGGGGAACAGCTGGTACTAAGATAGAATGGGCTAACCAAACTCAAAGATTAGGTTAGTATGGAACAGAAAGCATCATCAAAACGAATCCACATTGGCTCTACTCTATTCTGTTGTAGGCTACATAACTACCACACATCGTAATAATGAGTACGTTTATATAGCAGCTGTCCTTAATCCCAATGTGCCAAAGTGTCGACGAGGCAAGCCACCTCTTACCGAGAGACCGACACACTGCTTTACATCGCTTAAGCGTGATCATTGTCGACGACAGGGTCAAATGCCGAGCTGAGAGGCCAACAAATAGTTGACAGATGGAGAATTCCAAACAGCTGACCTGTTTCTGTGAGCTTAGTCTTGTGATACAATTACGAACCTTATGATTACATCATGTAGCACAAAGGTAAGTTACTGAGTCTGACCTGTTTCTGTGAGCTTAGTCTTGTGATACAATTACGAACCTTATGATTACATCATGTAGCACAAAGGTAAGTTACTGAGTCTAAGTAAGTTAAAGATAAGGTACATTTGAATTAAGTACGAGACTATGAGGTAAATAGTAAATTACTGGAAGAAGCAGGAAGGGAGCTATTGGTGGGTGTAAAATAAGCTATTTATAAATATGTTATTGGTTGAAGATAAGGAAATGCGCTTGAAACCAATAATATGGTCGTGATATTTATCTGTGCGTTACACGACAGCAGAGCTTGATCTTTCATGTTTTAGACCAACGTCAAATTAATGTCTCTGGACAGTCTTACGATGTAGTAACGTCACAGTAACTTATTTATCGCAAAATCTAGATGGTTGAAAGAAAAGTTATATATTTTTACTCTAATTTTTTTCACCTACTTAATTCACGTTTTAAAATACTTAAGCAAAAAATACACAATACAATAATTTCAGTATATTTCCAAGCACATGCTTTAGAACATACTAGGTTACATAGGTAGAATACGTACGATAAATATAAGTAGATAAATACGTAATTCTTAATTATTGCTTTCGACGGGTCGTGATTTCATGATCGAATTCCTAACGAAAATCCAACCATAGTTTTTCATTACATAACCTACTATTTAAACTATCGATAGAACAGCTAACATTATTATAGTTTAGTTCTCCAATCATGAATCCGTTAAGGTACAAAATAACCTTTGGTTCGGATTCCTCAAGAATGTTGCAATGCGTGCATCAAGATGCGCCCTTTGTAAAATCACTGTGTTGGCATTTCCTATACCGTTTGGAAGACGTTATTTATAATTCTATACTTATCACAATATTTTAACGGTCATCAGTTATAGTTTTAGCTCTAAACCTGGAATGGAAATGGCTTCCAGCTAAGGCTTCTAGAGTGTCAAAGGCTATAATTATGACGACAAAAAGCCGCCGTAATTATATCGTTGTAACGTATAAAATTCAAACAAGCAGGATCAAAATTCCTTTACAAATCCATTGTTTGTCCATCTGTAGTGATTATTATATGTGTATTGCGTACTAATCCCTATACTTAATATTATAAATGCGAAAGTAACTCTGTCTGTCTGTCTGTCGGTCTTTCACGCCTAAACTACTGTACCGATTTAAATTAAATTTGGTACAGAGGTAGTCTAGAGCCTGGGAAAGAAGATAGGCTACTTTTTATCGCGATAAACTGTAGCCCACGCGGGTGAAACCTCGGCGAACAGCTAGCCAAGTTACAAAGATTCTCTGCTCGCTTGAAAAATAAATAAAAAAACATTTTTTATACATACCTAAATGCGTATTTCTAATTTCTCACCTCGTCCTATGAACTGCTCCATAAGGTCGTCTCCTAATCGGTGAGTCCAAAACCATCGACCTGGTGTAGTAGTACCGGGCATGAGTGGACCTCGGGGTCCTGGGACCCTTGCGGTACCGCTCATACCTCACCGGGTTTCCACCTCCAGGCATCTTCGCCTTACATTCTATCCGTTTGAGTATGAGACACACATTCCGACGAGTTTACTCAAGAACTGCCTTTAAAGCATCACGAGGAATGTTTAACTATTTGGGATACGGAAAATTTTCTTAGTTTTGAATTTTTATCAACTAATTTTTCACTTTGATGATCAGTAAATTCACAGAGATCATTGCGGTGCTGGTTGAGACGCTGGCAACAATGATACAGTACACGAAAAGTAATGATAAATCAGCTTCTTGAAATTGTTTAAAAATCAAACTGAAACACTGCCGCTGTGATCACTGTCCTAAAATGAAAAAAATTACGGATTTCCGTAGTTTTTTTTTTACTGAATCGTTTGATTTCCTCGCAATTTCTGCAAGTGATTAGCCCGGTACAGGGTAGCGTACTGAGGCGATGCGTGCTGATATTCCACATTCATGTGACGAATCAACAATAATATTGTTGTCTTCAATGCGACGCACGGGATGCTCCATTGTGGGCTGTTGTTCTTTCGGAATTCACTGGCAAAACGTGAAATGAATAACTTGGGTGCTTTGTTTTCACAAGCTTTATTATAGCTGATTAGCAATAAGGTGAAGGACCTCTTTATTTTTTTAATGTTTGTAAGCAGTCACCGTCGCCTATGGACATTTGCAGCACCGGGGGCGTTGTCGAACCTTAAGAACTCTTTTCACAATCATCTTTAAGGACTGCAATTTGTAGCACTGCAGGAAGACTTAGAGGGAGCTCGTTCTACATTTTGCAAGTATGCGAGAGAAAGGAGCACAAAAATCCAGTGGTGTGAGATTTTCAGAGGTTGATTTTGTGTGGATGAGGCTTTTTCCGTTATGTGGGCATGCTGAGAAAGGATCTGTCTTTATATGAAGATGTAATATTTAATTTGATTGTTTTTTGTTCTAATGATGAGTAATCAACTTATCACACAGCAGCGAATACCGTCTATAAAACTGGCACAATAATGGAGACAATTAATTCCTTTTGAAGCTAAAATAAATTCTATAGCCATTCTATATGACCACTTCTTTCACGGTAAAATAACTGATGTTATTCACTGTCCAAGTTTACAAATTGCAATAAGTACTGACTTTTATCGGAACGCTAATTCCATTTCCTAAGCATCCTGTATCGCTATATTTGTATGAATGACTTCATGATAAAAGAATAGCGCTGTCTGTCAATACACCACTTCAGCGAACAGCGTCTGATTGCAAATAGCTTCCTTTACATTGTGTGTTTAATATAACCGGTCATGGATTTAATATTTTGACCATTAATTCAACTGTCGACATTTATTCATTTTCTCTACTTATAGCATTGCCTCCGGCGTGGAAGCGGTTGCTGCTCGTTACAAGAATATTAAAAGTAACAGATACTTGTTGTTAGGGTTTATTGACTCCTATTATTAAAGTATCGTTGGTTCCAAAATAATACCTATTGATGCATGCATATTATTGCATATCGATTGTTAATATGCGATCTACATTCGTTGTTCTGTTGAAGATGATATAAAACCTACAATTTTGTAGCTGCTAACACACTCGACCGTTGTATTGCTGTCGCTTTAACAGTCATTTGGAAGCGTATATATGATTTCATATATGAATTTAAAATAGAGTCACGAAGGACTTGCGCAAACTCCAGTTGGAGGACTGGCAGGAGGTGGCGCAGGACAGACCGAAATAGCGTCTTGGTCAAAACTCACTTGAGTCGTTGCGTCATCTCATTTAGTTATAAAAAATGCTAAGAGTATATGATCAGATTTATGCTCTTAGGAACCTTCAAAGAGAACCGTAATGCGCTAACAGCTGCACAAAGTCATTGTGAGCGCGAATAGGAACTCGCCTCTAAATTATATTTACCGCGCAGGAATGTCAGTAATCCGGTTGTGAATGAAATGCTAGTTGAGCACGAGAATCCAGACGGATTGCATTGTGGTGACGTTGACGCTGGACTGAGATGACGTCTTATATATATACCAATAGATATTCCAATGCAAAACACCCATTGTGATTAGAAGTGAATAGAGGAAAGTAGGTACTAAATTATGTGTCTTCATTTTGGGTTGCGTTCTTGAAAGAGTTTTGATTTACTAATGCGACAAAGTTGTACAAGTATGATAATGTTTATTGTCTGGTCACTTTTGTAAAACTCTTTACTTTTTATTTTTCTTTACCCCTTTACAGGGTAGCGTTTGATCTTTGATCGCACGCGATGATATGGTAGAAGGAGGCACCAGGCTGATTGGCTCTCAAGTGAGGCCGCCGGAACAAACCGATAGCGAAGTTTGGTATCTAGCCAGGCGAGCATAAAATAATCCACCACCATACCTGACCACATTGTTTTTCTTCAAAACTCAAAGTCATCATGTAAGTAGAAAAAAGAAAGTTTTTTTTTCTTTTTTAAGCGACGAGGCGGGCGTTTTATTTTGATGGTAAGCGTCACGCTTGCCCATAACAGTTCAATGCTACCAATAATTTCTCCTGCTTTAGATTCTACTTAATCGCATCTTGCGTGTGATTTCGTTGGATTTTTCCAGCCAAAAACATAGTCACTAACAACTATTGTAACAAAATTTAAATCGGTGTACAAACTAGTCTAGTAATTCGCGGTGAATAATAGCACAGATGACAACTGTAATATTGTACTAGGTATAAAGAAGTCTAGTGTTTCACAAAAGCCACAGATCTGTAACGAAACACCTAAACGAATCAGTTTTCAAGGATTGCACGTTTCACTAACATTTCAATATTTTGGCACGGACCATTTCTGATAATAATTCTTATAGTGTACATAATAAGATTTAATTTGAGTTGTCTTGTGAAATAACAGTTGATTAGCAAGGATTGCAATAAATTGGTATTGATTGATTTGGTGTTTTGATTTGATTTGGTAAGATATTATGTATATTCTAACTAGCTGACCCGGCAAAAGTTGTGCTGCCATATCAATTATTTCCATTTTTTTTGTTATGAGACACATACATCACGTAGGGATATAAATAAAAAAGAGCCTACGGCTTATGTTTAGGCCTACCAAACATGCACAAAAGAGTGCAGAGTAAGTGCTGGCAGATAAAGCACAATAGCGGATTCTGGATACGAGGTTCGTCCGAAGTGGTCTTCGGTCACCGTCCATACACCTGTAGTTTTGCTCTACTACTCTGCTTTTGGGTAGTCTAGAAAAGATCCATAGGACCACCTTTTCTGACACTTACGATTAAGTTTTATTATTGTGTCCTAGTTTTAAATTTATCTGCATTTTGGTGTACCATTAAAAAGGAATCTATCTAATACTGTCTACAATCTACGCGAGCCACTAGCAACAACTAGAAAAAATTGCTGTGAAGCTAACACCCTGATTTCCATAGGCATGTCGGAATTTGTTATGTAACCTGAGTCTGCATACTTTAAATTTTATTGTAAAGGCTATTCGCATAATCGGAATGTTAATAGCTTAATAAGCATTCTTTCGGTATGTCTAGACGATTAATGTGACTACAGATGGTAGTAATGAGTGAAATGATAACTCGGAAGCTATTATTTGGCTGGCCTATTTTATCTTTTTTTATATCTTGCAGGGTAGGTAACGTTTGACCACGAGTCAACAGATCTTAGGTGACAATGTGATCGAAGGTGGCGCCATGCTAAACTTGGACTGGGAGCCAGTTTCTCAAGTGAGGCTACCGGAACACACTTAAGTAATGCCTATAGGTATCTTATTCTACATAGAGAATGTTTTATCTGAAGTTTGGTTTGTTGTTTATTTTACCAACCGACGAAAGAAAAGGAAGAGGTTCTCGAGTCAACGTGTATTTTTTAACATTCATGTCTTATGTCATCATAACCTGTCGTTTTTGTTTTGAGCAACCGCAGACGGACTAAGTAGTTGCTAACTTTTTGAAAGCGGAAACTTTTGACCGCAAACGAAGTTTTTGAATCCAGTATTAGGTTAACGTTTAATGAATTCTTGTATGATGAGTGACACAAGGGACATGGACATACAGATAAACACAACACAAACATCTTAAATCTGAACAAAACGTACATAAACTTATCTACCAATATAAAAAATAAAAATTGCCTCGGATAGGCTTCGAACCTGGGACACTAAACTTAGCAGGTAACTGCACCACGGTGTCGTTATAAATAAGAATCAATTGCAATTGCAAAATAAGAAAGAATTTCATAGAAAAATTTGAAAATACCGCAAAATCTGAAAGCGCTTTTTTCTATGGGAATTTTGTAAGAACTCAAGACCCGCCTTATAATATTTGCCTGTGCCCGTGTGAAGTCGCGGCCGGACGCTAATGATAAATAATTAAAACTTCTTTTTAAAACCACAATTTACTTTCTAGATCAACCTTTTGTAACAAAACAAAAACTAGCACTAACGTAATTTTATAGTTTTTATACTAACATATCGCCATACCTTTATAGTACGAAACTTCACATTGTGTGAGATTATTGAACCGAGTCCACTATACTCTGTACCTATCCATTCCTATCCGTCGGTTGCAATTGTTCCGTTGCAGTGAAAGGCAGCCAGATGAGGTCACGGCTCATCCAAAGATGTGCCAGTTAGTACTTAGTTTACGCCGAAAATAAGTCAAAAGGCGTGAGAGTTTGCAGAGACTGCAGCCCATAAGGTATCATGAATGTCTCCAACACTTGGTCCCAAAACGAAAAGGGTAAAATTACAAAAGAACTGGCTGCCAAAGAAACTTAATCACTACCCAACCAATATATGCTCCACTCACTTGAGAGCCAGCTCCCATTGTAGACTGAAGCCGAGAAGATATGTTCTGTAGGCCCATCGTGAATGTCTCTAAAACTTTGGGGCGAAACGAAAAGGTACGAAAGAACTGCTGCCAAAGTGCCTCACTCACTTACTCAATTCCAAAACAATATATCGTCCACTCACTTGAGAACCAGCTCGTAATCCAGGTGCAGCGTGACGCCACCTTCGACCACGACCAATAACGTGTGACGTCATTATGGGTTTTATCAGTCATTCCAAAGTTTGGAATTTGGTTTCATGGTTAACCTATTGGTTTAGGATGGGGGACGCACTACTAACAGTAATGCTAATATTCTCTCTATCGTCGTTAGATGTGCAGTTATTCCGTTGCAGTAAAAGGTAGGTCAAATAGTTAAGGTCAACTTTGACTCACGACCTCACGACACATCTAAAGATTGTTTTCACATTTACAAACTGTTTTTCAAGTAGAAGGTATAAAAACATCTTAAAAAAAAAAACAATGTAAATTTTTCGGACTCTATCAATTCCGCACTTAACGTTAAATGGTTTTTTGATATAAAATTTACACACAGCGAAGATGCTAAAAGTAGCTATCGATAAATATTTACCAGCATGTAAAAAATAGCACCGTGAACCACTGCATCCGGGTTCAAACGATTCTTTAGTGATGACACCACATAGAACAAAAGCCAAAAAGATTATACCAATGTATACATACACCTAATAAAGCCTATTTACTTGAAGCTTTTGAAAAACTTGACACATACTATGCAAAAACCGACTCAGCATCCACTCCTTTATTACATGACTACTTTCATTCTTACTATCAATGTTAGTCTAATGGAAATCCAAGAGCGCTCAACCCAGCAACATCGCCATAGTTAAAGGTTAGTTAGTACAAGCCTGCCTAGGTCAACTCGTATGTTACAGAAGCTTTCACGGAACTACTGAACCCTCAATAAGGAACAACCGAAGATGGAAACCGGTTCCATTCAGCCAACGATCATGACGCTGTCAGTCAATACCTCCCGGAAAACCCGATTGACTCACAGCGACAACAGAAGTTATAAACGTGTTATTGCAAAGCGGAAGGTGCTAAGAAAATGTTTCAATTTACTTTTCATGATCGTGACAAATGTACTTGTTTATTCATCGCTGTGGTCGGCACTGACTTTGCATACAAATTGGTGCTGCGCCGTGTTGCATTTCAAATAAATATAATATCAGAATTTGAACTATGATGCTAAGACATAAAGTTGGAGACGGTATTGTGGTAGACCACCGGGGATGTAGGGCTTGTCGGACACTGTCGGTGCAGTGACCAACCGCTTCTATGCCATTTGCATGTATGTGCATTTGATTTACCTACATATAATTATGGAACCCGCAAAAGCGTCAGAAACAACATGTATATTCTCCCGATACATGATTCTTGAGTAATCTTACTTGCCAAGGCGCAGTTAGTATGTGTTGTTATCTTTCTTTAGTTAGGTACTGGATAACGCGACGATGTGGTGGAAAATGACGCTAAGCTACACCTTCAATTTCAGTGTGCCAGATATTTTCAATTACAGATTTTCTCGGTACCTCACAGCTTACGTGCGAAGGTAAACCGTCAAGTAAATTGCAGTGTTCTTGTCCACATTTTGTGGATTCCTGGCAAGTTTCCTCAAGGCCGGAAGGTCCACATTAGCATAGCCTCGTACATACGGACATACAAATTACTTTAAAGTGGAGTCGATCACAGATTCACGACACCGCTCGTTGTAGTCAGACGATGCGGCAATTCCGAGCATGTCAACCGTTGGGAAATACACATCGAACCATCTGCATACAATCGCGATTTGCTTGATTTTGATAGGAAACCTTGGCTTCATTCCAAAAAACCTTGCTTTACATCTCATTGATCCAAAAATTCATGGTAAACATTTTTATAGAACAAAACTATATTTGACTTTAAGTTTCGTCACAGACGATTTAATACTTCGCATAAGACAAGTAAATGACATGACTCCGTGGTTCGGTGATGGCACAGAATATTGCTAGCGCACAAACAGTACTTTGTACAGCTTGTTGAACATATCGTCCCAGGTTGGAATCCTAGAGGTGGCAAACATTTGTGAACCATAATTATAGTCTTCGATGTTTGTGACCATTCCACCCACGCCTTGGATAGTTTGGGAATCTTCAAGGCACGACTGAAAAGGTACCTTCAAGGCATGCGTGCTACACCGTTGACCATATCATCGCTTGGCATCGTGCGGGATGGCGCACAAACAGGCCTCGTCGCGATCAAAAAAAGTGTGAGGGTTTGAGTATAAAAGAAGAACCATTGTCACTGGCATAGCAAGCGCATTACGATCACAAAAAAGTGCCGTCGTATAAAATAAATAGCGCGTTTTATAAATTTCACTAGAGCGTTAAGTTTTTTTGCACTCTTTGCAACAGATGAACGAACTCTAAGTTGACCTTTACGCTTTTTGTTTCTAATCCTAATTTTACAGACGAGTGAGATGGCGGCTCTGTCCAAATCTAGCCCAAGCTTAGGCTTTTTGTAAACTGAACGATTTAAAAATACAGTCCAGTCCAGTCCAGTCCAGTCACATTTTTCGATAGCTAATATATAATTAGACCTACTAGCTGTTTCCGGCATGCGTTGCAATGCCTTTTTCTTGTCATGTTATGTTTGTCAGGGTTCTTTGGGTGCTGACGCACAACAAGCCACCAAAGACAAATCAACTTTAATTTTTATATATATGTACATTCAGATATGATTCAGTAATTTGTTCACAGCTGTGCGTTGTGTGTGTGTTAAGATGAGGTTGGTAAATGCGGTACCGTTTTAAATTGTGCATTTAAGCTGTCATCTAACGATGTAAGTCAAATATCCGTGATGCAAGACAACATAAGCTGACAAAACTAACCAAACCAGTTGCTACAATTTTAAAACGCGCATATCGATATATCTATTTTGATTCATATTTTAATTTGACGTTAGCATTTTTATCAACATAATAGACGTTAGTTCACAAATGTGGTTGGCATGACTCGATACGTCTGCATCCACCTTTATTTCCCAGGGCGTCATACGTGGGATCTCATTGTATTCAAGCTTTGAATCACTGTGTGAAGCATACACAGCCTACACTTGCCCTTGCAGTGAATGATAATCCTTATTGATACCAGTTATAAAATGCAAGAGTTGCGCAACTAATGCAAGGATTCAATTAGGATTGAATCAAAACTGGCATTGGGGAGAGCTTGTATGTTAATTCAAGTTAAGACATTACTAACTTCAGTGAGAATAAAGTTAACCTAACCAGTTAACTTAAAAGAGAGAATGATTGTACTTGTTCTCTTGAAGATACGTTTATAAACGATTCTCATAACATCGATTAGCGTGTCTTTAAGTTTACATTATATCAAGATCATATCTATTAGGACATTCTTGATAAGACTATAAATGGGAAAGTAACACTGTTTGTTTATCACCTTTTCACACCTAAACCGGCAAACTCATTTTGATGAAATTTAGCTGGGTCCAGTTTAAACCCTAAAGAAGGACATAGGATACTTTTTATAGCTATAAACTGTAGTGTCCGCCAGAGAAACCGTAGGGCACAGCTAGTCAAGAAGTTTCATAATCTTGTCATCTGCAACAGCTGCCTTGAGTTACCTTGCTTTCCTACAAGCGACAAAGTGGATCCTATAAGGAAATGTGTATCGATTTGTCAGAGTTGTTCCAAGGAATACGCCTCAAGCAGAGACTAGGTAATGGTACAATTGGTATCTAGGTATTTCTTAATCCGCCCTCGTGTCGTGTCGTGACAGTGACCTCGTTGCGACTTTGCCTCGCTCGTGCCGTTCGAAATTGTGGCACAAAGGAAAATAAATCACTGGAGTTGTTTTCAATGATTGAAGTAGTACATACCTACTCATAATGTCATTTAGATGCTTTACGTACACAAGTTTCCTTCACCTTCGATCTGTTGCCAAGTGTTTTCTAATTGTTGCAGGACTTTTTTGGTATTTGAAAGCTGCAACGGTTTTCACCAAGAATCATCTTGGTCTCTTTGATTGATTTATTAGGGGTGGTCAGTGTCTATTGCAGGGGTGGGGCAAAGTATGAATTATTTTAATGGTAAAATGTAATAGCTGGACTCCGTGAATTTTCTTGGCCCCTGGCCCTATTGGAAAATGTTTACCCAACCCTGGCCTATATAGAAAAATCAACTTTTGTTGTATTAGAATCTAATTTTTAGGTTCACCGTGACTATGCTGCCAATATTTTGAGGTTATAGCTTTCTATAGTGGTGCAAGACTAATTTATAATTCGTTAGGTGCAAAACATCTTCATTAAAACTATTAGAAAAGGTAATTTCCCTTTCTTGTTGGTGTTAAAATACTTACTAGAAATCGAGCAAACGGTAATTGCAGCGATAAAGATTTATAAATTATATCTGGTATGTGAATGTAGAAAATTCCCAAGTAAATGATGTTTATTGCTTCTTTACATTCGTATTTTCATTGCTTTTACTTATGCTATTCCTATGTCATGTTAGCCTATATTTTCTTGCGCTAGGTTATGTAAGAGCTAAGCTAGGCGTAATGTTATGCACTGTCCCGTTAATTGCTAAGCGCCAGCGTCGCTTTGCCATAAGTCAATATTAGTCTGGGTGGATCACGGTAATTTTCCAAGTCATTATGTAATGCAGGCGTGTCTACGGATTTACAAATAGGTATTCTAGTCTCAAGATTTGTTGCAAGCTACATCAGATTTTGTACCTACCGTATTGTAAAGAATTGATGTTTATAATATTCTTTAACATTTAGTAACATTCACCGTGGCAATGCCACCAATTTAGAGGACATTTTCAGACAAATCTTTAAGGCAGTTAATAAAAATTACCATATCTTAATAATGTAACAAAATTGGTGTCAGCCAGCCTGTCCATCAACAAGTGAAAACCAGCAGTAAAAAATTGTCTGCATTTCAATTTGTCTCGTAAATTATGATTGAGTTAAAATAAAACTATTTTGGCGACGAAATGATGATTGATCATGTTTATTCCAAGATACGTAGGTACGCGGAAACGACGAACCATTTCGACGGTAACTGTAATCTCTATGGTCAGTGACCATCAACAATTTGCCCCGCGAAAAGGTAAATGAACCAATATCTTAGCGTGGGAGTCTGTCTATGTTACAAGCTCCTTCCATAGACAAATAGACACCTAATTCTAAGTTAAGAGCTAAGTGAAATGGAGCTCCTTTGTTATACTCATGCAACTTGCGACACTGACGACAATACGATACACCCTATCTTTATGTGAAGTGTCAATCATATTTGCATATTTTTTAATAAGCAGACACGGTCTTTGTGAAGTTGACGTCAGAATTTACTCTGTATTAAAGAATTTATTTCAATACAGTTTTCTTTGTCTAATTGGAATGTAGTGTTTTATCTCAAATGGAAATAAAGGTCATACAATATGGAAGTATAATTTTATCGCAACATAGTCTAGACTCTAGAAATTATGAGTAGTGTTTTATGATGTTGAGATTCTATGAATGTATAATAAATAAAATAATATATAATAATGTATGTTTTAATAGTTTGAAATCGTTTTGAATTTGAAGAACCTAATTAAATTGTTTTTGAAGAAATATGTACCTTTGAAAGTGGTGTGTTTAAGAATGGCATTATTGGCAGTTTGACCCTAAGTCATCTGACATTAGGTGACTCCACGCTACGCCTTGACTGAGGACTGGGGCGCATGTGAGGCCGAATATTACCAAATCATTTGGTACGAGTGAACTAAACAATATATGTAATATATTATTATCAAAACCACCACTATCACTACGAAAGCCGCAGGTAGGCATAAAGTCAAAGTACAGATATTCAATAGTGTAAGCACTTCAAGCTAAGAATAACAATCATTAGAATAAGGCTTAGCCAATTCTACATTCTATGTTAAAACTAATAAGGGATATGTCACACAAATACTAATATAATTGAAAGGCGACCGGAAAGCTCGACATTCTTACTCTATATTAAAGCAAGGTCGAAAGACCCGCGTTCCGGAGCAGCCATGCAGATCTGTTCGTGACGTTGGCGATCAATGTGACAATCGAACAGAATGCAACTATACAGCCTGTTTTAGGCTATTCTAGGACTACTTATCCGGTTAAAGTAATTCAGTTCGGATTATAACAACCAGAGTGTACCGCACCGACACCGCAGTTCCATATGTGCCGATCGGTAAGCAAGCTCCAATGTATGGAGCCGGTCTTGTTTTGACCGGCGGACCAGGCCATGTAGTCCCAGGCTTATAGATGTCTTTTAATAATTAAATAATCGCAGTAAGATTGTATACCGTGGCTACGCCTGTTGTTGGAAGAATGTATTTTATTATTTTTGTGGTTCGGTTGCAAGTTTTCAATGTGCTAGTATTTATTCGTATCCATTTTGAAGAGCAATCAATTCAAGCATGAAAAATTGCATTTAAATTCAGAGTGCAACAGTAACGGACAGGATTGGTGCTTTCCAACAGGTCAATAACTAGCTCATCTTACCACTAAGTATAAAAAAATGGCCATATAGCACATGATAATACTTGGATTCTTAGCTTGGGTTACACCAGTTTATCATAGAATAAATACTCTATACTAGAGTCGTTTAGATTACAGGCTGAGCTTCTCGCCCATCACGGTTAGATTAAAATCTCAAATCAAATTCAAAGAGTTTCCAAGTTTCTTCACTCATTTAGTAGCAACTATGATATCGACATGGATCTCAAAAGCCCTTTGTTACGTTGACGACTTGTCTGTCACCGCGCAAGAATTTGGGCTTGTCTCGTGACACTCTGACACAATAGGAAGGTAGGTATTATCTTGCATACTGTATTATGACTATTATGCCGAATGTATAATATTATGCGGAATGCCACATTACTATGTGGCTTATTGTTCTCAAGCAATGGTAATTGAGATGGCAGGTTAGAGGGCGAGTGCGATTGCTTAATAAACGAAAGCATTCTGTGGGAGCATTTGTAATTTCTGTGGAATCGAAACAATAAAAGAAAATTTGTTTATGTCTGGCTTTTTGCGGTGCTGAAATAACAATGACAGTTATTTTTGAATGCCTGCTGTTCTTTTGGATTATGTAAATATGAAGTTTAATGTATGTAAGTATGCAGTACTACATTATAATCGTTATCATCAAGAGTGCAATCGTTGTAGATAAAAATTCTGAAATGCGATATTGTATACCTTAAACAGAAAAAGAAAGTTTTATTAAAATTCTGATTAAAAAGCCAGGCACATCAGTGTTTTTATATCGCGTAATCAATGTCGATTATCTCTTTGAAAGGGTCGAAAATCTGTAAAGAAATTTATTATCTGTCTCGGTAAAAAAAGTAGCTTATGGAGATCCATCCATAATTTGGATGCAGTTATTACATAAGGAACCATGAGGATATGAATGATGTACAGATTTACATTAATATTCTACCTACTTCGTTTTTTAACTTTTACTTAATTGACAATGAATCAATGCCGTTACTCGAAGTACGAGATGACCTTAGCCAAGACTTAAATCGATTTTACATACACAATCAATATTACCGAATCTGTAGTTCAATCGGAGGTTATGACGACTCGGAATTACTGTGAGTCATCTCAATAGCCATTTGAAACGAGATATTTGGATATGGTCAGTTAAAATTATGAGTATCACTACTACTACCTTGTTTTTGATATAATCGAAATAATTTTTGTTGCATCTTAGACAGGTGAAATTTAAAAAATAATAACCGACTTCATGGTTTTTTCATGGATGCCATAGTCAGAACTGGATCACACGGAAAGCATGAGCTTTCAAATGAATCAAAATCGGTACACCCAGTCGAAAGTTCTGAGGTAAAAACATTTAAAAAATACAGTCGATTTGAGAACCTCTTCTTTTTTTGAAGTCGGTCAAAAAAGTGCTTAAAGCTTAATGCTTATTTTATTAATGGTCACCTGTCTCTACACCATTAACTTTTCGGTGCTAATTAATCAATAGACACCGTGCAACCTGCGCACGCGTCGATCGCACCGTTACATCCGGCGACGCGGACGCAACCGGATGTCCAAATGTGAGCGTAACCTTACACCAACGCTTGTTAACTTTTATTATTTCATCGTATAATTACTTAAAAATCGAAATTTTATCAAACATTTTACTCCCATAAAAAATAATCATAAAGTATGGCACGCGCAATTATCAATGCAACCAATTCATGGACATAACCAATACCATTGCTGCGCTTACGCAATTCCTTCTGCAATTAACTTAAGAGTGACTTTATTTACGAAACACATTGAATTTTATTACTTTCACGAAGCTTTCGTTTCGTCGTTAAAGAAGTTCTGCATCCATTACGTCAGACCAGTTTTTACCAGAACACGCGAGTTCGCCAACATTTGATGAAGGGTCCTTTTTTACTACTTTTACAAAATAACATAGTAATGAAACCACCGAATTGTGGTAGGGCATTAAGTATGTAAGAAACTGTTGCAAAGCACTTATAGGTATGTTCCGGCAACCTAACTTGAAAGTTGGTTCCCAGTCTGAGCGGAGAGTAGCGTCACTTTCGACCATAACAACACTTCACATCAGGTTAATGCTAAGAAAATAGTAAAAAAGAGAATAACGATCTCATAAATTTTAATTATAACCAATGCTAGTGAAATTCTCGAAGTAATTTAGAGATGAAACAAGTAATTCTGGATACACTTGATCACCAGTTACGGTATGACAGTCATAGTATATCATATAATACTGGAATGAAAGTAGTCAGAAATCTTCCTTGCCATGCTTTCTTGCATTCAAATTAGTTTTGGAAAATTCCAAAACAGCTACTTATTTATGGTAATAGCATAAATGTGGTCTTAATTGTAATCAGCTACTAAATTTAAAGCGGAAGAGATCTCGCTCTGATTTGAAATTAGTGAGCGTCAATATAAGTAAATATAACATTTTCTGTGTGCCGTTTTAAAATTGTTCAGTTTGACCACTCAAGTTCAGAAAGTGGATGTAACGAAATGTCGAAACAAAAATCATACTTTGTCGTTGATGGCGGCGCGGCGATGCACACGTCGTTCGAAATGACATATTGATTAAAAAAGAAAACTGTGGCCCTAATAGAGACACATTCTACAATCATTAACGGTATAAGAAAACAAAACAAGTGTTTTAAAAAAGGGAATGACTTATGTCAACGTCACGTGTACAATGACATTTCCACCATAAGGTCGCTTGGTCAGAATAAACGTCAGATTGGTAGCCAAGATGCATTATGAATTTATGAATGACAAGCTCAAATGAAAAGCCACAAGGCGTTAATGGTAGTAGAATCAAACCCGAACCCATACTGAAAACTGCATGAAATAGGACCATTAGTTATGAAGAAAAATGGCAACATGGACTTGCAAAAACAAACAAACATCCTTTGAACCCCAAACGCATATACCATCTCCGTTCCGTGATGGGTACAAAGAAACGTTTGCAAGTTGCCTAGGCTGTTCTGTTCTTAGATATAATCTCCCCTGTTCCTAGATATAATCTTATCATTCACATTTGGTGTCTGCTCGTAAATTAAGCTAATAAAAGCATGTTAAAACGGTTACTTAATCACATTTATCCCCGTCACTGGTTCGTCAGTCATCACCGGCGGAGAGCTGTGGGTGTCAGACGATCCTGAGACTGCGCCCGCGGCGACGCATTGCAAAGCGTAGGTACGTTTACGTGCAGCCATGTACGTAAAATGAGCTTCAATATAGGCTTCGAGAGAAAACACGTTACAAGTTAATGAGTATCAGCAGAACGATACAAATTACATGATTATACAGGTAAATGTTTAAAAGTGAATAAAAATTTGTACGTGTACATACGAGCTTCTAGCTTTAGACGAAAAAAGGAAATATTACAGTAGGTAGATAAATTAAATAGATAAAGCTTGATTTACACCAAAATATAAAAGGAATCTTAGAGCTAGTGTTACAATGGTCGGTCTTATCACTAATCACTATCACTATCATAATGTTGAAATTAAGTTGATGACAGTGCCCAAGATAATAATTTTTCGAATGCCTTACATTTCAAGTACCGAAACGTGGAGATTTCAGATTTGTCTAAGCTGTAATAGAGTTATAAGAAGTTGTCTAGTCAGTTTTGGTAAATATATCCTTCAGCATACATTTTAATGTCCATCTGAAACCTCAGTACTATTGTCTAGATATACAATTGAAGATGTGTTTCGCACGATTCGGCTTTGTGTCATATAAAAGCTTTGCCTATTAAGTGGAGCGCGTGATAAAATATAATGGTGCGCCATTCTGAGTACCACCATATAAAGTGCCTACACAATTCTGTTCAATCTATCCATCTTTTCAAACAAAACGTTTTATTATTGGACAAAAAATGTTGCAGTTTACCTTGTGTTAGCAATTAATAAATTATTTCGTGTCTATGTTTCGTAACTACATTCCTTGCCTTAGAAAACGCATAAGAGCCAATATATGCGAATGCACAAAAAGAGCGTTTATTTGATCATTATGTAAATGTATAATTATGTGTTGCGGTATTTTTAAATTTGCATAGGTACATTATGTGTGTATACATATGTGGTGTTGACAGTAACACAGAGTTACAGTTAATTTAGTGTATTTTGTTCTTACACAAGGCCAGTTTATCTCTCAGACAGGTGCGTGCGCCTTATCTATGACTTTATATAATTAGGTGTCTTAGTGAGTGATGTAAATGCTTGACCTTGCTCGAGAAAGCTTAGAAAAATTGCCAAGACGAGAAATGAGTGATTTTTTAGGACAAGACAAAATGCATATATTTATCATCAACCAAAGTAGGTACGTACCATATAATTATGGTAGGAGACATCGTAAGGAAACTGGCATCATCAAGAACCACAATATTCAAGAGCATGCGACATTACCACCGTGCTCTGGTACTTTCTAAAGAAAAAGCTTGTGTCCCAGCAGTGGGAACGTAATTGGCTGATGATGATGATGAAGACTGCCCTTTGTGACACGTAGGTACCTACCTTTAAGATTTATTATTGTTCTAGTCTTAAATTTCTTTGTATTGTGGTGTACCAATAAAGAGTTAATCTATCTTTCTATGAAGAAAATACCAGATCGAATCTAGTCAACACGTTTTAAAGTGCCTCTTGACATTGCGCAGTCTTGTAACAAACCCGCGTTACCGACCTATTTATCTTGTCAAGCAAATTCATTTAATTTGATTACCCGAGGTCAGTTGTCGTAAGTGTTAGATAAGCTTTTAAGTTAAGTTACATGACTTATTTATGAGTCCAGCACCTAATTGCTCCAGCCTTGTGGGTCGAATTAAGACTCTATTCAATGCCACCACTGAGTGGTTTATGAGAGAGTATCCTGTTAAGTTACAGTTTAAGATAAGCTAAGTTTAAGATCGTTGTACTAACAATGTTTTTAATAGTAGGCATTTAAATTGTAATAACGTTTTTTGGTCGAGGAAGGAAATGATTTTTTACTTGAATGTATAATATAAGTAAAATTTTGACTATGAGATTTTTCGACAAATTCAGCGTAAAAAGAGCTTACAACACTTACGAGAGTATTTTGTGCAAAAACTTAAAAAAAAGTCGAATAAAAAATTTGACTATTCTATTATTAACCGTCCTATTAGTTGTTATTGCAAATCAATATTTCAAATTGAATTCTCCGCAAATAGCTTCAGCAAGTGTCGGTAAGTGTAACGGTCAATGAACCCTGCAGATTCATCTCGACTCTAGCAGTGACCAGTTACCGTACAGTTACAGACAGACAAAGCCTCTATTTCTATAGGTACCTACCTACCTATACATCTGTTTGTTTGCCTAAGATCGGGAACTGGTACTCGACGAAGGCGAGTTTTACTTTTATTGAGAGAATATTAAAAAAAGGTTTGTTTCTCTTAATAGGTTAGCGTTAGACCACAAGTCACTTGATTTTTAGTGAGATGTAGTCGAAAGTGGCGCCACGCTATCGGAACATAAAGATATGCTGATATAGTGTTTGGCGACAGATTCTTTACTTGAGCTAGTTAGCCAAGCGAGCTCTAGAGAATGCCCTACCACCAAGCTATGAACATCACGATGTTTTCCTTCACCGGAAGCTCAAGTCATTGCAGTAAAATTACAGGTTGCAAGCTGACGTTACTACACTAAGTTATCTTAATCCCAGTTGTTAGATATTTTGTAATATTTTCTGTTAATGCTTTTTCTGCAATAAGAATTCAAAATTTTGTTTTCTTTTTCAGCAATGAGGCAAACATCAAGCCATGCTTTACCATACCAGCGTATTAATAAGTCTTTTGCGACACCAACACCTCGTCACTATCGGGCCAACTCGTTACCCTCCACTGCAAGCCTGCCTATATTGACCACTATTGCATTTTCAACTAGAACTCGGTAATGCTTACACAAGACTGCTTAGCGATGGAATAACTGACAAAGCCGTGGCACTAAAAAAGCCAACGAAACGAGTTCTAGCACAAGAGACCTGCAATCCTGAAAATGAAAGCGCTTGTGGACTTCCGATGTTCTAAAGACGTTTGTACTTTTGTCACATTACAATCGCCCAAACATGCTCGTTACATAAAACGTATTCTTCCAATCAATAGAGCGTGTCCCCGTTAATGCATTAGAGCATCTTCACAAACATACGTCGTAGAAAGTTCACTTGCGCGTTACATCACGGTGAGAGCAAACTGACAAACGGACCGGATTGGTATTATACAATCGATTTAACCGATTTACTCGAATCGTTGGGTGCTAAGTACTAGTTTCACCAAAATGTACACTCAAAACAGCCCAACCCTAAAAGCATCATCATCTTCAGCCCATAAGATTCTCGTGTTAGTATGTTGCCAGTGCCACCCAGAATTTTGAACATCAACAGTTCAAAATCTTGTGCGGCAATGCACTGGGCTTGGCGCCCTGAGATATCAGATGGTTATTTTTAATCATCATTCACCACTTTTCCGAATGCTTTACTTCACTATTTTGAACTCTTGAACTTATAATAAAACTGAATCTCTCTCACACTGCCAGAATATCAAGATATTGCTATTTAACTCGAGTTTTGTAGGTGTTGGAAAGATTAGTTGTTCTCCTTCATGGATCCATCGCTATCATGGTTACAAATCTACGTACTATTTAATCAGATAAAATAAATCTTAGTTTTTCAGACGCAAAAAATTATCGCCTAACGATTTCAACTACATATTACGCACGAACGTGTTCCTAAACAAAGACTTGGCACATATAATAATTCACCAGTTAATCGTCCACTTACTTAACACGTACTAATTACCTGGCTAAGTTAAAAACAATAGGATGTGCGTCCTGTTTCCTTGTTTGATTTACTGAATCACTGTTTAGAAAATTACATTTTTTTGGTGGCAGTTACACAAAGGTTAAGGAAATCCTGCTATAAATCTTTTATTTTTTTTACTAACAAGAAGACAGCCTGCTGAGGCAAGCAACCACCGTGTCGTCTCTTCTTTTGTTGATTTGCCGTTCTCATCGGCCTTTTTAACTTTTTTTTATTGTTGGTTGAGGTTTTGAAGCCAAAAACTCACCCCGTCTACTTTTCCACGTTACAGTTGGCCAGTTTTAATAACTTAGATTGTATTATATAAGTCTAATTGAGCAGACGGCACACTCAGTCTAGAAAGCTTTTGTATCAGTGAACGGATCTCTTTCTTTTATTTATCTCTAACGAGTTTTTCGGATCAACAAGTAACGTGTATACTTAATACGATTTGTATCAATTATCTAAGTAGACACTCTCATTTTGTTTACGTTTTATCTTCGTAATGGATGAAAGTGATAGAAATACATACTTCATTACGAAATAGACTGTTAAAAGTTTATGCATGATTATTTACTAGCAACCGACTCGACTGTTCCTGCAAGAAAAAAAATTCATAAATCCTTCCTGCAGAATAGATATGCGAGTACCTAGTAGGTATCCAAGAAGAAATCGTATATAGGTTAGATAGATAGGTATATGTATAGGCATATTTATGTAAATAATTTCAGCTTCGTAGGTCTAGTAGTTTTTTAGACTGCGTTATTAATTAGTCAGTCAGTGGTTTTCATGTAGATTTAAATATGGTTGCAAGAAATAAAAGATTGATGTTCCATTATAAACGGTAGGTATAGTAGAAGATAGACTTGGGTGAGTCAACATTTTGGCGCTTTAAAACAATTAATGATCTAGTAATAGTCGGTACATAACGCTACACAAGTACCATTCTAATTCAAAAAGGCTTCACTTTTGGATAGTCGTTTGTAATTTGCCCGCCACCTGGAGCGAATATGGGCATTTTGCCAGCAAAGTTGACAGTGGTCACCGGTCTCCGAATAGCAATTGAAACCGCATTATCATTCTCTTTGAAGGGCAGGTGGTTTTCCGGAATTTACTTGCTTGTGTCGCAAGTTGCAACGCTGATTTGTATTGGCCTTGTGCCTAGATTTTATCTAGTTTTTAAATAAATTAAGACTACTTTCACGCTTCGAAAGTCCTGTTATATCAAAATATAGCTACATTTGCTTTCTAAACTGAATCTATTTAATTTGATAAATAGCTTTGTTTTTCCAGCCAGGTTGTTAAAAGGAGACATATTATTAAAACAAAAAAAACTGTTTTACGTCTGATAAAAAAGGTTTCATTTTTAAATCTAACAATACTTCACATCGGTATTTTTCTTCTTTTTTCATGGTGGCCAATTCAATTGTCTGAGTTTTCAGGGCGTCCGCCCTTTCCGAAGCAAGGTAGCACTCAGTTGAAATGCGACTAAACTGACACCCATTCAAGTGACAGCCGTGCCGAGTGTGTAACCAAGTTACATTACAACTTACAACCCACAAGAGTGTGTTCATCGAAGTACCTACCATTGGCCAAGAAGAATGTAATGTCAACTGTTGACTGTGTGAGGAACCTGTACTTCGCATTGAGATGCAATCTCACCGTCCATGTACATAACTACCTGTAGTAAAAATCAGTAGTGTTCAGAGGTGATAAAGTGAGCATGTACTCACTAATGAGCTTAGAAATTCACTTTCGCTTGCGTACACAATACACATAGACGTGTTTATCAGCTTTGGAGAATGTTGAGTCAGTCAATACATGATAACGAGTGATTTTGTTGTATGAAAGGAGAAGTTATGGGAATACGCGATAATTTTAGAGAGAGTAACGCGTAACGAATCGTCGCAGTACTCGCAGTAGATAATTTCGTGATGATGATGATATTAAGGTATGTATTTGTGTATTATTACAGGGTTACCTGACCTTAAACGACGATGTAGTCGAAGGTGGCGCCACGCTAAGCCTGAATTGGGAACTGGCTCAGTGAAAAAAAGAAGTGAATGCGGTAAAGTACCACATTTTTTCAGCTCAGAAAAGTCATCAAGCTCTGTTACCAACAAATTGTCTACAGTCATTACATAATTTGAGGTATGAACTCTTGTTCACATAACCAAAGCATGTTGACGAAACCTTCTATACAGTTTTTATAAAGATTCTATAGGGACGTATTACGATGGCATCTTCGCTTTAGCAGTGCGGCTAATGTGACTTTAATTACACTCTTTACATTCGCAATATTTACATAGATGTAACGTAATATCACTTAGCAATTGACATGTAATATATGGGAACGAACGTGTTGAAATGAAATGCATGATGAGAGCATCACGAGGTGGAAGCACGACGCGACCTCTGTTTACGTTTTCACTATGAGAAAACTTATTTTTGCAACGAGTTACATAGTTTTTACATTGATTTCAGTTTGAGAATTGAGCATTGGACCTCGCTAAAGAGGTGTTCACGATCAGTGACGTAGGGCACTCGTGAGACTCGTGACTCTTTTTATTTCATGACTTTCTGAAAGTAGTGACCAGACACGCCACTCAAATATCTTATTTAGAGTCTGGGGGGTACTGGGGGTACTATTATTTATTTACGCGATCGATAGAGGTTTTACTACATTTCAAATTTACGTATCAATATTACTTAATTTGTTAAAGTAAGATTTGAGATCCCTAAAATTCCCTTTCTTCCATCATTTGTCCACCTCGATATTTAACATCGCGTGACTGGTAGTCAAACGCTACCCTGTAACGGTTGTAAAAGGTAACAAAATAAATATTTCCTTTGGGTAAATTAGAACAGAACCCATTAAGGTATAGGTATTCGTATATCTATTTCGTGATTTGAAGGCTGAGCCGTAACAGCACCGATTATACTACCAATCCCAAAATCTACGAAGAATCTTGACCAGTATCATGGCAAATTGCATCATTAAGCCGAATAACTATAATTAACATTCCCCAGAGACAAAGTGCGTTTCCAGCCGAGCTAACCGAGATGGCAATAAACTTCGTGGAAACTTTTAGCCAAGTGCCGTTGGCCGCTCAGACAGCTCGTCTGTCTGTTGAAAGCCGTCACTGCCTTATTCGGAGATCCTCTGTAACTTTCTGATGTCCTGGTATCTCGGCGACTTGCGCTTGCTGTCCAGTTTTTGTTGATGACTCGCGACCAGTTCTGCGGCTTCGCACGCGCACGAAAACAATACAGCTTAAAGTTTCCCGCGGAAGATTGCATTTTTCCAAATAAAATGTAGTCTGCGTGAATCACATTGCTATCTTGTGCAAAGAATTTCAGGCCTGGCTGTTTTGGTTAGACTTTAAACGAGCGATGTTTCTCTTTTATAGATTTGAAAATAGAGATGTTTAAAACATTTCTTCTTCTTGTGGTGTTTTGGTATGCTTCTATATAGAGTTAATTTATAATCAATGCGGCAGAATTGCAGTTTTAATTTACCAAATATTATAATACTTTGTTCCTTCATGTCACGAAGTCACGAAGGATTTGCGCGAGCTCCAGGTGGAGGACTGGCAGGAGGTGGCGCAGGACAGACCGAAGTGGCGTCTTTTGTTATCGGAGGCCGGGACTCACTTTGGGTCGTTGCGCGATCTCAGTTAGTTAGTTTTAGTTCCTTCATGTCTGCTACAGTGGTGTAAAAATTGAGAAACAATATATTATGTTAGTGTTATTTACTCTTTATGACTAACAGTAATTTATCAGCCTTGCTTTCAGATTTCCGAGCTTAAGTAATTTCATTCATGACCTTCTAATTTTTGCATCAGTTAACAATCATCTAAATCTCCAATAGATTTCAGGCCACAATGTCATTATTTGATAAAATTAACATTATTATGGAATTCCCTATTTCATTTGAATCCCTTGTAACGTATACCTTATCAATATTCTTTCTATTTGACCAGCCTAGAATATACAGATTACCTTCCATTACCAGAAATATTCCTTGATTCTTCGGTCTACTACCACGCTACAATGGCGGAAGTGTGCTAAGAAAACAGATGCCAACTATATAATATGAAACTAACTAACTAAGCATTACCAGAACAAAAACATTTACAGATACAGTTGCATACATTACTTTCACAGCAATTTCTCAAGAATTTCACGTTAAATAGAAACAGTGCCGTGTAAAATGTTAGCCCATGTTAGATTTCTGTATGTTGTGCTGCAGCAAAATTTACACAATCATCAGAATTAATGTTCGAGGTCGATGCCGGCAGTTTTTGCCGAGGCTGGTGCTGTGAACTATGTTTTTTGTTCTATTAATAGTGCTGCTGTGATTATGGTCTTTTTGGAGAATTATAAATGCTTCAATAATTGCAGTCTTCCGTTTAGTTGAAATTGCCATGGTACAGCACACGGGTGTAGTTTATCTGCATGTAACGTTGACTGACACCGACATTGATTGGTTCACTCCTAACTTCTCAAACTCCAAGTTCTTTCTCGTTTAGTTCTTAGTATGTTTTAAGAGCTGCCTTATCGAAAGTATTTTCGTTTCAGATATGATTAGTTGTGCTTTGATCTGAATAAAACAAATGATCAAGAGAAAATATGGTTCTGCTTCAAAGTAAAACTTTACAAGTATCTATAGTGCAGAAGTTGTGTTCCAAAATTACAATTTCTCTGCAAGATATCAAAGATTGTGCCCGTAACGTTTTCAATACCAACATTACCAACACACTTTTAATTCAGTAATTAGATCCTGATGATCTTTTATTACGAGACAGTTAATTTTGCGTTTCAGTTTTATTGATATGTCGATAAACGTAAGTGCGGCGAGAGTAGATATGTTATGTAAAGTTCGGAACCACTTGGAACAGGTTTGGAACAGATCTGGGTCGGGTAGCTTTCCAGTCCGGGCAGGTCCCTGCACTCGCAAGTCGGGGCGTGGATGGGGTCCTTCACGTTACCTATCCGTCTAGCAGCCAAAGCCACAAGTTTCAATTGATTTGCGCGTCTGGAAAGCCAAGTAATTCTGTTGCACAACTTTTTGCAATGTATTCGCAGTTACGTAAATCATATCACTGGATTGCAGGTTTAGTGACTGAAATTTCACGCTGTATTTATTACAGATACAAAATAATTATGTGTTTCTCATTACATAGCAGTAAACTTTACTGCTTTATTGAGAGTAGAGTCGCATTGCGTTATCCTCGCGCTGATCTTTGCCCCGATTGTCATTTCTGGAGTGTTTGTTTGTGACTGCGCGCAAATTATGAATTCAGATTTTATCTGAGCTAGTCGAGTAAGTTGTAATACCTATCTGCACTCAACCAATCAAATAGCGAAGATAGATTGCTGGATAATATCGGACGTGAATCGTGACCGGGTGCGTCACCCTGTACTTTCCCTGGTCCTACGCGGATATGCGTTTGGAAACGTGTTTTGGACCCCACACGTGAGTGTCGTCACTCGGATATAGAATCAAAGTACAAGATGGCTGGTCAAAAAGCTAGCTTGAATTACTTTTATTTACTTTCAGACATTGCAAAAGGAGTACTTATTGCGTTGCACTGCATCCGCATGCGTAATCAAACGTGAAAATAATTTACATTCAAACCTCATTTAATGTAACCTCATTGAGACGAGTCTCTTCTTTTTTCTTTTTTAATTTTTTTTTAAATTCAGCTATATTATTTTTGCCAGAGTGCATTTTGCCTGTTTTTTTTATTACAGCTAATGTAATTTCGTGCGAATAATACTTATGGCTTATGGAATAATATCTGCTAACTCAACGGCCTTGGTCATTGTCGACAAGGGCACTAATCACATCCGATGCCGGAACAGCCCCATCATGATGGCTGTTACGCCATTTTACTTCCATAATGACATGCGCGGGAAATAGTCAAATAGTGTTGTGCTTATTATATTATTGAATTCGTAATCGAATAAAAATTAGACCTAAATCGTGGGGTTTACTTTGTACTTATACATATATGGCCGGTTTCACTATCCGATCTACATAACCACGGTTTGACATACATTTGACATTACTTCTATGGAGCTTGTGTCAAATTTCTATCTCCAGTAGGGGAAACCGTGGATAGATCGGTTATTAGAACCGGCCGATAATAATTACTTACTTCGTTTTTTTTCGCTTGCTCTCTTTGATAGAAGGCCTGTGTTCCAGCAGTGAGCACGCAATAGGTATGGGTGGGTTATTATAATTATTATTTTTGATTCTTATTTTGATTTTGAAATAACTACATACCTATATTTTTTTTTAAATTTGTAGTATATTTTAGTTTAGCAAATGAAATGGGTAAGAAGTACCTGATCGTAACTTTCAACGTTCTAATGGAGTGAAGGCATATCAAGTTAGACAATTAAACCTAGACTTATCTCAGATAACGAATTTATTTTTTTATTTCCCTCCACAAAAGTGACTACACTGAAGGCGGATGCCGAACCGGTACAGTAAAAGTACTCAGCCAGCTGTCTGCGATTGCCCACTTGATGGGATCTTTCTTGGAAGATTCTCACCGTAAAAGAAAAAAAACGGGACAAGGGCGAGTAGGATTCGCACACGGAGGGTTTCGTACAAACTTGCTTTTTTTTGTTATTTGTTAAAGTACATACTTATTTATTTACGGGTTTCAGACTTGTTCCTTTACATATGCTGTAATACCTTTCTACATGCCACATATCTTGACTCTAGGTCAACGGGAAGTTCCTTATAGGTTTTGATTCCCTTGTGAAATCGCAATCGCAAATGCGACATAAACGGTCACATCTTTTGATCGCGTTGACTTACAAGTACGATTTTTTCACAGCTGGAAGTGACCGTATTTGATATTTAAATTTCAACTTGATATCTCAACGCGTTTTCGAAGAAAATGGTCTTGACAGACAAAATTCAGACAGACGACAACAAAGTGTTCCTAGAAAGGGTTCCGTTTTTCCTTTCGAGGTACGGAACTATAAAAAAACTATCTTTGCAGAGAGCTAAGTACGACCATCAAGCTTTTTATAGCTCTATCTAGATAATTACGGTCTTAGAACATGTGACCGCATTTTAGGGCTAAACCTTATCTAACATGGAGCTATGAATCAAATTGAGGTCTAGCAGTATTTTCAAGTAGTAGGTAACATGACTGCTCTAGATATTAACAAAAGCAAATTGCTGTCATTATCCTAGTTTTACCGTAAACGAGGTGAGCTGTAATTGGTCAGTATTAAGGTGAATTTAAAAACTTCTTTACCAAAATAAATAAATAGAAAAAAAAATACAAAAAAAAGAAAAAAAATACAAAAAAAAATTATAATAATAATAAATACTTAAGCCAGCCAGGCAGCCTTTATGCCAGTGACGTCATCAAAAACAGCTTCAACGGAAGACTAGCGCTGGTCAAACGACCAGCACAACGCTAAGTTGAGATCGGTTTGCAACAATACATCTTTTGTAGTTACTACATCATGCATTTTGTGTTTGTATAATTTGTTGCAAATAAAATTCTTAAGTCTTAGATAAAGCAGATTAGGCTGTATAAGATTGTTGCCGTTATCATGCCGTTAGCCAACGTTTTTGCAGCTTGAAAATGTGCATTCTGCCAGTCACAACCAACCTTAACTTTTAAAGCTTTTCGGCAGCAACGAACATTTTATTTTCATTACAAAAACCTGTGTTTCTTCCGGCGATAATGTGTGTTATTGGTGAATTATTAACCATTAGGTATATGATTGTTACTGTGTACGAGTGAAAAATGAAATTGATTTTTTTTATAAGTGGCGTTGATAGTTGCTCCAAAAAGTCTGTACAAAGTTTGTGTTAAGTACTCGTAATCTACAAAGGGGACTATCATGCTTGATTCGGCTTGCAGGTATATCATCTCATCATCATTATTAACGTGTGAACCCCTAAAAAAATCATATCTTTTTTTTATTAAATATGTATACAGTCGAATTGAGAATCTTCCTCTATTTTTTCGTCGCTTAATTAAAATTAATAAACGATGAAATGACTTACCAAGGCAATACAGCCAAGTTAAAAACCCGCCGTCCGATTATCCAGGACACAACACTACACTAAAGTCGATTATCGTAATTTATCACAGTTTGTTGATATAGCACGACAGTATCGTCACTTTAGACGATAACACGGTGAAGCATCTTACAACAGTCAGCAGTAGATATCACCATCTGAAACAAGCAAAAATTGTTTACAGTTGTTGAAAAACTAAGTACTGGCTGAAATAATTTTTTTTCTTCCTAAGGTTAGCGTTTGACCTAAAGACATCTGATGTTAAGGGACGATTTGGTCGAAGCTGGCGCCACTCTACACCTGGATTGGGAACTGGCTCTCAAGTGAGCTGCCGGAAAACGCCGATAGGTGCTTAGAGGCCAGCACTTGAAAAATGCCCTACCACCAAACTAAGGTTTCATCACGAGTTTTTCCTTCACAGAAAGCTCAAGCTCATTGTAGGATTCAGACCACGACCTACGGATCGCAAGCCGACGTCATTACCACTGAGTTGTCATAATCCCTTTGAAGATTTCTAGTTTTACAAAATACACATCAGATTCAACACCAAATTATAATTTAATAATAATTATGGTAATGATTAGAGGCAATTTTGTCATAGAATCGGTTAGAATGTCTTTTAACTGGGACATTGACCGGGCCTGGCTTAGTGATTGATTGGCATATAATTGATTGTTGTCTTTCTAATAAATTGAAGTTAAATAGATTAGTAGGACGTTACGTAAAACCATATGATAGGTACAAATAACAAATCTAAACAATATTTTATTTGTTAGCACAGTAGTTTGGTAATGCAATACGCCTCTTTACTTTGCGATTTCATAAATCGTGATCTAACACTTTACGACTCGACTATTGCTGAATACGTATGTATTGTATAAATCATTTTACTATGTATGTAAATAAAGAATTCGTTATTGCTTACGCTTTGGTGATATTCATGTGGTTTGACAAATGCATTACTAGTAAGAACTAGAAGTGACGAACTGACACGCTGCGTTCATCTGCGTTTAACTTTGTAAAATGTTCAGTTCGAAAAATACCATAACCGGGGATTAGAAATATGAAAAAAATACTCGTTGATATCAAACTCTATTGTCACTCAATCGCTACGCAAGCATTGATCTAGGTATTTCTTCTTACTAAGTCTTAAAGTCTCAATCGATTTTTTTCACCAAGTTCTACCTACTTACGTTGACCATAAAGAAGACAATTAAGTACCCTCCGCACAGACTTGGATCTGTGACCCTCCGTCACTTGTTAAAAAAATATTACTAAAACAGCCGCCCGCCGGAAGACCTTCCGTGACCCAGGTGTAATTTTTTTTCTTGTATCCCGTTGGTTCAGTTTTCGGACGGTATCAGATTAAGCGACCAATCTGGATGTAATCCGGTTTAGATTTGGGCATAACATTGTTAAGAGGAAGCTTTGAGGTTTTTTTCGCGAAGGTGTGGGAAAATATTGAAGGAAGCACGCTGGCAACTCTTACGTAGAGTCGTTTAGTACTTAATATTAGAATTTCTTTGCTACTTTAACAATACTAATGTTTTATTTTAAAGCGAGACCTTTTTGCCTATACTTCTGAATTGGGAATTGGGAACTAGCTAGTGGAACAAAACGATAGATATTAAAGCCGGCCTTTAATTGCCTACATCGCGGAACGTAAACTATGCACTGTGGCAACATTACAAACTGCACAAATGACACCTTGAACCTATTAGCTAGCTTCTACATTCGCATTCCAGCAGTAAAGCTATTAGGGTCACTTTGTTCTTATGTAATACATTTGTTTAATATTATGCTTGTTGTGTCATGATATTTGCCATTAATATTATTGGACACTAGTTCCCCGCGGTTTCAACCGCGTGGGCTACAGTTTATCGCAATATAAAGTATCCTATGTCCTTCCGCAGAGTGCAAACTATCTCCTTACCAAATTTCATTTAAATCGGTTCAGTGGCTTAGGCGTGATAGTGAGACAGACAGGCAGAGTTACTTTCGCATTTATAATATTAGTACGGAGTAGGGAGTAGGGTTTTTGAGCATCTCATAAAAGTATGTTTTACGTATTAGATCTAGGCTTCCCATTCCCAAAGAGTAAGTAGAGAATGGTATTTTTCTGAGTGGGTATAAACTTGGACCGTATACATAATTAAAGGGATGGTTGGTTTTGACCTCCTTGCACATTGTGGACAAAAAGTTTGGAAATTACGATCGATCAGGGCAAATCAAATCAATTTGAATATATAATATACTCGTATGTTTCCCCTTTGTCGTTGCTTCGTCACGTTTTCTCGTGCAATGACAGCCAAAATTAACATCATTGTTAAGCCACAAAAATATGTGGACATTAAAGATATAATTGGTATTTATGTCGTTGAGTAATTTGGAGACATTTCATAAAGTAATTTGGGAATTAGCTGTTAGGACACAGTTTTTTAGGTTTCAGTCTTAAATCAGGAGCATGTTTGGCAACAAAAAAGAAATTGAACGATTGATAACAATTAAGTAACTAGAGGGCTACACACACTGACTGGCCTGTAACGCACGACTGGTCACAGAAAGTTGCATCGCCGCAAAAATGCAGAGCATTCGTTTCGTTGTTCGTGCTTAATACTCGAATTTATGAATTCGCTAATGCGCTGTAATTACACTTGTTGCGAAGCACCGCTTGAAACTATTAGCAAACTGGCTTTTAATTAGTTAAACTCATTGCAGTCACGCTTTTTCACGTGTATGAGTAAACATAACGCGAGAAATGTTAAGTAAAAATTAAAAAAACAAAATGCGTAAAAATGTTTTATCTACTGTATGTCTCCATTCGGTTAAAAAGGTCACGATACAACGTGATTTTATGTTGAATCTTCAAGGTCACATTCCACCATCGCTTTACATGCTACATGTTATATCAAGCTGCTAAATTCGTATATGTTAGACTCGTTAAGTAAATGTCAATTTGATCCAGCCGATTGGGCAGGCGTCCTCGTCACAAATTGTTGACCCACACTGTCTCCGCACCTGCGACCGATCGCCGAAAAAAAACGAGTTTATCGCGCGAATACGTAATGCCCGTGTGGACACGGCTTAAGAAACGTGTACGTGTAAGCTTTACTTAGTTGGTGATGTTTCACGTGATCGTGCTGTATCGGTTTTGAGTGTGTTGACTAACGTGTCCTAACTAAGTTTTGTCATTTTGTTTACGTTTAAATTATGTCAATGAGTTGACATTATGATATAACTCATCAATATGAAAGGGTGTTAAAAATGTTGTTGTGGTATGAAACCTTAATTCTTTCGTTAGCGCAACGAATAAATATTCATGAATAAGACTTATGACGACTAGCAATTATAATTAATCTTTAAACTCCGATCAACATCTTCTATGTATATGTACTAGAATCAAAGTCCTGACTGATTGATATCAACGCACAGCCTAAACCACTCGCACTGGTCGTATATAGAAACTTGAAATTTGGAGGGTATATTTGTCTTGATGCATAGGGGTGTACTAAGAAAGGATTTTTTGAAATTTAACCTCTGAGAGAGTAAAAATGGGGAACTGAAGCCCACGCGGGTGAAACCGCGGGGAACAGCTAGTGTAATATTATAAAATTTAAGTTTCTACACTTTTATATTATACATCGTAAATATATAATGTTAATGACCATTGTCATCATTTAAGTCATGAGCTAATGACTAATAATATAAATTGCTTTACCTTATAGAAATGAATAGAAATGAAATAAATGTTAAATTGATTAAGAGAAAATGTTAATCACATTACTCATTCATCATATAATTTATAAAATAACATGAGGAGGACTGTGGTCTACCAATGGTAAATGATGACGCGATTGCTCACAAATTAAAATGATGGTAATTCTTTGCGAAAAAATTTAATTAAATAGTGAAATAAAGGTATTTTCTTATTACTATAAACACATTGGGTAGCTGAATAGGTATTTTAAAATTTTACTTTTGATAGCTGTTTCAGTAAAAGCGTTTTTACAATACTTTCGCCAGAATTTTGTCTTGCATGTGTTATTTTTACAGTAAGCATTATACTAATGAAACCAGTTTGACCTTAAATAATGCTCTGATTGAGCTGGTTATGCCGAAGGTCACGTATGAAAGTCGAAACTGCTCAAAACTGGAGTGTTGAGTGTTGAGCAAGGAATGTTAAATGAGTCAGGTAGAGCTTGGGTATTTCGTTGAGCTTGTAGGTAGAGCAAAGGCACAATTTAATGGGTACAGACAGACATGGCTATGTGTGGGCGATGAAGGCTGCGTCAATCTCTACTTGAATGCAACATTCTTTTTTTTAGGAGTCCTTGGTGAAACTACAAACCTTATTTTAAAACAACCTTTTTTGTCAAATGTCACAAAGCCACATCCTAAGAAGGCATGAACCAACGAGGTGTTGCTATAGTAGATGCCTTACATCAGAAGTGGGATGGGGCACTCGTTTTTTTTATCATCAATTAATGTAAAAAGCAAAATAAACAACGATTTATTAGAGTTAAAGGAGCGTGACTGAAACAAATGGCTCAATAAATCGACTAGTGCGATTTCAAGTTACTATGAAATTTATTTTAACTCTACAAAATACGGTGGAAAAGGCGTATTAAGACTCAGAGGCCCAATTCTCGCGGCATGATATATTATCACATTCGATAAACATCGCAAAAACTGTCAAAATATGTATGGAATTTTGTCAGTCACAATAGCCTCAAAGGGGACAATAAAAGCATGTTTTTTTTCCCGATGTATTTTAATTCTATCTATGTATCAAACCGCCCTCTATTATTGATCGTTTAGAATACAATTTTTATTCTCGGTTTTGTCTCGGTTATTTCTGCCTTAAGAGAGGTCATTGTACCTGTTTCTCCTCCTCATTACACAATCCACATGCCAAATCTTTCTACAGCTAGCTACAATAACAAGAGTGTAGAGTTCAGTAATAAATTCACGAAATAAATCGGTTTGCGAGCTGGCGCGTGGATGCAATGCGAAAGTAAGCAGCCACCAACCGGTCCGCCGAAGGCCGACTGGAGAACGCTTTTGTCTAACGTCCTGTTTTAAGTCACGGGCAAAAGCGGGAATATTTTTTTTTAATTTTTTTATTTAATAGATTAGCAAACAAGCAGGCGGCCCGGTCACCGTCGCCTATGGACATCTGCAACACCAGGGGAGTTGCCGACCTTTAAGAACTCTTTTCATACCCATCTTGAAGGATTGTAAGAAAAGACTTCAAGAAATCTGCCATAAAGCCTAATGATGTAAATGCGTTTTCAAACTTACAGACGGTATAACTGGTCATGTCTTGTGAAGGTTTTGAATGTGAATAAAGGTAATTTATTTATTTATATAAACATATTATACAATATCGTTTACAGCCAGAGATAAAGCACAAAATATCATACAACTTTAAAAAGAAACAAATTATAAAAACTCATTAAACTAAAATAAATTGTTAATTTGTTATCGTAATATCAATTTACAATGTAATAATTATGCCTCTTACGGTTCATATTTATGACTCATACAATTTCCTCAAATACCATAATTGGTTTGTGAGCAAATATATGTGTGTAGATGAGAATTCCTATTCAATGAATTCATTGATAAACGTCATCGATAGAATTATGAATGAATGATCCATCTGGATTCCCAGAATTCCATGTTATAAATTTGCCTCGCTTTTTTACTTTTTTAGTTTAGTATCCTACAATTTTAATTATATTTATTGTGAGGGTAGAAATAATACTAAATAATTTGTCTAATTTTGTTGATTCCCCAACTTCCAACGAAAGCCCATTTTGTATCCTGAAACTAAAACACCGCTTATTTCTTATAACCTAATCCACAGCTAAAAGTGCAGAAATGCACCAGCAAAAACGCATACTGCACCACTCCTTGCACCGAAATGTGTTTCTTTCTCGCTCTCCCCTCGGGTTTGACGTCATTTCGTCCTTGTCTAAAGGACCCATGTCGAAAGTCTCCAATAAGACGATTTTAGTAAATAAACGAATGCTTTGCTTTAGCATTGGAAGGGTTTATTTTATCATCGATAATACTGGAAAGTGAAACTAAAATCCAAATGACGATAACATTTAATTTGCCAAGAAATTTTAATAAATTTTACGTGTCGTATATAAGATTTAGTTTTTGTACTTTGATGAAATCGTAAGCTAAAAAGCATGCCAAAGAAACATACATAAATACACTTGGAAACATTACACTCCCTCTGGAGCTGTCAGATAAAAACTTATCTTTCCCAATAAAAAATAATACCTAAATTTTCGTTTATAGCGATGATGGCTCAGTGGTAGTGACGTCGGCTTGCGATCCGTAGGACGTGGGTTCGAATCCTACAATGAGCTTGAGCTTTCGGTGAAGGGAAACATCGTGATGAAACCATAGCTTGGTGGTAGGGTATTTTCTAGTACTCGCCTGGCTAGCTACCACCCTCTTGTCGCCAAGCACCTCTCGGTGTGTTCCGGCAGCCTTACTTAAGAGCCAGTTCCCAGTCCAGGTGTAGCGTGGTGCCATCTTCGGCCACATCGTCACTTAACATCAGGTGACTTGTGGTCAAACGCTACCCTGTAAATAGTAAAAAAAAACACCTAAATGCAATTCTAATAAACAATTTTTTTGAATTATGTCCTTTCATTGTAAATAATTTTTAAATTACATAATTAATAAAAGAACTACTCGCAACTTTATACAACAATTATATTTATAAATTTAATAACCTAAGTGCTCTTCATATTATTAGCTAAGTGCTAGAGCTAAGTGGTTATTTTACATAATCTATCATCACTATTTTCATTTCACATGCATAGAAAGTGGCAGTTAGCTAATCAATTAAGCTGAGAAGATGAATTTTCTAATTACGTAGAGTCTCATTAGTCCGGAACTATTAAAAAACTAGGGGTGCCGGATTATTGGAATGTTCGGATTATTGAATTATAAAGAAAGTTCATAGCCCAAGTTTTAGTTACTCTGCACTGAGAAAAAAAAACCGACTTTCCTTCTGAGTCTTTACCTTCCAAGACCATTTCCTTCCTTATTTTGTATTAGTTTTCCTTCTGAATCACAATTCCTTCCCTTTTGACTCGGAAGGAAAACGGTATTTCGGAAGGTGTGATGCCGGAGCACCTGCGCAGAGCGGACGTCGGGAACATTTGTAATGAATTTTCTTTTCTTCGGAAAATTATTAGTTAGATAAATAATAGTTGTTGTAATGGAATATTTCCAACTAGTGGTGCTCCGCGGTCTCACCTGCGTTGGCTAAAGTTTATCGCAATAAAAAGTGCCCTATGTCCTTTCTCAGGCTCTAGACTATCTCTGTATATACCAAACGGTTCAGTAGTTAAGGCATGAAAGCGTGACAGACAGACAAAGTTACTTTCGCATTTATAATATTAGTAGGGATTACTTGTTGATTTAGGGCTTGTTCAAAGCTTTAACATATTAGACGGCCGCAGATATTACAAGAGGACATATTTTGTTCTCGCAAAATTCCTCAAAATCCAGTTTCTAAATAATATGCATAAGTAACTCTCTCTGTACCCCTGTCTGTTTGTTACCGTTTCGAGCCTAAACAGCTGAACCGATCTTGATAAAATTTGTTATGGAGAGAGCTTGGACCCTGGGGATGAACAATATGAACATAGGATTTTTATCGCCATGAACGTTCACGCGGGACAAGAATCGCAGGGTTAGTGTCTGTAAATTTAATATCAGCTGTTGGTTTCGCGATAAAAATACCAATTGTATTGCTGTGCACTTGATGTCTAGATTGTTTTATTGTTGTACAGTTATTTTATGCGTGCAATAAAGTGTATGGTAATAAAAGATGTGGCTGACAAGACATCACGTTATAACTTGCTTAACTGTATGTTGAACAACGTTAATGGAATTTTTGTTTGAAATGTGAACCTAGAAACAGATTTTTTAATATCTTAAATCTGTGCTTGTAGAACTGAATAAAAGGTTTATGGTGTAATAAATCAAACTGGTTTTGTGCCTATATTAAATTAACATTTTATAATATTGGTAGCAGTTCTCGGCGGTTTCACCCGGGTGGGCTTAACTTTATCGCGATAAAATTAATCCTATGTCTTTCCCCAGGGTTCAAACTATCTCTATACCAAATTTCAATCCATTCAACGACTTAGGTGTGTAAAAGTAACAAATAGACAGACAGATAAAGTTATTTTTTGCATTTATATTATTAGCACAGAAGAAAAAAATTGAAAGACAGAAAAAAGTAGTCTATTTCATTTTTAGGCCCATAAAGTGCAAATAGTTACGTCTAACCGTTACTTTATCGTTTTATGAAAGAAGAAAAAAACAACCATCAAACACACATAAGTGTAAGAATTTACCTAATTCACAGTCGCCTAATCTATAATTATATCAACATTTATTAATTACGTAGAGTGTCGTAGAGGCTAGCATTTCAATCAAAGCGTTTCTTATAAAATAAATCGACAAGTTATCAACGTTTAAAATTTGACATTGTCAAGTTTTTCTATCAATCTAATTGAGAAAGGAACGTTTCTATGAGCTATAACAATATATATAACAACAATACCATCTTACTTAATTAAAAATGTAATACACTTTACGCTTGCTTTGTGCTTTGAGTCACCCCTCGAAATAAGTTCCGCTATTGATATAATATACCGTCGCTGCTATGGGTACAACGTATAATGGCTATTGTCTTGAAAGTTTCTCTAAAAAGTTGGTCTTTATAACACTTTGTAGGCGTTATCAAAACGTTATCGTTATTAACAAATATGTTAATACCTATAGTAAACCAGTCTTAAAGTGTTTTAGCTATCGAACCATAGGAAAGCTTTAAAATCCGTTTATTACTTTCCAAGTTCATCACACTATTTCAATGACAGTGAAAAATAGCTCGACGGACCACCAACACTACTGATCGCAATAATAAGCTTCGTTATGTATTTATAGAATAAGTATATTTTTCAATAAGTACTCTACGTCCAAGTACACCTACTTATAAAAAGAAAACTGTTTTTTAAAGTGCTACATCAAACTTGTCTTTTTTAATTAATTTTCTATTTACAGTTATAGAAAAAGCATTGGTTTTGACCACAACTTGATTAGCTTGATCTTATCTCCGCCTTAAATCTTCTCAAACTTGTCTACAATGAAACAAAACATTTACTGCATTATATATTTAAATTATTGTCAACCTTCGAGTCGATTCCAATATCACGTTATTTTGAGAAAAAAACACATGTGTGTGGTACATATAAGATTTTCCATGAGGATTTAAACAGGTTTTGTGGGTCTGGGGTTTATAGACGTTTTTGACCTTCACTGTTTCGAGATATTTTGTCGATTTCTTCTTACTGCTTACCATGTTTAGGTAAAATGCTACTTTTTGTAAATCACATCTCGATTGGCTTAAAAATCTAACATTATGTAAGAAATGTAGCTGACTTGCATTAGAAATATTAACTGTAGGTTTTTCTCAGTAAGAAAGAAAGGGGCATGAATGAAACGTTTGGCATACCTTAATAAAGAATGAGAATAGCGATATTTACCTATAAGTATTTTATATCAATGTTTTTTAAGTGTATGTGTTAATTGTTTCATTTCAGATGAATGGGTATCCTAAGAACTGCGATGGAGACCATCAGAATAAACAATTGAGTTTCAGAAAAGCAGCTTCTATCTATGGGAATCGAACGGTCCTGCGACAGGTAGGTACTATATTAGGTTACTTCTTGGAAACACGATACCGTGAGATGTGTTTTGTTTGGATCGATGGCAGCTATCCTCGTTAAGGCTCCTGCGTGAAAACGGGGCAGCTCTCGGCCCTCATAACTAGCTGCAGAGGCCGAGGTAGTTATATTACATTCGTTAATTTAATTATTGCATTGATATAAAACCGGAGTCATATTGCGCAGTGAGCTAAAAGCTTGCATCGCACAAGGAGTGCCCGACTTAAACAGGTAAGTTTTGCATAATATGCTTTGCATTCATTGTGGAGCTCATTTACTATTAACTAAGCAGTCTAAACACATATACTTACAACAATTTATTTTCTAAATGACATGAAACGATGATAGTGGCGTCGGCTTGCGACCTGACCGGCTTCGTGGGGTCGAATCTTGTAATGAGCTTGAGCTTTCGGTGAAGAAAAACATCGTGATGATACCTTGGTTTTGTGGTTGGGGATTTTCTAGTTCTAGTCTTCAAGTTTAGAATCTGTCTATCATTTCCACAGATCTTTCAAAGGGTAAAATGTTTCCCTATAATATTTAGGCTGAAAATAAACAAATTTATTATTATTATTTTATGATCATCAGCCTATTAAGTACCTTCCTACTGATGAGAGAGTATGGGCCATTTTTTACCATGTACGGTTTGGCATTTATAGTAGCCAGCTATCATTTCTCAATTATCAAAATTAAATATTTAATAACTTTCTAAGAATTAATTAAATTCGCGAAAACATAAAACAACCTAAGAGACTGTTTATAGTTCAAAGGGCCTCTAAAAATATAGAGCAACCATCTGGTCTTACCAAAAAACACAATGCGATTGGAATTAGGCATGAATAGAGCGCGTAAAGCCTTAATTTTTACCACATTTAGCTAATTATAACGTGCAACAAACAATAGAACAATTGTTTCTGTTGAATTATTTTCTGCGAAGGACAGGCGCGTTGTGATTGTATTTACCTGGCTTGCTCTTAGAAATTATGTTCAAAGCTTGAGTTATAACAATTTAGAAACTATGAATGGATAGGTGGAGTCAGTTACATTAAGCGAAATGGTCGTCCGTATAAAATAACTAGGTGTGCCCCGCGGTTACACTCACGGTTTTCACAATATTTATCATTTTTTGAAATGAAAAGTTGCCTATGTGAAATCCAAGGTATGAGTTTTTTTTTAAAACACTTTTATTAGCTTGACTTGTAACTAACTAACTAACTAACTAACTAACTAACTAACTAATTAACTAACTAACTAACTAACTAACTAACAATGTAATCAAATCTTAGAAGTCAATTTTCACCTACTTCTAATTGTTGTATCGACTTGAAACTTTGTATGTATATGTAATCTCGGTGACAATGCAATAATTTGGTATCATCGACCTGATCTGATGATGCAGCCGGAAGGTGGGTAGGGCATCTCTTCGCTGGCTACTAGTAAACCCCTCGTGTTTGGGCTCATATGAATCGTCTTGATGAGTACAATAGATTGGACTTGGTGACGAGGGTCTGATGATGCAACCGGAAGGTGGGTAGGGGATCTCTGCAGTGGTTACTAGTAAACCCCTCGTGTTTGGGCTCATATGAATCGTCTTGATGAGTCCAATAGATTGAACTTGGTGACGAGGGTCTGATGATGCAACCGGAAGGTGGGTAGAGGATCTCTGCAGTGGCTACTAGTAAACCCCTCGTGTTTGGGCTCATATGATTCGTCTTGATGAGTCCAATAGATTGAACTTGGTGACGAGGGTCTGATGATGCAGCCAGAAGGTGGGTAGGGGATCTCTGCAGTGGCTACTAGTAAACCCCTCGAGTTTGGGCTCATATGATTCCTTTTGATGAGTCCGATAGATTGGACTTGGTAACAAAAGACTAAAAAGTAAAAAAATAAAAATATATAGTTTAAAAAACTAAAAAAAACACTTTAGAAACGCACTGAAAAACATAAAATAATTAAATTGACTTGTATTAGTTACGATATAATGGTTAATTCAAAAAGTGTGGAGCGCTTTTTGGTTGTGTTTACTTTTATTTACCCAGCAAAAGAAGCGCTCCACACTCTACAAGTCAATTTAATTATTTTATGTTTTTCAGTGCGTTTCTAAAGTGTTTTTTTTAGTTTTTTAAACTATATATTTTTATTTATGTAAAAGATTGGCAAACAGGCAGACGGCCCGCCTGATGGAAAGCGGTCATCGTCGCCTATGGACATTTGCAACACCAGGGGTGTTGCCGATGCGTTGCCGACCCTTAAGGACTCTTTTCACACCCATCTTGAAGGATGGGTGTGAAAAGATATCTTGATTATATGTATTCCAAATTTAATTTAAATCCGATCAGGCGTTTGAGCGTGAAGTAACAAACATATAAACACACCTACAGACTTTCGCAGTGTGATTGGAGTGATAGTGTGATGGATGACCGATGAGTTGATGACACATCAAAAATAATAATCTTGATTTAACCGTATTTATTATCCTGTTATTAATGCTTCGTAACTCTCCAAAGGTTCTCGGTGTAGAAAATCATATAAGATCTCGGCATAAGCCAAGTGGGGTTCATTTTGGGAATTAAGTCCGATCGACCCGGCAAGCGTTTTGAACGGCAGCATTTCCAATATCATATTATTATGGTGTATAGTTGCGCGCCGGGGTTTCACCCGCGTCTTCCCGTTATCCTGCAGGAACCATTTCCGGAATAAAAAGTAGCCTATATAGCCTGTGTTAATCCAGGGTATAAGCCATCACCTTGGGTGTATTTGGGTGGTAGAAGGAGGCGTTTTGTCCGCCTCCTCCCGCCCAAACTAGCAAGCTAGTTGGTTGTTTGTCGGGGGGGGGGTGTCGCTACTAGCTAGACTCCCCCCCTCCTAGGTGCCTAGGTGCCTTTATGTTGTGGGCCCGGAATGAGGGAGTTCCGGGCCTGTCCGTCGGGGCGGGTGGGTAGACTGTTACAATGACCCCCACCCGCCCCACCAAAAGGCGGCGGAAGGAACAAATAAAAAAAAAAAAAGGGTATAAGCCATCTCCATTCCAAATTTCATTCAGATCCGTTCAGTTGTTTTTGCGTGAAAGAGTAACAAACATCCATCCATCCATATTCACAAACCTTCACGTTTATAATATAAGTAGGATATACGTTTTTAGGTAACCCAATCTGTTGGAGATAGTAAGTAAGGTGTTTAGGTATGACTCAGGTATAATTATTATCCGTGGGACGTAATTATTATTATAATAATAATGAATAGCAAGTAGTGCTGCACATATCGTTAAACACGATACGATGTTGGACGCGATGATAAGTCACGTGGCTAATATTGATGATCACGCGCAAAAACGTTAACATATACCTACCTAATATAATGTAATGATGAAAAATATAAACGCAAGAAATGTAGGTAAAAAGTAGACGTGGATATATTCAAAACTTGTTGTTGGTTCATCTGTAAACACACTAGTATTATAAAATGCGAAAGCTTGTGAATGAGTTTGTACGTTTGTAACTTCATTACGTTGAAACGACTCGACAGATAAGAGTGAAATTTGAAATAAAGATAGCTTATACCTTGGAAAATACGCTAATTTGGATCTGTAAAAATGTGGAGTCACGGGTGTAACCGCGGGGCGTAGCTAGTAAGTAATATTATAAATGCGAAAGTATGTGAGTCAGTGTATATGTTTGTTACTTCTTCACACTAAAACGGCTTGACGGATTTAAGCCAGATAAAGAACGAAGCTAGCTTATAGGTACTTTGGATTAACACATAGACTACTTTTTATCCCGAAAAAGGTTAAATAAGGAGAAAACTACGGGTGCAACCGCGGGGTGTAGCTAGTGTATATATGAAGGTAAGTAACATATACTTACACATGTTTTTATTCTAATGTAACTAGTAATCGTTTGAATAAACAGCTTAGCTAGGTACTTATAAATACATTAATATACTAACTTGAAGATCAACAAGGTAACTTATTAATATCTTTACAATATTAAGAGATATGTTTCTTATATCATGTTGTTAAGCGATGATGTGGTTGAAGGTAGCGCCACGCTACACCTGGACTGCGAACTGGCTCTTGAGTAAGGCTGCTTTATTTTAAACTAGCTGTTCCTAGCGGTTTCACCCGGGTGGGCTACAGTTTATCGCGATAAAAAGTAGCCTATGTCCTTCCTCAGGGTTCAAACTATCTCCGTACCTAATTTAATTTAAATCGGTTCAGTAGTTTAGGCGTGATAGACAGACGAAGTTACTTTCGCATTTATAATATGTATTAGTAGGTAGAGGGATAGAGGTACCATACTACCGTGCTTCAGAAGGCGCTAAAGCCATATCGGAAGCCTTCAGATGATCTGAATGCTTCGAGTTGGCCACTAGCTCATATGAAAGAAGAAGAAGAAGAAGAGAGCATTTTTTAATGCGCGAGTGGACGCGGTAGAGGTTGACCTACGCGAGCTCCAGATCCTGAATTGGGCTAAAATCGCTCAGGATAGAGAGGGGTGGCGCTCTCTCGTTTCCAAGGCCAGAAAACTCTTTGGGTCGCTGAGCCATCAGAGTCAGTTAGCTTCACTTGAGGGCCAGTTCCCAGTCCAGGTGTCCACCACATCGTCGTTTAAAATCAGATGAGCTGCGGTCAAACTCTACCATGTATGCTGAAATAAACTTTGAAATTCATCTATAAAAAGACTCGCGGTTAAACCCGCAGTTTTTCCGTCATTTAACAGGAACTTTATCCGGGATTAAAAGTCTGTATAAAAATTAAGGATATAAACTATCTCCAATTCAAATTTCACTCAAATTCGTCAAATCGTTTCAGCATGAAGAAGTAACAAACATACACTAACTCACAAATTTTCGCATTTGTTATTTTAAATTATGAAAATTGGCCCATCTTTGTTTTTAGCTTACCATTACTTTTATTACCTACCCATTTAATTATCCGCCAATCTGATTAAATATTTTAATAGATTCCAGAACACGCTCCATTTAGCATAATATATGCGTCCAAATATTCGGAATCTTAGAATTGGCGAAACGTCTTTGAACGTCCGTTGCGATCGATTATATTTTTTTATTTTTAGCCGTTGAGCCCGTTGATGTCTTTTCTTAAGACATTTGAGTCTTAGCACATGTGAATAGTACTAGACGCAATATTTCAACGTTTGTAACGTGAATTATTTTTCTAATATATGTTCACTTATATTTTCTTATTTTTAAAGAATTTTTGTAACATCAAATAAAATATATCACTTAAAATATACGATATAAAATAAAAATACACTTACGTGCCCAGAAATAGCTCCCGACAAAAGCACTGGCACAAAATCCTCAGTAAGTTCGCAACACAGGCACACAATAATTCAAAATTTAACAAAAAAGAAACGGTTAACGTTCCGGATTCAAAATTCGAACGGCGGCGTCCGAGGTGCGCGCGCGAGTGGCGCCCGGTCACGTGCGCCCGCCCACCGGCTGGCGACACCTGTTACTCTACCAAGTTGGAAAGGCACAAAGGTAACGTGCCTTTGTTTTCAAATTCTGAACAAAACTAAATGTTCGATTTTTGAATTCTAACATTTTCTTTTTAAACATTTGAATTGCATTTAAGTTTTATGTATTACAAAACTATTTTTTTTAGTTCAGAGTCAATTCAAGTATGGGATCATTGAGCTAAGAAATTATAAAGATATAATTAATGATCGTGCCATAATATTATATTATTATTATTTATATTCTTTCGTATAAAATATTAAGTACAGTGTAATAATAAGACAATAATCTTAAAATCTTATATAAAAGAGACAGGTGAGTGCACACCGTCGAAAAGGGAAAGACCCCAACTTTGAGTCCTTTCCCTTTTCCGGTCCCTTCCTCCTTAATGTTTTCAAATGAACAGGTAGGTCATTAACTTGACTCGTATTGTACAGTACATTGTAGGGATTAAAATAAAAATTTGAAATAAGTTTTTTTCTTAATGGCGTCGCATGGCTTGTGCATTTGCCAGTCTTTGAAATGAGATATGTACATTAAAGAACATGAACTTACTTTTTAATTTTTAAATCCCCTGTCAAGTGCGAGTAGAACTAGTACGTCGATGATTCCGATAAGTTTTGTTCTAGAGCTTAATATATTTATTATGTAGTTTCTGAGACTACTGAAATTGAAGTCTCTAAAAAAATCCTTTAGTACAAAATTAAATTATTCTTAACCAAATTTTTTTATACATAGCCTACGTCAAACGTGTATGAGTCAGGTATAAACGTACTACAATAGGATTGTTGCGGCGTCATAAGATATGGCTATTTATTTATAAACTCTATTTCCTTTCTTGTAAGCTGTAGTTTTTTTTTATTTGACATTGTAATTTTGTCACGATCATTACAAATAACAATAAAAATCTATTCTAACATTATAAAGAGGTACAATTTGTCCGTTTATTTGTTTGTATGTTAGGAGTTATCCTAAACTACTATTTAAAAAAATGTTTCACTAATAGCAGGTTATATTATGCTTGAGTGTTATAAATTATGTTTTGCTCTGATAAAGTAGTTTTCATTAAGAAATCACGATATTTGTAAAACATGTTAGAAAAAAATAAGACGACTGGTTGCTTTATCAGCTTACGCTACCTCAACAGTTTGTTTAGATTTGATGTAATGTATGAAAATAATGTAGGCCTACAAAACAAATTGTGACATTAAATACATATCTACCTTTTATATATAACGGTATTGAGCAAACTTCCGGTTGTCAAAATAATTACCTACCCGCGCGAAGCCGGGGCAAGTCACTAGTTTTTAATAAATAATGGATCCAATGGCAACAGTTCTAATCCTTTTCAATCACGCAATTATAGCTCTAAAACAAGGGCACGTCTGTGATTAAACGCCGTTCTGTTTTATTTTAGACGCGGAAAAACGATATCGATTGCATATTTTTTCACTCAGCTTGTTTTTTTCACAGCTGTCCGACAAACGGTTTTATTGTTCAGTCAAGCAAGTGGCAACTTGACAGGTGACTTTTTAATTTGGCCGGGTAGCATCGTCTAGTGAGCGCGGGCAATGGCAAAAGCGTTAGTAGTAGTGCATATTTTGTGGCAAAAGCTCAGCCAGGTACGTTGTTATCGTCCCAGGAAATAGTCGGGATTGCCCGGTTATTACCGCCGCTGGCTGCCGCATATGATGAGTTTTGTTCGATGCAATGTCATTCCATTTTAAATGCGTATTTGACATTCCTAATGCAGAACTGATAACATTATTTTTTCAAATGCGCCTTTTTTCTAAACAGGTCGTTATTCTCTTGTTTTAGTATTTTTTTTGAATGCCTGACTTAAATTGGTGATTCATAAAGACGAGACAAATGTTAGTTGGTATTTTGGTGGAAAATACTAATGTTGTTTTGTTGTTAGGTATTATGTAATGTAGGTAAGTAGGTATTGCTTTTTTATCAATTGAAAAAAACGGATAATATTATTTACAAAACCAAATATGTTAAGCTAAAAAAAATAAGTTTTGACGCGAATTATTTCGTTCGCACGCCAAAATAACCAAAATTGTAGATGCATTTTAGCACAACCATATTAGACACTTGAGGTAAATCGCATATCAAAAACCATTTTGACGCTCAAATATACTGATCAGCTGAAGTGATTACCAATTACTGTAATGGGCCGCGGTGCCAGTCATGTTAATGGGGTAACCATGTTGAAATTTTCAACGGCTTGCACTCACGATTGTGTCGCCTTAGTCTCAGCACAAGGCTTATGTGCTGAGAAACAGGCTGTAGGGCCAAGTTGCACTCTATAATTGTTAAAGCTAAAAAAAAAAAAACAACCCCAAATCTCCCACATAATAATATCTAGAAATTAAAAAGTTGCACATTATGCTACTTTTATCCCGGAAAATGGCTGCGGGATAACGGGAAGACGCGGGTGAAACCGACGGCCGCAGCTAGTCATCAATAAACTAGGATTAGAGGAGGATTGTCATCAATTATAGCGATGATGGCTCAGTGGTAGTGACGTCGGCTTGCGATCCGTAGGACGTGAGTTCGAATCCTGCAATGAGCTTGAGCTTTCGGTGAAGGAAAACATCGTGATGAAACCATAGCTTGGTGGTAGAGTATTTTCTAGTACTCGCCTGGCTAGCTACCACCCTCTCGTTAAGAATCTGTCGCCAAACACCTATCGGTGTGTTCCGGCAGCCTCACTTGAGAGCCAGTTCCCAGTCCAGGTGTAGCGTGACGCCATCTTCGACCGCATCGTCACTTAACATCAGGCGACTTGTGGTCAAACGCTACCCTGTAAATAGTAAAAAAGAAAAAAAAATTAATACTAGAGATGTGCCTATGATGACTTTGACCAACTAGTCGACTATCCGACTAGTCGGTTGTAAAGAGACCGATTAGTCGACTAGAATGATTAGTCGGCAGTCGGCACATCTCTAATATCTATCTATCTAATGTTATTGTGAATTATTCAAAATCCTACTAATATTATAAACGTGAAAGTTTGTGAGTATGGATGTATAGATGTTTGTTACTCTTTCACGCAAAAACTACTACTAAATGCATCGGAATGAAATTTGAAATGGAGATAGCTTATACCCTGGATTAACACATAGGCTACTCTAAAGAGTAGCCTTCTTCTTCGAAACTAGTTGCGCCCCGTGGCTTCACCCGGGTCTTCCCGGTATCGTGCAGGAACCTTTTTCCGGGATTTAAATCCCGGGAAGACGCGGGTGAAGCCACGGGGCGCAACTAGTTTCTTATAATGTAAAGAAAGAAAGTCTAGATAGCTATAGCTAGCTGAATCATAGCCACCCTAAGCTCAAGCTCAGACTTAAGCCATGGAAAGTTTCAAACACTGCGTTGCCGGTTCATCACGAAGTAGTGATTTTGCGTAATCATCGCTGTTAGCCGATGAAAATTTGTGATGGGAGGTGCAGCTGGCACTGTAAGTGAAAGTACTTGGCTAAGTAGATGTGGAAAATAAAAATAAAATTAAAAAATTGTGGCAAATAGCTAGGTGGTCTGGTGTTTAGAGTGGCCGCTGGCTGTTTTGTTTTTGAGACTGTTGAAAGACTCTTTTCTTAAAGATATTTTTATTTTTAAGTGACTTTAAAAAAAGAAGGAGGATTTTGAGTAACTTGCTAGCTGTATTTTTTTTAATTCACTGTTTTTATTAATAAGTGAAATAAATTAACTTATGGCAACAAATAAAATCGTAAAAGAATTGCCAATTCATATTCATAACGTAATCTTTACTCATACATATTATATAGGTACCTAATATAAGGCTCCTTTATTTACTCCTGAATGATCCCATTTTCACGCGTCACCTATATGCTTGACAGTTTACAGTGACAGTGCAGAAATCCCTCTAGGATTGTGTTGCGTTACCCAGGATTTCGAACTTCGACAGTTCAAAGTCCTGCGCGGCTGTTTTTTTTCTTAACCTATACTGTCCCACTGCTGGGCAAAGGCTGTTTAGGGTCTGTAATTTCACTGGAAACATGATTTGGCGTTTGAGTAAATGTCATAGGTGTGGAAGTATCGTCTTGATCATAGCACATCTAGTCTCCGTACCCTACTTATCGACATCACACGATCATCAGTATCATCTGTAACCTTAACCTTGCACGCCATGGAAGCATGTGAGGCAGGAAGCTCGCAAGTAGGGCTCTTGTGACGGCAGCGGAGCGCGACCAGCCACAGTGTACGACAGCTTAGATATTTACAAACGAATATGAACGATTTGGTATGTGATTTTTTGCAAGCTGAAGTGGCAATGGGTAGGCCACATCGCGCGGCGAGCCGATAACCGATGGGGAAGAAAGGTTCTTGAGTGGTGACCACGAACTGGAAGACGCTCTGTAGGTAGGCCCGCCCCTAGGTGGACCGACGACATTGTAAGAGTCGCAGGGAGCCGATGGATGCAAATGGCTAATAGCCGTTCATGGTGGCGTTCAAAGGTGCAGCAACCTATGTGCAGCAGTGGACTTCTTCTAGCTGATGACGATGGTACGTGATTTTTAAATGTAGATATGACCGGCACTGTGCTCACGGGAAAGTCGACAAATTTCTAAACAAACTTTAATACCACTAGGGGATGAATTATGTCAAACCCTCTTTTTAATATACAAAAAGAATGCTATTTTCGCTGTTTTTAAAACACTTTTTTAATTACTATATGAACGAACCTAAGTAGACAGCCTTGCCAGAGTCTGTATTTCCCGATTACTGTAATATGAGAATCTTCAAGGCGAGAGTTTACAGGCACCATGCAGGCAAAATCGTTTTGACAGCCCTGAATACACCAGGTCGACAAAAACTCGAGTAAGTCTTCTGTCATACTATTTTCTGTGTCTTTTGCAGCACAGCACCTTATTCCCTTGCTACCTACTTACTTGGTTACAACGAGGGGAAGTCATAAATATGTACCTGCATGTAATTTTCTTTACCTATGTACATACATAGATACATATTACGTACTTAATCATCTGCTTGATACTTATGTATGAATTTAAAATCCGTCAAATTCAAGAATCTCTCTTTCTGAGGCGTGATACCAAAGCTCATAATCATTATCATCGTTGTCTAGTACCCGTACCACAAGTTTCGAGCTTAATTTGGGGCTAGGTTAATTTGTGTGAAATGGTCCCGCGATATTTATTATTTATTTATTTATTATTTGTTATCGTCATCATCGTTATCAGCTTATTACGTTCTCTTTGCTGGAACACAGGCCTGCTCTCAGAGAAACACTATAAGGCAATTAATCTACCACGCTGGCCCAGTGTATTGGTTGATATCGCATACCTTTGTATGTCGTGGTTTTTGGATATGCCGGTTTCCTTGCATTGTTTTCCTTCACCGTTTTGAGACATGGAAAATCCGAACATACCTTATTAAAGTCACAGGTCGAGATGCTATTTGTGTTACTCACAATATAGGTAAGCAAAATTGTTGCTCTTGGTGTCTCTATCATAATTGTGCTATCCGGAAATTATTCGTGCATGTAGTGTTAAGTGAATTCATTCAATTAATTATCATAAAAAATGATAGAGTTTCCGTTAGTAGAAATAGGCAGTTAGTTTCTGCAATGTTTGAGGTCACTTTTGTTGTAGCTAATTCCTGATTTTTTTAATATAAAATCTCTGGAGATATAATTTCAAAAACACAAATGAAACCAACAACCACTAACGCCCGAAATTAATAATCGGTCCTGATCCGTTATCCGCGGTTTTGGATCGATATGTCATTCTACGCTATTAGCAAACTATAACAGTTAGACAATTTCATGCTATCCCCATCAGGCTATGCTATTACGTTCCCACGGGTGGGGCTCGGGAGTCTCTCAGAGAGAAAGAGAGAGAGAGATATAAAGAATAGAGAGATAATATTATGCCATAAAACATTTTTAGGGTTCCGTACTTCAAAAAGAAAAGCAGAACCCTTATAGGATCACTTTGTAGTCTGTCTGTTAAGACCCTTTTCCTCAAGAAGACGTTGAGGTACCAAGTTAAAATGTATGTCTACAGTCTCTTTCAGCTGTAAAAGAAACAAAGTAGGACAACGCGATCAAAAGATACGACCGTTTATGTCGCAATTTTCGCATTAGTATTTTGGGATTTCACAAGGAAATCAAAACCTATAGGGTACTTCCCATTAACCTAGAATCACGAGATTTGGCATGAAGCAAGTTCTTACAGCACATGTAAAAGAAAATGTCTGAAAACAGCAAATATGTATGTAATTAAATTACTGAAAAAAAAAAAAACAATTTTGTACGGAACCTTCAGTCCTCGAATCAAACTCGCACTTGGCCGGTTTCGTAGAACCTACAAATACTATAATGGGATGTTTCCAACGCCTCCGAAGCCGTCTTACTACCTGCCTCTATGAATGAATAGATGCATCGTCGTGATATCAGAGGAAAGGTATTTTGTGCACTTTGCACAATGTTTGTGTAGGCACAACCGCGCATAATGCGTTTCTTCACTGAAGGTATGCGCAGTTACTTAATAGAAACGTGTGCTTACTGCTTACCTAAGTTAAAATTAATTAGGTAAATTAGTAAGCTGTTATATCATTATTATGATTGTGCATTGCGAATGGAAAACCATTGGCTTGGTGTATTGGTAAGCCCGAGTCTCTTAGGGCCGGTTTCAATAACCTATCTATCCACGGTTACTGGAGATAGAAGTTTGACACAAGCTCCATGAAAACAATGTCAAACTATCTCTACTAGAGAGGGAAAACCGTGGATAGACAAGCTATTGAAACTGGCCGTTAAAGTAAACTATCAGCCAAGTTTGGTGTTTAAAATGCTTCAGCTAATCTTTTATCGCTGACTGTACCTGCTTAAGTCTTGACCCGTACAAGTACTTTTCGTTAATACTTGAGTGAACTTACCTCGATACAGGCTTGCCTAGTGAGGTAACCTTAAGACATTTAGTTTTAAGGAAAAGCATGCCCTACATAAGGATCATGTTCATGTTGTGATTAATGCCTACTTTATGTTTATGTTTGTATCTTTTGTAGCAAATAAATATTTTCAATTTCATTTTTTTCATTTTCAACTATCAGCCAAGTTTGGTGTTCAAAATGCTTCAGCTAATCTTTTATCGCTGACTGTACCTGCTTAAGTCTTGACCCGTACAAGTACTTTTCGTTAATACTTGAGTGAACTATCAGCCAAGTTTGGTGTTCAAAATGCTTCAGCTAATCTTTTATCGCTGACTGTACCTGCTTAAGTCTTGATTTACCCGTACAAGTACTTTTCGTTAATACTTGAGTGAACTATCAACCAAGTTTGGTGTTCAAAATGCTTCAGCTAATCTTTTATCGCTGACTGTACCTGCTTAAGTCTTGATTTACCCGTACAAGTACTTTTCGTTAATACTTAAGTCTAAAGATTGAAACTGATTTAATACTTTGGTCACCCTTTACATTACCAAAAAAATGAAAAAAACTCTAATACATGTTACATTAAAAAATCAAAAAATTTTGAACACGCTGCAAATTAAGTTAGTTATTTATTAAGTTTATATTGTCTGTAGGTAACGGTGACCGCTTACCATCAGGCGGGCCATCTGCTCATTTGCCACTTTATTACATAACAAAAACCTCAAATGTCCTGCATCAGCGATGTTTATATGATATAGCCAAACAGCAAACTATCATTTAAAACTTTAAACTTTTGTAATTCTCTTTTCATTTTCACTTAAAAATAATTAACTTGCGTCTATTTCAAAACTCTGCTGTAAAGATGATCTCAAACGGTTATGTTACCGTGCGAACAAAACAGTCTCAAAGGCGACTAACAATGGTTTAAAAACCCTCCGTGCCAACGGTCGACTCAATCGAGCTTCGGAATCCGTTGGATGAGTCATCGCACAAAATATGGACTTACTGCGAATACTCGATAGTGGCGCAAATTTTTTGCTACCAACTCGAACTTTTGATTTTTGGCACATTGTTTTGAACTGACAAAAATTGGCTTGAATAGTAATACGATTTGGACATAGAAGGTTAGGTACGTTGTTTGAAGTGGGTGTGTTTAGTGCGTGACTGACATGTAATGACAAAAAATAATAGCATTTTCTTTAATAAAACATTTCTCATCATCAGCCTGTGTCAGTCTACTGCTGGACATAGGCCTCTCCCAAGGTACGCCACTGAGCCCGGTCTTCGCCTCTTCTCATCCAACTATTGCCAGCCACCCGGTGCAAATGTCGCTCCATCTATAAGTCAGAACTTCAGAAGGCTTCCTACACTACGTAAGTCGTAACGTACCTTCGTAAATTAAACATTACTACAAACGTAGATAAGTACTTACAACATTGAAATAAAGGATAATCAAGTAAGAAATTGTAATAAAGAACAGTATCAATGAGCATGACAGTTTTGTATCTAAATGCTGTTTTCAGAATCCATAAAACCCGTAAACCCCTATGCTTCGCAAAATTGACAATGTGATTCACTTGCAAAACTTGCAAGTTTTATCATCAATAACATTTTAGTAAGTGCATTCGAAAACTCTCCGAGTGATAGGCAAGCGGTATCACTCTCTGCAACTTTGCGTATAATGTTTTACCTAAACTAACTGAGACAGATTTGTGCAAATATTTGCTACAGTGTTTGCACAAAATTAATTGTTGACTGAGTGTAACAAAATAAAGCACGTTACCCTTGTCTTATCTTGCGTTGTAGTTGTTGTTTATTCTGCAAGAATAATGTATGTTTTGTATTTTTATCTGATTATTTTATTTTTGTTTATTTATACATACAAAACTAAATGCCAGTTATACGAGTATCTGCATTATTTATGATTTTATTGCACAATTATTTAAGCAGTTAAGTTGCTTAAACTAGGTATGCTACGGTACATTGACCCTGTTATGGTGTCGCAAAAGAAGAATAGGACGATAGGGATTTTTACCCTTGCTAAATAGTAAAACAAACACACATACACACACTTTCACAATAATATTACAAATGCAAAGTTTGTGGGTGCGTAGGTATGTTTGTTACTTCTTAGAGCTGAAACGTCAAAATGGATTTTAGTGAAATTTGAAATGAAGATAGTTCGGAAAAACCCATATTTTACCTTAAATAAAAACATTCTTCAATTATTTAGGCGAGGTTTTGTAGCTAGACGTAATCTGTATTAAGATTCTTGCGACGTTCCTCATCATAAACCTACGTAAGGATTTCTTTGTAACGAAGACTTTGTCTGACAAATCAGCTAATCGTGGAATCCCATTGAAGCATCTAACTGAGCTCTTAAGCTTTCGTGACTCACATTAGTTTCAAGGTGATCATGTCACGGTTTGACTGCACAAACATGTACCTTAACGCAATAAACGGATGAACCTTTCCTTGAACAGTTCAAAATAATCTCGAAATACTTATAGTGACAAGGTACAGAAATGCTTGGTTATTACCAGGGTTGTACATCTCGGAGGCTTCTTAGAACTCGTTCAGGGTTACCAGGGCTGGGGTGTCATCGTCCGTTTGGTAGCTGACGTCATGCTTGTGTTCCCCAAATATTGATGTTGTTTTTTGCGGCTCAGCGGCCAATGTCAATGTTTTTTTTTTGTTTAGATTAGAATTTAAGTAACTGAGAGCAAAAGTCGAAAACAAAACAAAATCCTGAAAATTTTACGAGTATCAGGTTTAGGCTGTGCGTTGATTGTCAGTTAGTTAGTAATGTTTTGATTGTATTAAACTAAGTGTTCCCCGCGGTTTCACCCGCGCAGGCTACAGTTTACCGCGACAAAAAGTAGCCTATGTCCTTTCTCAGTCTCTAGTCTATCTCTGTACCAAATTTCATTTAAATCGGTTCAAGCGTGAAAGCGTAACAGACAGACAGACATAAATAGTTACTTTCGCATTTATAAAATTAGTAGGGATTAGTACTTTTTCAAAGCACCATTCCATAAAAAGTAATCCATACTAAAACATCATAAATATACGCGAAAGTAACTATCTCTGTCTAATTGTTTGGTAAAATTTAACGCTGATCTGATCTCGATAAAATTTGGAATAGAGATAGTTTATATCCTGAAAAAACACATGGAATACTTTTGATAGCGACAAAATGTAGTACACGCGGGTGAAACAGTTTGTAAATTATAATTAAAGTCCTTACAATCTTACTGAAGTAAACCGCAAAATATCAAAGAAATTTTAAATAATACTACATTTATCATTTCAAAAGTTGAAAAGACTTTTTTATTCGTTCTCAGGTGAATGTTCCGTGAGAGAGGTTGCATCTTCTCTTACCTACTTCGGAGGCTTCGAAAGGTGGAAGCGTGTTTCCATTGACAAGTAGGCACTTACCGAAGCCGTTGATGTCTTTTGTAGGCGAAAACACTGGTAGAGTCTGCTTGAGTCTGAAATCTAAGGATGAGTTAAATACATGTTTGGTTAGGATTTTTGATGCTAATGTTGTGTTATAGTTAAATTAGTACGTCGTATTACGTCGTTTTATAAACATAGACGAAAATAATGAATTTAATTTTGATCACCATCAAAACTAATTTAGACTTTGTCCCATCGGCACCGGGGCAGATACCTAAGAAAAAAGGGCTATCGGCTCCGGCAAACCCACCATTGCCGCTCACCGGGGCCGGCACAGAAAAATGACATATTTAGGCTCTGGCAAAAGTCAATAGAGGTAATTATTAGTCCTGAGTAATGAACTAACAGAGGATTTATAATACATAACCTTTTAGTTAAGAATCTGTCGCCAATCCTTTCGATATGTTCCAGCGACTTTACTGGAGATTTGAAAGGCAGTTCGTAGGTGTAGCGTTGCGTCTTCGACCACATCGTATCTACACTTCGGTTTTCTTAAAGCCAGTTGCTTATTTGGTCATCTCGTTGTATTAAACAAATATAATGGAAACAGACACTGAAATCATCGTCAAAATAACGCAGTTCCCACGAAAACAACCTCTGATTGGGCGCTTCTTGGGGCCTGTTTAAGCCCCAATGATTGTGCAATGACACATCTGCAAAATGTTTTGTGCATGCATCAGGTCATTAACTGTAGTTCATTAACTTTTTAATAGTACCTAGTCTTCGAATTAGTTGAGGAAATGGCAACCTTGATTTAAGAAATGGTTTTAGAAGCAGTATAAATGCGAGACTTTTGTTTTTTACTTTATGCTGAAACGGCCCTACGCATTTGAGCGAAAGGATGGAAGGTTGCTTATACTCTGGATTAATATTTAATACATGGGCATCTTCTTATCCGGGAAAGCTACTGCGGGATAGCAGGAGAACCGCAGATGTAACCGAGCTGTGCTTAGTTATTTATTACAGAGTAATAATGTACTTACTACTTCCTATTTCCTTTCCTACTAGTGTTATTTATACATATCCCACTTATGTCTTATTTTTCTGGCACCTAACCTATTTTAAGCTTAGGAGTGGTTAGCTTAGCTTTGTTGTCAAGGTTGGATGGATATTCACTTTTAAACGAATTCAAGTCGCCATTGGTTTGAAAGCTGCTAAGATCAAGATCAATAGATAGGAGATTTTATCATAAATGTTTATAAGCAAGCTAAAACTAGTTGTACTAATGAGTGGTTTCTATTGATGTAGGAATATTAGACAGGCGCCGTAAATCTTGTTTTGACTTCAGTTGTTGTTTAGTTTGACTCAAGTGTTTGATTTGCATAGATTCTTCAATTTATTTAACGATGTACTTTTTTAAAATAATATATGGCATATTATGTTTTGACCATTTGTGACCGAGGATAGTAAACATTCTAAGCCTAAAATAGGACTGGATCACAGACTACCTTATTGTTAAATGTTTGGTAACATGTTGATCTTCAAAATCAATATATGTATATTTTATTTGGTAAGATCTATGTCATGACTTCAAAACGGTTAGGCGAGAAAGACCCGGCAGGCAATTTTTGGCCGGGACCACATTTACGATTCGGATTGAATTGAAGCAATGTCACTAACTTTTTTGTCATATCAATAGAGTCATATGTATTTTATAATAAGCTTTTCTATATGACGGTGCTAGCGAGGTAGAAAATACTGTAGGTATGTACTACAACAATATACATACATATCTATTATTGAGTCGAGCTAATCGAAGCTATTATTGTTGTATGATCTTCCAAGGCCCCACAGTTGTCAAGTAAACTAAGATTTTCACACATTTCTGCAATAAAATTAGCTCACAAACACACTAAGGTTAGGTAGATAAGTATATATTTTCATAAAGGTGTTAATTTTTTGACTAGATGGTAATAAAATCGCAACGATTTTTATTTAGTCCCTGCTTATTGATTTCGTTTTCACGTTTCCAATAATAATTTGGTAAATGATTTAAGTCCTTGGATTGGTTGACGTCATGCTCCTCACGCCAACTGACGTTTTCTTAACTGTATACAGTATAGGTATACCTATAGAAAAAAAGTAAGTTTAGTTCAGTTAATTCTAGTTGTTTAAGTTTATCTATCTCACAATAAATTCTTTCGTAAAAAAACAGTTGCAGAATAAAGGGTTATAAAACTTTTTTTAAATCAAACTGCGAAACATAATGCACACTTATAATAAGCATAAATTTTAAAGGTTACCGTTTTGTAAATATGCTGTGTCGAATGGTGTTAATGTAGAAAACATTTGTGGTTCTTAAAAATGCAACCTCGACCTTCTATTTTACGGTAAATTGGTGTTTTTTTTTTGAGGGCAACACATTATACGAGTATGCTCATATAACTCAAAGAGCCTCACGGATCTCGACATTATTTTGATGAAACTGAACCATTTTGCGAAGGCGAGACAAGTTTGTACTTATTATTCCTATTTTCGAATTGACATTTATGCGGTGTCAAGGTGATCCAAACCTCAACAGTACGTTAAACCGGTATACAAAATTTTATGATTCGGCTTTAGATGGCCATATTAATGTAAATGAAATTGTAATGGCTACCACTACAACAATAGCAATAACGACCTTCATCATTATAATCATCATCAGCAGCCTGTTACTGATCATTGCTGAATAGGTACATAATTATATCCTACTAATATTATAGATGCGAAATTTTGTGTGTGTGAATGTTTGTTACCACGTATCACCGTAACTACTAAACAAATTTTGATGAAATTTAGAATGGACGTAACTTATACCCTGGATTAACACATAGGCTACTTTTTATCCCGGAAAAGTTTCCTGCGGGATAACGGGAAGACGCGAGTGAAAACGCGGGGCGCAACTAGTAAGTGTATCATTTTATCCCATGCAACGTCCATGATTATAACACTACAAGGTTTTAAGGCTAATCATATAAACATGTCAACATGTCTGTCTGTATATTTCTACTTCTGAATTTCGGAACTGTAAAAACATGGCATTGGTAGGTAATATTAACTGCATTGACATTGGCCATTAAAATTTAAATAAATACGCATACATAAATAAATAAATTATTATTGGAGTAGATCTATAAATATTTAATGTTTAATTTACTAAAAATTTATAATTTTCGATATTGTATTAGGTAATGAATTCCTAAATAGGATTGAGTTGGTTTATTAGAGTGCTGAACAGTTTTGCATGACTGGGTAAATAAAATACCTAGTACTGCTTTATTTCCAAGTCTACTAAAACTTCTTAATTTACATATTTATTCAGTCTTGTTGAAATACGCTTTGTTTAAGTAAAAGTTCGCTGCCAAAAATGCTTTAAGAATTAATGTGCTTTTTTACATTAATGTGCTTTTTTACATGAGATCTCACACCAAGCACTGATAATGGTGTGTTCTGGCAGCTTCACTTGAGAGCCCGTTCCCAGAGCAGCCGTAGCGTGGCGCCATCTTCGACCGCATCCGTTTTTTTACTACCCTGTAAAAAATACTACCTACTGAAGTGTTACTAAGAAGTTGTTTTGAAGTTTTTATATTTGCAACACTGACAAAGGAAAGTGGGTTCAAGATAGGTGAGTGCGAATGTCAGACCACTTGACACATGCCCTTGTGACGTTGGCTTCACATGATGAGCTCCGTTCGTCTCGTGATTCACACATTCATGCGAACTGTAAGCCATTTTGGGCAGTAGTAACTGATTAAAATTCTAAAAATATCACTCAGAAAGATTAATGGAAATTTATAATTGTAAAGAATAGAAGAAAGAACCAGCTAGCTACCACCCTCTTGTTAAGAATCTGTCGCCAAGCACCTATCGGTGTGTTCCGGCAGCCTCACTTGAGAGCCAGTTCCCAGTCCAGGTGTAGCGTGGCGCCATCATCGACCACATCTTCACTTAACATCAGGTGACTTGTGGTCAAACGCTACCCTATAAAAAAAAAGAAAAACGCGACGTTTAGAACGAAGATACATTATTCAGTATTTTCTTAACCTTTTTCTAATTCTAATCTATTTGTGTTATTACAGAGGTAGAGTGTAGAGTTAGCAAGCTGTCACGATAAAATGTATTCAACTACATATGAAATGAAACAACTAAACATCAACTTAGCAAAGGTTAAGCTCACCCATCGTATGACGTCACCTATCGAATCGTCTTCTATTTAGCTAATGTCATTAAAACAAGTTATTTAAGGATTCGATAGCGGAGTTTATCGAAAACTGGCTAATTAAAATAGACAAGTTATTAAAACGTATTGTCAATGCTATGATTCATTGCATTAACAACAGCATTTACTGGTTTGCCTCAGGCCGAGTTCACGTCTTGATTTCCGGGTTTTACATATTAAAAGTTCTGGTTGTGTTGCAATAAACGTATCTGTCTAATTAATTAGTTGTTTTAAAAGAACAAACCCTTCACTTTTACAGAATATTGGAACTTAGTGGTTTTACAATTCTTCGTAGGTAGCTAAATAATTTAAAGACATCCGATGTCACCGGTGACCGTTTAGTGGCATTTTCAACTGAGCGCTACCGTGCTTCAGAGGGCATCTTAATCGAAGGAAGAATTGGTGTTTAATTATCAATTATCACGCTAGTGTATTTTCAGGCCAAAGAAAAGCACGGAAGCATTCATTTGAAAATACCACTAACGGTCACCCATCCAAGGGATGACTATACTGCAATCTATAAAAAAAATGCGTACGTTACTAACGACAGGGCGAATGTTTTTGTATTATATAAGAGTTATCAATCAATACTTATCAGCTTGACAGATATAGCGCCCAATTGTAAATAGTGCAGTTTACAAAATCATAGGCTCATAGCAACGTCCTTGCTTTCGAAAAATTCACTAGCCTTACCATGGAATTGGTTTAAAAGTATACCACTTCCTTTTTCTAAATCCATGCCGCTATATCGTAGCATTGCTTCAGTGGATAGTGGTATAAAAACACCGATGAATTGCAAACTGTGAAGTAAGATGCAGCGGTATCTCTATAGAGACCAGTTTCTAGTGTTTGTTGTGCACTTTGTACAGTCTTGTTAATTTATTTTCGTGCCAAACAATTTAGCAATAGCGATATCGACTGACAGAATCCGATTACGGCAAAAAAATATATTAAGTAGAACTAAAAACATTGGAAGCGAAAGTTACCAAATTGTATTTCTTGAGTTTGGAATGAATTTTACTGAAACATGATCAATGAAATAAATCCAAGAACTGGAAAATTATCGTCGTTTTTGGCATCTTCTCTATGTTCATTTTAAGCAATCGTTTACCACTAGTTGTGTCCCGCAGTTTCACCCGCAATATATAGGAACCTGTGAACTGTAAACTCTACCCGTTGCTGGGTGAAATAACCCCCAACAAAAATACAAAAAAATCACAGAAAAACTTCTGTCTTGTGTCTTCTTTTTCTTCCGTACAAACTTTGTCACATCTATGTAGGTATTTTACTATATACCTATAATCATGCCAGAGTTCAGTTATATCTATGAGTAACTATGAGTTTTGACTTACTACATAGGAATTAAAAATGATCATTGTACATCATATTATTTATTACCTAGTATCTAGAATATGAAAGCGAATGGTACCTACTGACAATTTCATTTGATTTTTCTATCGAGCCCCATAAAAAGTGTTAATTGCTGAATAAATAAAGTCACTTTCTTGAACAACTATCTACATAAGGTAAACCAGCTGTTTAAAGAATGTTTCGGATCGAAGTCCGATCGCAAAAAGTTGCATCACTGCAGTGAAAACGCAATGATTCGTGTTGCGCAACCTGTGTGCAGATATGCGTGAAATTGTTTATATGCAATTGTGCATGCTGAGGAATTCCATCTTGATTTTTATTGTCTGTGGCATAAAGTGACGTGGAGCTCACTACCACTGATAAGTAAGTATTTAATCGGTCTTTTTTGGCGGCAATTGAGTTGTCAACGTGAAAATTTTGTTTTCATTTCCAAAACTTGTGTTTCTTCGAGTGATAATGTGTAATATTGGTGGATTATTAACCATTATGTGTTCGTTAATGTGTACGAGTGTGGGAAATTGAAATAAAGTTGTGAAAGTGACTTTTCTAGTTGCTCCAAAAAAGTCCGTGTAAAGTTTAAGTAAAGCGCCACTACTTTACTTAAACACTATCCTCATCCCATCATCTCATCATCACCATTATCATATCATCACCATCATCATTTAAACTTGATTCAACTCTCTGACTTAGAATTTTTTTTTTTTTTGTTTTGTTATGGCGTCACACGATTAGTGTATTTGCCAGTGTCAAGTATAAAAGATTTCAAACTCAGAGAGTTGAATCAAGTTTAAATGATGATGATGATGATGAGATGATGGGATGAGGATAGTGTTTAAGTAAAGTAGTGGCGCTTTACTTAAACTTTACACGGACTTTTTTGGAGCAACTTGAAAAGTCACTTTCACAACGTTATTTCAATTTCCCACACTCGTACACATTAACGAACACATAATAGTTAATAATCCACCAATATTACACATTATCACTCGAAGAAACACAAGTTTTGGAAATAAAAATAAAATTTTCACGTTGACAACTCAATTGCCGCCAAAAAAGTCCATTGAAATATTTTATACTTGACACTGGCAAATACACTCATCGTGTGACGCCATAACAAAACAAAAAAAAAAGTATTTAATCAGTGGTTTGTGGTCATAAATCCCTACTGCCTACTTAACAACATTATAAATGCGAAAGTAACTCTGTCTGTCTGTCTGTCTCGCTTTCACGCCTAAACTACTGAACCGATTTAAATGACATTCGGTACATGGATAGTCTAGAGCCTGAGAAAGGACATAGGCTACTTTTTATCGCGATAAACTGTAGCCCACACGGGTGGAACCGTGGGGAATAGCTTGTTATTTGCCTATTTAAACAGTACCGTGACTGACTTTTTATGTTAACTGACGATAGGGTTGAAGGTGGTGCTACGAAAATATTAATTTATATAGAGTTATGGACTGTCGTGTAAGGATGTACGCAAAAGGATTTTTGTAATCGTTGCCTATGGTGGTGAAATGGGGGTTGCGAAAGTTTACATAAAACTTAGTCATCCGTGGCTTGATTGCTTTGAAACTTGCCATATATTATGCTCTCTAGAGTAAAATATAAATAGACATGTTTTTATGTGTTCGCAATTATTAAACATCCCTGGAAGGCAATGGTTATTGGTTACTAAACAGCATACAGAGAAAACTCCTATGAAAAATATTGCTCAAATCTACCTGTTGCGCTCATTTATTTTCAGGCGTTATAAAGGTACTGGTAACTTATTATTCGGTTCTCGACGTTTGAAATAGCATCCTAAAACAGAAATGGTAAATGGTTCTTATAAAAATTACTTGTAATAAATGAAATAGACAATTCTTGACTCATTTTCAATATAATATAGTCTTCGTCGAATATAACAACGCTCAATCGGTACCTAGGTATAAATCAGATAGCTTGTAATCATAGTCATCTTGATCGACCAAAGTATTACTAGGTAAAGAAAGTTTAAGTATTGAAGAAGCCTTTTAAGATATGGCGCATCACATTAACTAAAACTTCGGACCATAACACAACCTCGTGTGTACAGCCAGCGACAAACGTCATAATTATAATATATCTGCTCCATATTCCAAATGTGTTTTAGATTAGTAAGTTTTTTTTACATGTAGTAACATGCCTAGTAAGGCAGCATTTGACCACAAAACAGCACACCTGATGTTGAGTAATGATGCAGCCAAAGGTTGGTGTATAAGATGAAGGTAATCGGACTTTTAACTTTTGTCATTGACTGTACCGTCTGTACCTACGCTCTATCAAGAAAAGACAAGGAGCTAACAAAATAAAACCAAGACAGAAATAGAATAAAGACTTTATTACATGGAAAAGGTTCTAAGTTTAGTATAATTTACGTGCCGAAACCACCTTTGAACCGATGGTCGAGACTTCCATAGCTGGGCCGGTACTTGGGGGTGCGCTGGTTCCAAGGGCTGCGTCGGTTCTTGTAACTGGAGCATGCGATCAGGCTGTTCATGGCCGGCGGACGGGACTGCTCTACACTGATTCCGTAGCCACGACTGGAAGCGAAATAACATTAAATTCAATTGTTTATTGCATTCATTTAGTTAGTATACATGAGATCTCAGTGGTTACAATAGGCGTGACGACAGTTTTAAAGAATCGTCGATTTAATAATTAAATGTGTCCGTATAATTAGCCGAAGCAGACGCTGATCCTACCTCTTAATCACGGGTAGTATGACCTTGTCTCCCATCAGCACACTCTCGTCCAAGGTGCCGTCCATTTGGAGGAGGTCTCCCGCAGACACCGAGACGTCCATCTTATGAGTACGGTCGCACGTCCACAGGAACATTAGAACTTGAACACCCTTTATAGAAGAGGCAAAAACAAAAATTTTATTAAAAAATGTAAAATACATTATAGACATTTTTCTCAGTATAGCTACGCCCTGTGGTGTCAATTCAATTCAAAATATATTTATTCAATAGGATACATTGTGATCACTTTAAAACGTCAACTTAAAACTAGCTACGCCTGTTCCAACCTCCTTATGCCGGCAAAAGAACAGGCAAGAAACGCCCGGCAGGTAATTTTTTTGGCGCGATCATATTGACAATTTTATTCGTATTACTAATTCATTGAATTGAAGCAAGTTCACTAAAATCCCAAGCTTTTTTTTTGTCATCTAATAGTCCGATATTTTTTAATTCGCTTTACTAATAAGATTTCTCTTGTTTGGTTGTTGTCGTCGGCATTGACCTTTTGGCTACTTGATCGTGTAATCAAAATCACTTAAGCTTATTATTCAATAGGATACATTGCCATCACTCCTCGTCCTTGTCCATGTCCTTGTCCGAGGTTCGAACTATCTCCACACCAAATTTCATCATTATTGGTTTAGTGGTTTAGTTGTAAAAAGGTATGGAATATCCATCCTCACAAACTTTCACAGCCTACTAATATTATACACGTGAAAGTTTGTGAGTATCGATGTATAGATGTTTGTTACTCTTTCACGCAAAAACTCATCATCATCATCATCAGCCAGAAGAAGTCCACTGCTGAACATAGGCCTCCCCCTTTGAACGCCACCATAAACGGCTATTATCCTTTTGCATCCATCGGCTTCCTGCGACTCTCACAATGTCGTCGGTCCACCTAGTGGGGGGCCTGCCTACAGAACGTCTTCCGGTTCATGGTCGCCACTCGAGAACCTTTCTTCCCCATCGGTTATCGGTTCGTCGAGTGATGTGGCCTGCCCATTGCCACTTCAACTTGCAAATTCTGAGAGCTATGTCGGTGACTTTGGTTTTTCGGCGAATTTCCTCATTTCGGATTCTATCACGCAAAGAAACTCCAAGCATGGCTCTCTCCATGGCTCGTTGCACGCAAAAACTACTGAACGAATATTGATGAAATAGGCTACTTTTTAACTGGAAGACATGGGTGAAACCGCGCAGCGTAGCTAGTGTTATCATATAATATGGTCAGTTGTAAATAAAATAAAAACTGGAGCTTACCACAACAACATGCAGTACAAAGATGAACATGGTAGAGTTTCTGAATCCAATGTACTCGAATAATATTCCAGACACAGTAGGCCCTATGAAGGCGCCGAGGGCAAATGTGGAGGTCCACATCCCGGACACGAGACCGTACGTCTCGATGGAGTTGGGTAGTCCACTAGCACTGAAAAGTACAGAAGAGTTCTATCAAAATATCAGTCCCATTATGTTTCTACTTTTTTGTTGCTCATAACTTTTCTTCTACTTTTATTTTCTTTTAATTTTTTAAAAAAAGTTTTTTGTTTAGTGCATAGATATCAGTAAGTTCATCTAAAAGGAAAAAAGGCGATAGAGTTTTTTTTATACAAGAAAATAAATATATACCTGCAGGAAATTTGTCTACAGGGAAAAAGTCGATCGGAATTTTGTATACAAGAAAATAAATATGTATATCAGAAAATGCACCTAAAAAATCAACTAAATTATTAGTCAGGTCTAAGAATAGTGCGATGACCTTTTCTTATTTCTGTACTAGAGAAAAGACAAAATTTGGGAGGACTAAAAGTAACGCTGTAGTTTAGTCCTCTCAAATTTAGTACAGTTCAAGTTATCTACACTACTGTGATTACTTTTCTAACTTCAAAAAAAAAAATTGAAATTCCTTACATGGTAGTTCCGAGTGCATCCGAGAAGGAAGCTACCAGTTGGCTCCCTAAGCCCACGCCGTGAAGCACTAGCCCTACGATAGTTACCCACACCACTCTGGAAAAAATAATGATTTCATTAGAAATCTACTTTATCTAAACATTTTGCCTGAAAAACACGAAAACGTGAGAAAAACAAAAAAAAATAGACGAATTTTTTAGTATTTTTTATTGGGCAACGCGTTTGACTACAAGTCACTTGATGTTATGAGACGATGTGGTCGCTATCGCTACACCTGAGCTGGGAACTGGCTCTGAAGTGAAACTCAACTTGACTGAAGTTGTTTTAAAAGTACTTATAACATTTGTTTGGAATCAGCTTCATTTTTCCAAACCAACACGTTGGAACATTTTTGCGTATATTAATTTTTCATAAATACATTGATAAACAACTGCCATTATTTTAATTTCTAATTTCTTCTAGTAAAGCAGGCCTACAGTATTGTAGGTGTAGGAAGAGCTTAGGTCTCCTTTTTATGTTTGACACTGGACCACTACAAATAAATACAGTTACTTAATACTCACGTATGCATATCGAAGAAAGGCGCCGGGCCAATTAACAGGAATGCTCCAGCGATGAAAATGCAGCCGATGACAGTGACGTATTTAGGCTTGACGTTGGGCCGGTCGCACACCCAGCCCCACAGCGGGGCGGACACCGCGTACACGCCCCCGTTGATCACGAACATGAGACCCAGGACCACGGGGGAGAAATGGAACTGAGGGGAGAGTAGAAAAATGAGATATGAATCTTTCTTAATCATCATCATCGCTTGGCAACAGGCGGAATGGCGGTCAAACACACGCCTATTAATAATAGCCTAGCAATAAAAAAAGGTGTGGTTGTGGTGCAATGAGCGAACAAGGACGCTTTTTTTTCTTTTAGGGCTAAATTCTACTAATATTATAAACGTGAAAATTTGTATGTATGTATGGATGGATGGATGGATGTTTGTACTCTTTCACGCAAAAACTACTGAACGGCGGATATGAATGAAATTTGGAATGGAGATAGCTTATACCCTGGATTAACACATAGGTTACTTCTTATCCAGGAAAAAGGTTCCTGTGGGATAACGGGGAGACGCGGGTGAAACCGCGGGGCGCAACTAGTAGGTCAATATATAAAAGGGTAAAGTAGGTTACCTCACGGAGGTGCGGCTCCAGGGTCGCCTGCAGGAACCCGATGCTCATGCTCGTGCATATGATGCTGATGGCCGACAGCAGCACGCCAGGGATGCTGAGCAGCGTGAATATTGTCGCTGCAACAGATGTATCATACGATAGGTCATTATAAAGCACTTGAATGCGGCACAAACTGAGAGATGAAACAGAAAAATTGGGGTGTTTGACCTTTGTCGGTTAACTGTAATAAAAAATAAATAAAGATAGTTTTTTATATGTACATAGCCAAGCACTTATCAGTGTATTCTGGCAGCCCCACTTGAAAGCCAGCTCCCAATCCAGGTGTAGCGTGACAGCAGCAGGGTGCAAAGGGATACACTTAAACTGAGAAGAATTTATTTATATATTTTATTAAGAAATATTTATTGAGAAAAGAGAAGTAGGATCATCATTATCAGCCTTTCACGTTCCCACTGCTGGGACTCTGGCCTTCTCTCAGAGAGAGAGTACGGGCCGTAATCTACCACGCTGGCCCAGTGCGGGTTGGTAGATGTCGCATGCCCTTGAATGTTGCAGTTCGTGGGCATCCCGGTTTCCTCACGATGTTTTCCTTCACCTTTTTGAGCGATGGCAAATCCAAATGGAAGTAGGATATAAATGACAAAATAAAACACTTAACTAAACCTTAAAATGTAAAATGAAACTACCTATCAAACTACACAATACAACTAAGTACTTAATCTAATAAACCACTACCAGTTGGCAACTTTCCCAAAATGCTGGCCGCATTGCCGCGTTGAATAGCAATGCTTTTATTAAGTACTCTCGTGATTTTAATTTGACACTTGTAGAATTCTATATTTTATTAGTTAATAGTATAATGTGTGGATGCAGAAAACCTACCCCCCCCCCCTCCCCTGTACCTCCCTGAAAGTAATCATGGCGGCGCCCTTCGGTTACATCTTCACTTTAAATCAGGAAATTTGTGGTCAAACGCCTTGTAAGTAGTAAAAAAGGTATATAAACTTACGCCCAGTCGGCCTCACATCTTCATCGTCGTAGGTTTTCGGTAATGCCACGCAGCTCATCACAGCGGCAAGGAATAGAGCTGATCCCAGCACTGCGAACGGGAGGGAGTACCCGCCAAGGGCGTACAGCGCACCGCCAAGAGTCGGGCCCACGATGAGGCCCAGGCCGAAGAACGTTTCTAGAGACGCCTAGAAAAAAATTGAGAATTTCACTTACAGTGTCAAATGATTTTTTTTAGCTAGGCGAAGATCGTTTATCTCATAATAGGGAAACCGTTTAATTCCGGTGATTTGTGGTGTTAAAGGGGTGCAAATAATTCAAACATCATATTTATTCGTACTATGGCGTAGTATGGCCGCAATAAAAAGGCTAAATTTTTGCACCTACAGATACTAATTTAACGCGTGAATTAATTATTGACTACAACAGTAGGATATTCATTGATATTCTTAATTAATTTCTAATATTTTTAACTTAAAAACTCTTGTTTTTAATTTAAAAAGATAACCATGCAAACTAAAATGAGAATAGCTAACGCCTATGTGTACCTACTTGTGAATCAAAATTACCTATACATATCAGATTTGCCATAGCAAAGAAAACTTTTCTCATAAGAAAACTTTATGGGAGATGTGTTTTTGGTAGATTTTTAAGAATCAAGATGTTCTGTTGAAATAACTGGAGATAGGTAGATACTCTTTAGAAACACTCTGGGTTCTCATGAAGCATGAAGAGGTGAGCTGGAGTGAAATTACAGGGCATAAAGATTGATTATCTCAGGGTGACGAGAGTGAATAAATGCCGGCTGCCTCACAGGATTTCAAATTTATGATGTTCAAAATTTTGGGTGGCACAGAAAATTGTGACGCTAACGACATGGTTATCTCACTTATCTTACAAAAAAAGGGATAATTTCAACTTATTGACAAATATTACTTACAAACATAGTAGCAATGTTATCAGGGAACTCCTTAGCAATGATTGCGAAGGATGCGGTGAGGAACGCCGCGTTACCCATCGCCTCCACGATGCGGATCACGAAGCTGAGCGTTATAAACGGGATGTGACCCTCCACTTTGTCGAGGAAACTGTACAAAACAATCATCGTCATCATCATCAATAAAATTATTGTCTATTGTCATCAGCCTGCATCAGTCCAATGCTGGACATAGGCTTCTCCCAATGTACATAACTACATACGCTTCTGTCGATGCAAGTCGTCGCCCCACCTAGTCGGAGAGCGTCCTACACTACGTTTGCAAAGTCGCAAATGGGTTGAAACAAAACGATATATAAATTGCATATAGTAATTCCGACATAGCTCTCAGAAGTTGCATGTTGAAGTGTTAATGGGTACACATTGCTCGATGAATCGATAACTGATGGTTAAGAAAGGTTTTCGAGTGAAGACCATGGACCGGAAGATGCTCTGTAGGCCTCCCGCTAGGACCGACGACATCGTAGGAGTCTTGGGGAGCCGATGGCTCATAGCCGTTCATTGTGGCGTTCAAAGGGGAGGCCTATCAGCTGATTATGATAATGATGATTATTTTAATTCAACAAGGCAATGCCGTCAGAATTTAGGGCGGTTACCTAGAGTCACACTCGGTCTTTTATTTAGAAATCATGTCGTGTCAAGATAATAATGTCACAGACATTTTGTTAAAATCATTTTGCAACTGTAGTCAAATTAGACATGTCGTAAAACAGGATAAGTACCTCATAAAAACAATTGTAATGATATTATGCTTGAAAGTAACGTTTCGAAAGAACAGACCTTGGCGGAATCAGATCCGAGCAATTTAGTGTAAGCGATGGAACCTTCAGTTTTTAGTCTATTTTTATCAAATTTTATATACCTCTCGTACGACAGACTCGCATGGTAGGTATATGGTATAAATGGTTTTTATTATTAAAAAGATTACAAACTCATATATACTGACTGAAATCAATATTCTCATTTAAACTCCATGAGACTTCATTCAAAAATGTTCATATGTTATTCTTGACTTTGGCAATGATACTCTGCCTACCTAGTGAAAACACGTTATTAAGCGTTATTAATAACCGATCTATCCACGTTTTACCCTAACAGAGATAGAAATTTGACATAAATAAGCTCCATAAAAGTAATGTCAAAAATCTATCTCTAGTAGAACTGTAGATATCTCGTTTATTAATTTCCAGCATAACACTGTGATCTTTACTCAGACCGGACTTAATATGTCCATAGTCTAGTTACTTTGCTGGATATTTCAAACAAGCAAACATCAAGATCACAACTCACCCAAACAAAATGGCACATGTTCCTGTAGTCAGAATGCCTCCGTTAAAAAGTATTTTGGGACCTATCCTGTTCAAATGTGCTCCATACACAGGACTGATCAGGAATACCACCAGCTCGAACACTCCAAACACCAGGCCATATTCCGTTGCTGTACAGCCTTTGTTCTCTGCCTGGAATAATATAACTTATTTGTAATAGATCTTATTTGTTGATATTTTATTGTAGGCATGTGTGGTATGTTTGACCTATTTTACTTTATCAAATCGCACGCAGCCGCACCTTAACCTACTGTCACACTATTATGTATGACTTTCCATATTAATTATATCTAATTAGTGTCAGATGAAGAAATGATATGCCTTTTAACTTTATGCAACTCAAACTTAGACCGGCAAAATAAAGCCTTAATATTATCATCAGCCTGTCCACTGCTGGACATAGGCCTCTCCCAAGGTACGCAACTGAGCCCGGATTTCGGCACTTCTCATCATCAACTACTGTCAGCCTCTAGGTGCAAGTCGTCGCTCGACCTAGTCGCAGGGGCGTCATACAATACGTTGGCTAAGTCGTGGTCTCCACTCAAGAACACGTCTACCCAAACGGTTATCGCTTCTGCGACTTAAATATAACCACTCAATGTCCACTGCACTTCAGTTAGCTAATTCAATATAATTATATTACAATTAGTTATCGCTCACTCGTTATGTCAAAGAAAAATATGCGAATGAAAAGGATCCCGTTGAAATTAGTATCTTATTAGTAAAGCTTATTATAAAATATCGGACTATTTAGATGACAAACAAGCTTGGGATTGTAGTTAATCTATCTATCTTTCTTTCTATCTACCTATTCTCCCTATTTCCCCTATTCTAACCATTTTCGGTAAACAGCCAAAACAGTCATACTCACGAAAGTGACTTTGCTTGCGGCGGCGTCGTGTGTCGGGTCGCCCTCTTCCCTCTCATATGGTCGAGGAGAGCGATGGCTGGCACATGCGTCAACTCGTGAACGGGTGCTGCTTGTGGGGTCTGGTCTGCTTTGGTTGTGATCCCGCAACTCATTAATATTCATGTTCCCATATCCCAATGTGTACAACCAAACAAGAGAAATCTTATTAGTAAAGCTAATTAAAAAATATCGGACCATTAGATGACAAAAAAAAGCTTGGGATTATGGTGAACTTGCTCCAATTCAATCAATTAGTAATAAGAATAAAATTGTCAATGTGATCGCGCCAAAAAAATTACCTGCCGGGCGTTTCTTGCCTGTTCTTTTGCCGGCGTAAGGAGGTTGGAACAGGCGTAGCTAGTTTTAAGTTTGACGTTTTAAAGTGATCACAATGTATCCTATTGAATAAATAAATAAATTGAAATTGAATTGAATTGAAAGTCAAACTACCACTTAACTATCATCGCTTCTGGAACTACATATTTTATAGAGGTTTACAATAAACGAGTGTTAAAGAAAGAGGGAAAGCATTTTCTTATCAGGTTCTTGTGTCGACTGTGTTAATCATCTAACCAGAGATACTATATGGATCTAAAGATTATGACCTTTTATTGAATAATATTAATTGATATTGGATAAGTACATAGTAGAACCACGTGATGAGCTTACATCATATCTTTCTAAGTAGCTTTGTTGTAGTATTACCCGCGTGGTTTATTTTATTTTATTATCATCGGAAAACTAACAGCTAATTAAGAAATATTGAAATAGGCATATTACTAGTAACAAATGGCTAGATAATAACACATAGATGACGGACGCGGACAATAAAATGAAATGTTAACAATTTGAAAACCAAATTAAACTTATTAAGAAATAGGAAAATATAGATAAGGTAAGTAGGTACAGCCAGCGACAAAAGTAGCTGATCAACAAGTTTCGAGCTTAATTTGGAGCTAGGTCAATTTGTGCGTAATGGTCGCCGATATTTATTTATTTAGTAGGTAGGTGCAGTCCACGACAAAAGTAGCTGATCATTCTCGATTTTCCAAATGTGTTTAGTTTTTTTGTACACCTTACAGTAATCGTACATTTTCCTATGTCAAGAGTGCCAGGACAGCTGGTCGTAGCACTCGTAGCGCCGCTTGTGCGCGATCCAGTGTCGCACTATTAATCTCAAACAGATATACCAACATCCATTTTTATATGTATAGTACAGATCATAACGGCGCCTGGTGATTGTCCACGCCACGGTCGATACCCGAGAGGTTATCTGTAGTACGTTACCAGACGTTTATAGATAATAGCGTTAACATATATATGTTTGTACATTCAAAGCTAGAACATACCCAAGACATAACTTACTTCCAACAAAAAGGTGGCCAAGGCTACCGGTATCACTTTTAGCGATTTAAATCAAGGCTTGAAATGTACTGATACATAAATCATAAAATTTATAACGATACTTTCGAGGTAAATAAATTTTATAGTAGTTGGATGAAAAGGAAGACCAGAAGACGTTCTGTAGGTAGGTAGGCCCTTACTAGGTGGACCATCGATATTGTAAGAGTCGCAGGGAGCCGATGGGTGCAAATGGCTAATAGCCGTTCATGGTAGCGTTCAAGGGGAGAGGCCTATGTTCAGCAGTGGACTTCTTCCGGCTGATGATGATGATGGATGAGAATCAACACGAACACCAGGCTCAGAGGCGTGGGAGAGGCCAGAAATGAACTGATACAGGCTGACGATAATAATGATGATTATTTTGACATAATATGTACATTCCAAGCATCAAGTTTCTAGAACTAACCATTTTTATCTTTATAATATGAGATAATAAGCTTGTGTTTGAATACTACCTATATTGTGTATGCATATTTAGGGATATGATTTCTGGCTCAAAAGTTTACATCTGTTACTATAAGAATATAGTGAAAATGTCCTGTTTTGTGTATCAAATAAATAAATAAATAAAATAATTTTTTTATAATGTAAATGCGGAATGTCTTTGCTGCTGGGACGCCTCCTGTGCCTATAATATTTTACAACGCATTTTTATCAAAAGCAGCTAAGTTTAAATTTTTTATTAAGTAGGTATACCTTTACAGACGTATGAATATGTAGAGGTACTTTTCAAAGTAGGCAAGTAGTGGAAGTAATTGTTCCGTGTCTGGGTGTTGTGGATCCCCGGTCTACACAGTTTCTGATATCTTAGAGCTTATATGGGAATTCTCGTTATAGGTATGTAAAAAAAATATGTGTCTTAGCGTTGCTTGTACACATTAACGAACACATAATGGTTAATAATCCACCAATATTACACATTATTACTCGAAGAAACACAAGTTTTGGAAATAAAAAACAAAATTTTCACGTTGACAACTCAATTGCCGCCAAAAAAGTCTGTCTTCCTAAAAGTTGTAAAAATAAGTTGTCTGGTTGCATATTTTGAAAAAAAAACAAATATAAATATGTGTTTATGGTCAATGGGGTGGTCCCTGTAAGCCGTAAAAAAAGAAAACAGTTTTCTAATTGCCTATTTTGAAAAAGAAAAAAAAAGACTAAGCTATTTCAAAATACGTAAGCGTATACAGTAAATTTTTTTTTCGGTTGCCTGTTTACTAATAAAAATATCGCAGCCTCGCGTGAAATTTTAAATATTTTTAATTTCCTTACCTCTTGAGGATAAAATGGTGCCTGTAGAGCGACACATATTGCGTTGCAAAAATCAGCAATCGATATCACTATAATTGTGGACCACTGCCTCGAGGTGAAATTACACATACAACCCAACATAATTCAAACACACTCCCAGTTTTCCCAGAATTTAAAAGAAAATAACACACAAATCACAACCAAATTTCCATTAATCCTGTCTATCAACCTTGGACTAATTAAAGGTGTCAAGACATAATTTTCAATTGGAATAAAAAAGTAACAGTCACTTATTCCTCTCCCTTTAAATACTTTAAGAGCTTCCCAACTCAACCGCTGTCACTAAACTGATTGACAAGTATATGGCTACAATCTGTACCAATGTAAGTAGATATAAAATTGTAAACTATCTTTAACGATTGAACTTTAGACTGTTAATTTAATAACGTACATTGCAACTTATGTATTGAAAGCTTATTACAAGATGGTATGTAGCGACAAATATACAGGCCATTCCAGAAGGTTTCTTTCGCATTTCATTTGCTTTTTCTCTCACTATTTTTTCATACTGCTTTTTTTGTAAGGTTTCGTTTGCGTTTTATGTATTTTCTAGGTTTTTTGATTCAATATGCTAACCGTTTAGATGGTGTATATATGTTCAGCGAATGTTTTCCAAATAAATTAAAAATTCAAGGTAAGTAGATAAATGCGTAGATTTATTCTTGATGTACAAAACTTCGATGTGCGTGTGTTCGTAATTATTCTCCTCATCAATATCTTCACAGATCTGGCTGAAATTTGGCATAGAGTATGGAGATTTTAGGATCCAAACTATCTCCAAAAAGAAGTAAGGAAGGGCTTACGATTTTTATAAAAGTTTGTATGGAAAAATATCGACTTAAATACTAAACAAATTTTGAAATTTTTTTCAATGTTTGAAAGCTACACTAACCCCTATAACATAGGCTATGATAACACATATAATACAAATCTAGCGGATATCTTCACGTGGGAGAAACCGGGAGGCACAGCTAGGGAAGAATAAGGGAGAAGAAGTAATGACCGCCAGAATGATAACAAGACGAAAATAATTATATATACTTTCGATAAGGTAATAGTTAATATTTTTAATGTTAATGAATGTAAGTATGTACTTACGATAAGTTAAGATGTCGTAGACCTTTAATCTTAGAACCCACTTTTCACCTACTTCTAATAAAGTGCAAAGTTTTAAACCAATACGACTATAATGAATGATTATATTATTGTTGTATTGATTTGATACTTTACGCTTTGAACTTATTTATGCAATTCTTGTCACAGTTCTTGTTCTTGTTACTATAATACAAGCTATTGCTCGCGACTCTACTCACAAAGCTATTAGAGAAAAAAATACCTACCGAGCGTTTCTGGGCTGTGTTTTTGCAGGGGACATTCTATAGTGATCACATGTTGTATCGTACTAAAGAAATATATTTTTGAGTTAGATTTGTTGTTTGAGTTTGAGAGTTGTTCAATAATCCTTAATTAATATTATAAATGAGAAAGTAACTCTGTGTCTTTGTTTGTTACCTTTTTACGCGTAAACCGCTGAACGGATTTAACGCACTCAACATATTGTCATCGCGTCGAAGGTAAGGCGAAAAAGACCAAAGATGACCAACTTCATAACTCCGTAGCGTTTAGCGATGAACACTGTAAAATAGTCGTAAAAGAGTCATGCTTTACCGTACTTCTGGAGCGTGAAGCTTCCTAGGAAAAGTACCATTTCATAACTCTCTTTATCCAATCCAGACCTCAGATGACATAACGTCAGACGATCACCGGCGAGCTACTAACCAGCAATTTACTCGCTCACTACCCAGAAAATTGGACGCACCGCACTACGTATCATGTCCCTAATACTTGTTAGTAAATAATTAAATATTCTTATGGTGGGAACGTCATGAGGGATGACGAAAATCGCGCGCAAATAAATCACATAGCTCTCTGCTTTCACTTTAAGGTTGAGAGTACATTGAGAAGAGCGTCGGTCAGCCAACGGGCAGACCACGGCGTCTATTGCCAACACAATCCGCACTACGACGGACGCGGCCAAAATACGAACAGTGACACTAAAGTACAAAAAAATAATTAAAAATATAAAAATTTAAATTCGAATCGATACTTCTAACCAGCCAGTGTCTTTAGCTGTCATACCAAAATGAATAGTTTTTAATTTACGCTAAATACTAGTGTTCTTTTTTTTAATTGTAAAAAGAAAATTTTAGCAAAATGAAAATGGCGGATCGTTGCATATTTTCACTTGTGATATTATGTATTTCTGTTATCTGTGATAAAGGAGAGGCGGCCAGGAACGACAATACACTCACTGCGCGTAAGTTTATTATTATTTTAATTTATTTTCAATATTTAGTAAGTATTTTAAACAGCATTTAATTTAAAATATTATTTTAATATTGGCGGGAGAAATAAAAGATGGGTGTCAGCGTAGTATGTTTTCTCAAGTATGTAACAAACGATAGAAGGTACCTTACTAAATTAAATTATAGTACGTAACGAATGGTATCACATTGACATTTCTCTTTATCAAAACAATTTATCCATGCGTAGTAATTAAACATAATAAAAATATTGTTGCATGCACTTCTATTATCTATGATGATTATGACTTTAACCCTTAGGTATTTAATTAACTTCTGAACAATATGCTGTTTGACATCCGTTATTAAAATAAAACAAACAATAATTGTGTTACATTTAAAAATAATATTCAAGTGCTGTTATTAGAGTTTGACTCTATATTTTAAAATTAATTGAATTAGTACTTTATGTCAATTGATATCAGTCACAGATATCGAAGATATCAGATATCGCTGATCGATTTAAAAGGCATATATAACTTATCAAATACAAGCCGAAATATATGTATATATTTGTGTAGGAATGTGTAGAAGAACTAAGTCTTATACGAAATCAATCAGACATAATATGTAAATTAAAACGAGTCATATTATGTCACACAACTCTAGAGTTCAAACAAAAATTTAGTTAGAAAAAATTATCCAAATACTGGCACAAAAAGGACGAAATATATTCCAACTTATGTATATTAATTACATAGGCGTGGAACATAAATGTTGGTTTTTTAAATAATATTGGCACAGACTAATTGACGAAACGGACTGTTGGCATAATGTCATAGAATACATAAACTACGCATACAGAAGGATGACATAATCCTATCGCGTTTCAAGTTATAATATACATAGAGCCTATTGCGGTGCGACCGCATAGGCAGTTATGTTCTTTGGCAACACGTGGATTGCCATGAATCTCGCCGAATGAGCATAGTTTTTTATGGTTTTGAATTACCTTTATTTTGTTTTTACAATAGTTTTAGTGTTTTATTATAACTAAATAAAACTTTCAGTAGGTTACGGCTAAATCGCGTGTTACAACAATCAAGTAACACAACAGTCAAGCTTGGACAACACACAACAATCTTGGTTTTACGATTGTTGTTTGGCCAACTTAGATTATGTCTGAACCGCAAAATATTAGCGCGAGGATTTATTTACATTTTCCTGTGCAAAGCATTTCCATAATTTTGAAAAACTTATTTTGATTTTTACCCTATAATTAATTTCTTACCCTTGAATGGGACAGGTCCTCAAATGCTAGTAATGAAATGATTGTAATTTTAAACTAGATGGTGTTTCAGCACTTAAGTATACCAAGTACAAATGGGACATTTAACAAATAGGACATTTTGAGAATGGGACTTTTTGAGACAAATTGTGACAATTTGCGAATGTGACATTTGTGCCCAAACCTTCCATGGCTCTCCTACGATGATGTTTTCAAGCTCATTGTACTATTTTGAGCCCAAGACCTCCCATGCTCAGGGCGAGCGATCGCACCACCGCTTACTCATCGACGTTTTCTTTTGCAATATTTTCATTCAGAACTTATAACAGTTGCCAATCGTATTTAAATATACTTAAGAAATCTTTGAGTACCGTTTTAAAATTGTGATGAAACATTTTTAAGCAACATATTTCGCAAGCGAGACCTTTGGTCCGTTGCTATTCAAACGCATGAAGAATATGCATTTATAATAATGTCAGTAATGACAATGCATTTATTTTAATTGCATTTGATATTTTCTGCGTAAGTAATAAATACTAATTGAAGGTAGAGAATAACTAAAAAGATTCAAGGGCGTCGCCAGACAGTGGGCCAGAGATGAGCAAGATGATGGCGGATATCAATTTTCGGTTAAATAAATACAATCAGCGATGATTTAATCTTCTTTAGTTTCTTTTGAATTTTTCGATTCAAACACTTCAATTAGATGTTCAATGCACACACATAGGTGTGTATTTCAGATCACACCGCGTGGAAATCATGCCTATGTGTTTGTTATTTTATACACTAGGTCACATTTTTTTAGAATAATAGGTGCTTTATGACGAGGAATTGGCAATATTGGCTCCAGGGATCTCCTTTTTTCTCAGCAATTACAAAACATACAGAGCTAATATTTATGTACAGTTTTTGACATCAAATTGTCGGAAGGACAACACGATTGGTTAACTTTCATAGCAGAGAAACAATGATCGAAAACTGCCCTCTAAAAAAATATTTTCATTTTACAGGCATACAAAACCGAATTAAGAGTTGAATTTTTTTTGTATGGTATATACATATGCTTCAAAGAACCACAGGTTTAGTTCTATAAAATTAACGATAGTTTTCATTTTGAACGAAAAAAAACCTTTTTTTGACGCATACTTTGCGCTTGCGTTTTTGTATGGAGCTGATTTCAGATTAATTGTTTATCGCGGTGTCTTCTTAAATAACTTAAAATGCACACCACCGTGTATATTTTTTTTGCTGTTATGGTACATTTAGCTGATATAAATTTCATGTCAATTAGGTGCTTTTTTGTTGCAAACAAAGATAAAATAATCTTGAAATTAGTGTACGCCAAAATCTAAAGATACGTTTTATATGAATGTATTCATGAAGCTTTTCATCGTAGACCTATGTAATTAAATGTTGACTATTTGCCTACATTAGAACCCATTACCTGTGTCAACTTGACCTTGAATCCTCCGCTGGGGAACAAAGAAAACCTACTTTACTTACAGATAAGTGCAGTACTACCTCAGAATACAAAATAACCACATGCCTTGATCTGTACAGGTAGTGTTTATTCAGAGTTAAGTACTACTTTATTTGAATAGTCTTGTTGTTTGTCTGTTCTACTAGATTTTATTGTAAGCACGTAACATAGCCAACTATAAAAATGCTATTAAAAAAATCATTCCCGGTGGAAAAAGAGGACAGCAGGGCTTTTCAGTTTTCAGAAATATTTTTAAACAAAATACTGATTTTGACGGATTAGTCTTGGTCTTGTGTTTTGTGTTATTTGTGAGTACATGTACAATACTACGACGCTTCTGAGTAGGAAAGAGCTACTTACAGAGCAAGTTTCCAAAAAAAAATCATAGATGGCGCTGGATAACGAACTTAAGTAACTAGCTCTGGAAATTACTCATTAGCATTAATTAGCTATGTTTCTATTTTATATATCTATCTATCTATAATTTTGTCAAAACTTAACTTACCTAATTAACGTTAAATGACGTCTCTGAGTGCGGCAGGAAGACTCCAAAACTTATATTTATTAGTCATTTTATTACTTACCTACTTGTTTGTTTGTTGTTCTGAAAATCGGAACTAACTCCTAAGAATCGTGAGCAGTCGCTCTAATCCTTGAATTGACAATGAACGCTTATTTCGACAACAGGCTATTAAAACCGGAATAATACGTCGTACATATAATTCCCGACCAAACATATCCACCACAGCCTTGCGTGTCCATTTCTATGGCCTATAATATCTATATGGTAAACCCAATCGTGCTTAGAATAATATCGCATGATTTCCAACAAGTATTAGACCGATACATGGAAAAAGTGTTTTGTATGTGATGACCGCTTATTTCGACAATGATGGCTGAGGCTACAAAGTTTTCGACGAAACTTCATGGTTTCATTTTTGAAGAACAGAGTTTCCTTGTAAAATTAAAATATACTATACTACCCGTGCCCTGCGGTTTTACTCAAAGGTGAATCCCACATATTTTATTGTCGCAATAAAATTACTTAGGAATATAGTGAAGCTTTCATAACAGTGAAAAAATTTTCAAAACCTTTTTCTACCTTTTCGGAAATCACTTTTCACTTGCAGCCAAAATCACAAACAAACTTTTAGTTTATTATATTAGTATAGCTATGGATAGAAGAGACAAGTCGTCGATATAGGTATTTTAGGAAATTAAAAATAATAATCACAAGTACACTGGTCATATTGGAAGAAAGGCAAAAATGATACTACCAATAATAATAATCCAAAAGATCATGGTCATACGTTGTAAAACTATGAATGTATTTAGTACTATTATTATACATTATTATTCTTATTATGGTACAGAGAATTCAATAAACATAAATAACCCGGAAAAATAAAATCTTATTTCTAATTCCGCTATTTTTTTCATTTAAGTATGATAATTATAACTACTCATTTCAAATTAAATTGTGGGTCAACCTCTTTCAGAAGTATTTTGAACTACTCTATTTTAATAGTTCCTTATTTTAATGTTGTTCTCTTCAGATGCTATATATTCTTCGTTTTGAACTTATCGTCACGATCTATTGGTCACTTCGTACCAAAATGTCATGATTATGGTTAAAGTGACATCCAAATTTATGTGTTTGACCTTCAGTTATGTAAGGAACGTTGTCTTCTTTAAATATTAATTAATTTCCTGATGACACTGACCTGGTCAACTTACCATTACCAACAAAATGTTTGCCGTCAAGGATTTCGGTTCCGATTAATACTTTTATTAGTGTAAGGTATCTGTTTTATTGTTTTATCGATACTTTAAAATGTCAAAAATGCCCTTCAATACCAGTCTTACTCCGGAAAAGGATAAGCGATATAAATAGTAATTCAGTCAATGATCGTAAGAACTTGATTAAATTCGTAAATGTGACACAGTTTGTCAGATTTTTTATTTTTACGATTTTCATTCTTTATTCTTTTTAAAATAAAAATTAATGTGACAAAAAAAATAAAAGTGTCCCGTTTACGGCCGGTTCCAATAACCGATCTTCACGGTTCTGGAGATAGAAATTTGACACAAGCTCCATAGAAGTAATGTATTTATTGACATGAGGCAAGTGTAACTTACCGTCTGGAGGGTGAGGCTGCTAAGATCTTATCGACAGGTCTACAGCACCTACCACAGACGCGGGCGCAGCCTTGACATCGTACGTTGCGTCAACGTTTGCGAAACCGACCGTTTTGTAGTGACCTCACGGATCACTCCCTTATTTATGGCGAGCCTTGGAGATTAGTTAAAATAGACAATACACGGTCATGTTTAGAATACTAATCTAATTATGACGTTGAATTTTCAAAAGTAGGTGTAGGTAAAATTAATTAGGTAGATATACTACTTTTGATGTTCCAAACAACAAAGCAAAAGCTAGCTCCATCATCATCCACGTTGTTATACCATCAGATGAGACTTTTTATTCCCTTCAGGGTAGCATTTGACCACAAGGAACTTGATGTTAAGTGACGATGTGGTCGAAGATGACACCTGGACTGGGAACTGGCTCTCAAGTGAGGCTGTCGGAATACACCGGTAGGTGCTTGGCGACTGATTCTTAACTAGAGGGTGGTAGCTAGCCAGGCGAGTACTAGAAATTACGCTACCACCGAGGTATGGTTTCATCGCGATGTTTTCCTTCACCGAAAGCTTACTCATTGTAGGATTCGAACCCACATCCTTCGGATCGCAAGTCGACGTCACTACCACTGAGCCATCATCGCTATACAGACTGTAATTAAATGCTTCCCTATTGCCAGTAAAACAAAAAAAAATGCAATTGTCTTTTAGGGCATATATAGGTCTACCAGAATCTGATGGCAAAAAGGGAAAAAAGAAATTGACGCTAGCAATACTAGGGGAAATTGGATTAAAACGTTTTGATACTTTTTTTCCCTATAGTGGCTGATTTTGTGTGTGATACATGCATATATAAAAATTTATCCAATGATCAAGGATAACTTTTGAAAATCTTCCTGTGGCGAATGTGGGGTTCGAAATTTAGATGAAAACTCCAATTACTTTGTTCCATGAGTTTATTAATTAATTAAAGGCTATCAGAACTTGAAAATGGTTCCAAATACTGCACATCCATAAAAAAAGTCTTCAACGGAAGAGGAAGACGAGGACGACGCAGTATTTATGATAAACCTTTCCTCCTGCATCTCAATCGATCTTGTTCTATGAATTGATTTTCAATTTTTATTACATGTTTACAAGATTTTCGCCATTCATCGATCCCTATTCGAGAGAAAGCTTCTTCAGTTCACACGAAAGATGCAATAAACCAAAGTATCATGACTTGTCATTCCTACTAATTTGAAGCCAAATCATAGACAATTCCTCGAAATTTCAGTTGACCGATGTCATTTTTTTCATTGCCATATGAAAATCGCTATTTATTAAACTTTTTTTTTGCCATCAGATCCTGGTAGACCTATAGATAGTTGTAGTCACAGTAAAAAAATAATGTACACGTAAACATTAAGTAAGCAGCTACTGTACCCACAATTATTTAATTATATATACAGACAAATCAACGATTGGGCAATGATTTGTTCGTCTTAGTCAGTGTCCAAAATCATACGCACCGTCTGTGAAAAATCTAAAACACATAATATGGAGTGCACCAATAAGTGCAATACATAACTTGACAATTTTAAATTTGGGAAAACTGTAACATAATTTGCGATTGTTTCATTCTCCATGTTTCGTCTGTACTTACTAATAGCAGCAGCCAATCTGTCAGTTTTGAAATAATTGACTTGTAATTGATTCTCGTGAGTGCCTGCAGTTTCGTAAAATGGAAAGTACGACGAAGCTTTACCTAATTAACAATTGCGAAGATAATATTAGCAGCAAATTAATAGCATTGTTGCTTCTTATAATAAAACTAGCTGCGCCCCGCGGTTTCACCCGCGTGGACTACATTTAACTCGATAAAAATTAATATAAAAAATTGATGTTGGCCGATTCTCAGACCTTCCCGATATGCACAAAAAATTTCATCAAAATCGGTCAAGCCGTTTCGGAGGAGTATGGCAACGAAAACTGTGACACGAGAATTTGATATATTAGATTTACCTAAGTGATTGTACCTCTCACAGAAATCTATTTTAAAAAATGATTACCATTTTAGAATTTTAAGATAATTCGATACATCCAATTCCTACTGCTGAGATACAAATCTTCTCTTATTAGGAGAGAGCGTAATCCATAATCTACCACGCTTGTCCAATGCTGGTTGGAAGATAGCGCCCTTGAATATTTGCTGGTTTCCTCACGATGTTTTCCTTCACCGCTTTGAGCGCCGGTAAATCCGCACGTAACTTATTGAGTCATCGATACCCTAGATACAGGAAGTCCTAGTTAGGGATCAGTTATGTGTTTTTTTATTATTCATCGGTATCGACGCATTGTAGCGTATATACGCATTACGGTTCGGCCACCACCGCTCAATCCTCATTATTGTTTCCCAAAGTATTGTTATCATCAAAATACCAAACAAGTGCTGCAACATTCTAATGCATTGTTGACTAGATTGTGCGTGAGTTGAGCAAACCAGGTGATTGGAACCAGGGCAACTCAATTCGGCTGTTGCACCACCACCTTATGTAAGTTCTGACCTTGTGCAAGAGCTTGTCGGAGCGTTCAAGTTCAACATAACATTTGCATAATGTGCTCGTTAATCTAGACTCTAGTATAATAAAATAGTACGGTTTGTGATATTGTCTGTTAGGGGACATCGATTTGGATTTTATGGATGACTTTATCAGCTATATTTCATTAGGTTGTAACAATATGGTGAAATGATGAAATGTATGACTTTCTGGTAAACATTGCATTTACTTTTTTGTGTGGTATAGATCTACACATTTTATATCATAGCTTGGACTCCCAAATCTCCGTCATGAGAGGTCTTGTATTTAAAAATGGGATAGTTTTTCATACAAGAAGGAAGTAGTTTAGTTTTTTTTACATGTTTCTAAAATATTTACTGAGACAATCTTGTAAATTGGTAATTTTTTTAGCTGTAGAAATATGGGAGTTTTGCCCATTTAGTAGTAATATAATAATTAACCCGTAGTAGGCGCAATATATACCTATTATTTACGAAGATGTTTCACTAGTATGACTTGAAGTGCAGACCATGTACACTTTTACCTTGACACACAGACCTTGCCACATTGGTCTCAATTAGAACACTGCACATAGTTATAATTTTAGTCACTTATCCTTATGCATGTAGAAAACACGCGTCTTCGTTGTTGTCATGGTAAATTACGTATCATTTGCAAACGTGATGTCCTTGGACTAAAAACAGATTTCACTTTTGCTGTTAAACAGGCGGTCATCGACTTTGCGTCACCTTGTCGCCAATGGTTCGCTTACCTACTGGTTTACTTTGCTGCTTATGTAACCTGCGTTTACGCTGCGTTGGCTTTTACACTCAACTCATTGACGCTGCGAAATGCAAGAAAGCGGTTTTGGTTTCCACTGATTAGCGGTTGGATAATCTATAAAGCGGGTTCATCCCTTTAAAAATTAAATCTTCTTTCCTTCATTTGATGATGACGATTCATCATCAGTTTTTTCGTTCCCACTGCTGAGATAAAGGCCTTTTCTCAGAGAGACAGTGTAAATACCTTATCTTACGGGTGCGAGTTAGTACTTAGATGCTGCACGCCCTTGAATATTGAGGTTATTAGACCTTCTTTTCTTATTAACTTTAAATAGAGTGAATTATTCCCAGAATCTTCTCAGTTTTGGTATTTTTATGTATTTATTTGTCGAAGAACAGATTGTTTTTCTTTTGTTTAATCAGGTAGGTAATAGTCAAGACATTCCTTTGTGAGCTACTCATACTTAGTATTTATTTAACAAACTGTTAATTATATAACTCATTGCTCACTCAGCTGTTCAACGCTCTCTCAGAAGTTACCCGTGCCTGTATTAAAGTCTGGTTTCGAAATGCAGTCAAGCTTGTAATTTCAGATGTGTTAGTTCAGACACATTTCTAATTGTAAGCCTTTGTAATGAATAGTAAGTGTTAAGTCGACAAGTACTGTATCCAAAATTCACTTAATGTGTCACAATAGCATACATTATTAGTAAATGAATTAGTAAGACCTACATACACCTCACGTTATATGAGCTCCTTTCTCCCGCATACTTGCAAAAGGTGGAACGAGTTCCCTGCGCAAAGGTGCTACAAATTGCAGTTTTACAAGATGGGTGCGAAAAGAGTTCAACGCGTCGACAACTCCCCTGGTGTTGCAAATGTCCATAGGCGACGGTGACCGCTTTCTATCAAGCGGACCGTCCGCGGACGCTCTATTAAACAAAAAAACACTACCCATTTTCTTAAACACATGTTTTCTCTTGATTGCAGCGGACTACATTCTGCCATGTAGCCAAAGCGATCCTCAATTGGACAACTGCATCAAGAACTCCTTCAACCACCTGCGGCCGTACCTGGCCAAGGGCCTACCAGACCTGGGAGTTCCGCCTGTTGAACCATTGCTGATCGACCGCCTAGTAATGGAGAACTCAGCTGGACCCGTCAGGGTTACTGCTGCGTTTAAAAATATCACCGTTATTGGACCCAGCAATTACACCATCACTAAGATTAGGTTAGTAACTTTACCACCAGCAATTTTACATGACTTTAATAAAAAAATGTTATTAGAATCAAAGTACAGTCATAGTCAAAATTTAGAACGAAAGCGTGAATCAGAAGATCAGAATCGGGGTCAAGTTTCAGACAGATTTTTCGGCACCGATTATTTCCAGTCAATATTTTGCAAGAAGCCGTCATGCACCAAGTTCAAGTCAGTACCAAAGACAACTGTTGCTCAACGTTTCAATAGTTGTATGGTTTTCAATCAAACTCACACAAAGGATGACATTTCCACTGCGAAAGTATGAGTCTAACACTAGCGACCAATAGCACGAGTGCATATTTAGTTAACTGACAAATTGCACAATGTATTAGAGGTGCGACAAAAATATTGGATTAGGATCAGTGATTAAGTAGTTCCCGAGATTAGGCGATACCAAATTATCGTTCCTTGTGTTCCACCTAATCCCATTCCCTCACTGACGCAAATAATGAAATCCAAATACCGAAACGTATTATTACCGGAACGCGGAACGCATGCAATGCAAAATATTTTGTGGCACAATAATATATAGATTAGGTTGAGGAAACGAAAAGTCATTAGTTACTGTCCGCTCAGTCTCTGTGGTTTATGCCAAGTACGTGGTTTAAGGTATTAGGTCTTACCTAATCCATTGAATCCAACTTACCTAATGGTAATTGTAGGGATTGGATTACGTGGTGCGAATCTCAATTTTAACTTACAGCCATCTATATAATCATATAATGCATGAACAATGTTCCGTAATTCATTTTGTGATAAAAGGCATCTACACAAGAGCAGAAACAACGTCAACCGTTTCGTTTAAAGTTTAAGCAAACCACACACATTATGTTCAGTTAAGACTCAATGAATTTACGCTTGTGATTTCCTACTATTTAATCTACACAAATTGTGTTATTTATGGCAAAGTTGTAGCTAATGGGCAACCCTCTAATGCTCACAATTAAGTTGCAACACTTCAGGCGATGAACCGCATGCAACACAAGTAACCTACTTGTCATCAATCTTCATTTCGTGGTTTGGAACCTTGGACATAATCGTAGGTGATTGTGGTTTAATATAATATGAGAACTGAGCAAAACAAAGAAGAACTTACTAATATTTTGAGTAATGTCAAGTGCTAGCTGGACGTAAGCTTTTGTAGAGACATAAACGATGGTGTAATTAAAATCAATAAAATTGTGGAAAACGCATCTTACTTATGAGAATTAGGATACAAAACAGTTCAATAAACTGATTTTTTAAATATTTCTGTTCCAGGTCTGACTTGAAGAAGCTGCGTATTGATATGGGCCTGGTATTACCGCGAATTGAAATCACAGGACAGTATGAGGTGTCCGGTCAAGTACTACTATTCCCCGTAAGGTCACATGGTGACTTTTGGGCAGCATTTAGTAAGTACATATTTTGATAATTATTCTATTGAGTGAGGAAAAAGAGAGACCTCCCGAAAAATATAAAGCTTACATCTTATAATATACATCATAAGACACTTAATGTTAAGTAACGATATGGACGAAAGTGACGCCACGCTACTTGGATTAAGAATTTGGTGTATATAATCTAGAATCGAGTTCTAGCTTTAAAATTCTGCAATAATTTCAACTGAATATCAATGTCACTATTTAACAAAACTCCAATACTACCTTTTTCAGTGGATGTAGCTGCCATCGCGAAGATCTTCGGCAAGGAGATAGAAAGGGACGGCCTTAAGTACATGGAGGCAAATCGCCTACTTGTAGACTTTAAGCTCAGGAACTCAAGGTTCAAAGTCAGGGACACCGTTAACCATGGCAGTGTCATTGGTGAGTATGGAAGAGTAGCTTAGGGGTATACCTATCAGAAGAGAAACTGGTAGTCTTGCAAAGTTGACAAGGGCAGCTTTCAGTATGATAAGGTCATGGCCAGTTGAACTCAAACTCCTTAATGCAAAGCCAAATTCTATGACTTCAAACTCCTGATATTGATTTATTCTTTTCCCACCTTTGAAATCACACTTCCCAAAAAGTTACACGTTGATTGAGAGTAAATACAAAGCGCCAAATATCAATAATGTCATTGGAGAAACTTCAAAAAATTATTGAAGATAATGATAACTCTCTTAATATGTCATTTCCAGGAGAAGCAATGAACCAGTTCCTGAACAACAACGCAGCAGAGATCATCGAGGAGATGCGACCAGCTGCTTCCATTTCTATAGCTAAGCACTTCCAGGCTTTCATCAACTCGGCTTTTACGAAGATACCCATGGACGTCTGGCTCAAGCCCTAAATAGTTTTCGTAATATAATTGTAGGAATTAAATCCACCTAAGTTACAAGTTTCTGAATCAAAGCTACTGATGGCACAATATGTCATGGTTTCGAACATAGCGTATAAACAGTTAGATTTGAGTTCAGAGTAAGTAATTTTCAAATTTTATTTCATGAACCTTATGGACCTACTGAATTTATTAATCAAACTAATCTGTGGTAATGTACTAAATGAGAGCGTGCAATCATTAATCACAGAAAACTTCCACCAGTTTTGATCTTCCAACCAGAAACAAGAAAAAATAATACTACTATTATATTACTGTGTGGTCAAAATCATCATTGCGAAGATTAAGCGTAGTAGTAAAGTAACGTAGTCTTCGGAAGTAACAACATTCACTGCCATTTAATATATCAAATCTAAACACATTTCTTAAGCACACAGGAATAGCAATATCATATTTTAAATGGAATGCTTCTACTTAAATCAAAACGTACAAATATAATAAAGTTAAGTAAGTAGCAAATAAAATGTGAGTTCAAAATTTTACTGTGGACTGTGTTGTTTAAAACTATTCAAATACGAGCATGAAGTTTATAACTTAACATAGAAGTTATAACAAAAACCTAAGTACTCAAAAACAAGACCTCATCAAAACAAGGTAAGTTTAGAAAAACGTAGGATTAAAACTAGATCGCTGTTGTTTCAAAATTATCACCATGACAGTATAAATCAATTTGGTATCTAAATTTATATTTAATGGTCATTTTATACTGGCATCAGTAGCACTAGCAAGTAGAATCATCGTGTGTCAGTAGCGTGTAAGCTTTATTTATTTAAGTTAAATCTCGTCCAGTGAAAAATTGAAATTATATTTTAGTTCTAAGTTGTATTCATTTGTAAGAATGATTGTGATTATTGTGATGACTTTATAATTTGTAGCGTGTTTTGAAAACGATTAAATGTAATATACCGACTTTTGTTTTTTATTGGAACTATGTTTTTTATATCCCTATTACAATATATAAGACATGAGAGACCATTTAAATAAGGCCCATCAATCGCTCAATTGCCTTCAACAATTTGTTAACAGCCATCACAGTTACAACAATAATAAAACTCATTCCATCTTAACAAATTGATAACCATTTTCGTAAAGAACTTTTTTTTTATTAAATTACTGTACAATAAATATTTAAGAACATAAATTACTTACCTAACACTTATTATAAACATTATTTGAATGTAGCCAGCAATCAACAAGTATATGTTTGTTTTTACAAAGAAAGGATGTCATCAGCATTAAGGGTTTCAAAGGCGTGGTCCGCTAAGGGTTTGAGGAAGTCGCGGAGTGCCCCCTCCATCGGTGTCTGGAGCTCTTTGGACAACTTCTGCCAGTTCTCGTTTAGGAAATTGTTCATAGCTTCTCCTGTAATTATAATAGTAACATTGTTTTATTAATCATATTCTAAACTTCAAACATTTTAGACCTTCGGAAAAACTACTTATATTAATTTATCTTTCATTTTTTCTGAGACCTACTTTAGAACTTTAAAAAAACGTGTTTCAAATAAAGAGGCTTTTGTAAAAAAAAGTTCTCATTTGAGAATACGAATGGAGTACAGGTGCCACAGGCAGATTCCATCAGCCAATACCTGTTATACTTCTCTAAAAGTTTCCAACTTACCCAAATCTCCATCACCTCCAAAGAGGTTATCCAGCTTTATAGAAGCGTAGCCTACATTGAACTTCACGTCAAGATCCTCACAGGTCAGCGCGTCAACTTCATTCTCTCGAGGCATCCTACCAAGCTTGATAGTCACGACGGCGTCTATATCACCTGGGTCATGGAGAGAATTTATTAAATATCACATGAGTGTCATTTTAGCTTAAATTGCAGTGTCATCGACACTTTTGAACATTAATATATATCTTTTGCGGTACTTCACTCCAATCGTCCAACTTTGAGAAATCAACACTACAAACATGATATTCCTCTTCAATCAAACTATAGCTTATAGTGGCCATAATGGCGGCGTTATGAAAAAGCAGCATGGATGTCGCATTTCATTTCATTTTTATCTCTTACAATGCCTATTGTATGAACACTAGTCGCCTGATGTTATCATGTTATCTGATGATGTGGTCGAAGGTCGCGCTACGCTACGCCCAGATTGGGCATACCTACCATATTTGGACGAGAACTGTCCATCTCCTTCTATCGGCAACATGAGCAGCTGCCCGGACAGTTTGTAGTTCCCCTTCATTCGCAGTTCCGGGATGTACAAATTTGCTATAACCCGGTGTTGATTTGAGTCGACACTGAAATTCGTAGCATAATATCAGATAATTATAATGTACAATATATCCTCAATTAAATGCTAATATAGGCACTGTAAATCTTGACTATGGATGGACAGTATGACTATGCAGGCTGGTCCCCGTTTTGTTTTGCTTTTATCTAAATGTTAGAGAAACTTACTAGACATCTTTTACTCGCATTGTGGAGGGCCCGCCCACAGTGACATCAGAGTACGATGACGTCACCGATATAGGTCCAGTAGACTGTTGGACTGTGAGGGATGGTACGTGGAGCGGTTCACATGGCGGCACTCCATATTGAGGGAGCCCTAGTGAAGTAAACATAAGTATTAGTATTAGTGTCATAGTTACTCTACAAAACTAAGCTAATAGAAATATAAGCATATTTACCTGTTGCTAGTTGCGGAATGTAGGCGTTTAACGCATCTCGAAGACAGCGCCCCAGAGCTTTCTCCTCTCTCGGACATATGAATCCTCCAACTATGCAAAACAGTAGGTAATGAAGTAGAATTAAATTAATTTAAAAGCTTTAAAAAAAATAAGGCAGTCATGCAGAGCAGAGTAGAAATACAGTAGAATAGGAAACATAATAAATAAGAAAACACAAACACCAATTGATTCTACCACTCTACTCTTTTTAACGTTATGTACAGGCTCGCGTCATCGTCCAATAAACACACACGTTCATAAGAATGTACGCATTTTAAATCATAAAGTCAATAATGGATTTACATTTTATATTAGACGTTAAAGTTGAAACTCTTTGTGCCCTGTAATTTCACTATTCTAGCACTGTTAATTTTATCAAGGTTAATTTCCATGTGAATAGAGTACAGAACTGTTAAAGGCCTAAGCTATAAAGCTAATTTACCACTGTTACTTACTTATTGAGTGGTTAGCCTCATCGCTTTAAGAAAACATATTTTGTTGATACGACTTGTGCTTTCGACAGATAACTTGTAGGTACCGTACAAGTTTATGCTAAAGTTAACATAGTAAGTTGGAAAGTGGTAATTCATCTACGACTAATTTAATCTCTACTCTCACACGTGAGTTAAGATAAACTTGTGAAACTGCGTTGCAAATAATCGCAGACACGTAGAGATTAAACACGGGTCAACAGTTACATAATTAACAAAAGAAGTAACCTACAATTAGTATGTTTACTGACTTACAATTGATAACTCGATTTTCGGCGCCAACATTGATAAAACAGAGGACGGTACCGATCAACAATATATTAAACATTTTGATCTGATGCAAAAACTTAAATGAACTAAAAGATTTTTCTAAAATATTGTATTTAAATATCAGTTGAGACGTGATGATACAAACTATTGTTAATCTATGTCATCTTATCAACAGGCAAACGTGGCTTTGATCGGTTGCCTTTGACAGCTATCTCTTATCAGTCGATGCCTCATAAAGTCCTATCTACTCATGTTTCTTTTCCAGAACAAAGAGCTTTCTGGAACGATTCAGGTTTACAAAATATACGAGTACATGTTTACAGATGAACATTTTATTTCTGGAACTAAGTGACATTCTGTGGCATTAGTGGATTTGTACGAGTGTACGAAATTGAAAGAAAGTTGTTCTAGGTGGCCTTTTTAGTTGTTCATAGAAGCCGCGTAAAGTTTAAGTAGGTAAAGTGCCACTCCTTTAGGGTATTAAGGCTGGTATTTTTTTTTCTACCAACCAATTATTCTTTTTTATATTATAGTGGCGCTCAAGCGATATTTACGACATAAGCACAGATTTCATTCTGTCATTTCATAGAAATATGTCACTCAATCGCTACTTAAGCATTGATCAATGCTTGAGCGTCATTCTAAAATACCAGCCTTAGACTCCCGGTTAGTTAGGTCCGGGTATTTGGGTCAACAATATAAATATGCATCATCATCACATTGGCGAAATACACAAGTCGTGCGAAAAGACACAAATAAAACATAAATGTTTCTTTTCGTTTTGAGAGCAACCACACCTAATCAACGCTAACCGGAACTATTCACTACTGAATATAGCCTATCAATCCATCACAATGTCAATCTGTTTAATCTAAATCATAAACTAATTAAAGTCGATGTCAATGCAAATTGCAGTCATCACAACCTTTATCCAGAGGTCTTTGACCCAAAAATTTTAACCAAATATTAGCATATAAACCTTATGACTAAAGAAATAGAGACCACAATTACCTACCTGCGAAATGTCGTAAGCCTATTACCAACAATGACGTAATTGCTAAAGGCTGCTGACCGTAGCAGTTGCGGAACATTGACACACTTTGACCATATTATACAAGTTTTTATAGATTCTAGAGCCCTAGCGATATAAAGTTGAATGTTTATTGAACAGAATTACGGCAGTTTTCACATGAGCATTTTCTGGAAGGTATGAAACTCGTAGCAGGCCGGTCTTAACAATGTAAACATCGTAAATCTTTTTTTTTTTTACTGTGTACAGGGTAGCGTTTGACCACAAATCGCCTGATGTTAAGTGACGATGCGGTCGAAGATGGCGTCACGCTACACCTGGACTGGGAAATCAATCGTCACATAATTATTTTTAGTCGTAAATCATAATTTAGGGGATTTTGATGGGATCAGATTAGAGCTATAATCGTAATTATGGTTCATGTAATTATGCGTCATGTGTGGTCAGACCTGAAAAGAGCTAATAAATCAATGTTGATAACTTTTCTATCTAACCAATTGCGCCCCGCGATTTCACCCGCTTCTTCCCGTTATCCCGCAGGAACCTATTTCCGGGATAAAAAGTAGCCTATGTGTTAATCCAGGGTATCAGCTGTCTCCATTCCAAATTTCATTCAGATCCGTTCAGTAGTTTTTGCGTGAAATAGTAACAAACATCCGCCCATCCATCCATCCTTCCATCCATCCATACATCCACCCATGCTCACAAACTTTCGCGTAATTTAATATAATAATAATAATAATAAATAATACAGATATAAAAAAAATATTCTAAAAATAAAGTATTATAAATATATTATTATTATAATATAATTATTTAATATTTAACATTAATAGGCGTAGGATAGAATGAGTGGCAACTAAGCTGACGGTCCACCTGATGGTAAGAGGTCACCGTCACCTATTATAGCCATTTACAATACTAGGGACGTAGCCAATGGCCTGCCGATCTTCAAAAACAAAACAAGATCTCACCATAATCATTTTACAAAGATATTCCATGTATGCGTGTTTCATTTATTTATTTATATTTATTCGGCGCACACAACATATTGCGCGGAAATATATAAATTACACATATAATAATTACATGGTACAAAGATAATGAGTGATTCTGTATTCCAAATACACATTGAATTAACTGATGCGTAACAATACTGGACTTATATGCTAGTATTTCTATTGAATCATCTCCGTTAGATCTTATGCTATATCTAACTAAATGCAAGAATAAATTAATAAATTACTTAGTATTTATTTATACAAATATATGTTAAAATTACTGCACGTAAGTAATTTAACTACTTTACTACGAGTAGTACCATTATTTGGCTGCACTGCATTCCTTTTATGACGTCATAAACGCAACGCATGCAGGCTTTGACGGAAGTTTTTAGAGAACATCTATGCGCTAAATACGTATTACTAAACGCATATCCCAAAAAAAAAAACGATATGGTAGGTACCGAGCAAATAACTGTGAAAAAATCACAGCCTCAAATATCTCCACAGAGTTATAAAGTTAAACATTAGTCAAGTTGCGCGGTCGAAGGTAGTGCGAAAAAGAATAAAATAACGTATCTCAGTTCTTTTTTCAAATATCCCAGGGTTCACAATTATAGTTCAACCTCGTTAGTTGGGGAATACCATCTCTGAAGGGATGTGCTTAAGGAACTTGTTGGCGATGTCCTCGAGTACCATGGCCATTGCCGTCTCGACTGCCGGCTGCACCTCCTTGGCGATGTCAGACGAATGCATGCTGACGATGTGGTCGGTGATCATCTCTGCAAGAAGAAGGAATGAGATAAAAATGGAACGTTTTTTTTAAATATAAAAACAAACGACACAATTGCCAATAGGAAAAAACAAAACACTGTCACCGACTAAGATACCGACGTGACTGGCAAATTTTTTTTTAAATTTTTTTAGAGAATTGTATGAAACTATAAGAAAAAAGAAACAACTGAAGACTGAAGCCAGGTATAATAAAAAAAAACGTCATATCTCAAATATGACACTGGCCACACAAACCCTAGCCAAAAAAAGTAGGAGTGGTCACAAAGATTTGTTCATGTAAATCGGTTCTGCTATTGCGAAGCAATCATACAAACATTCTAAATGCACAAGGGGATATCGTAAAGCGATATGGATATGGCCACCGATACCCATGTCACGCTTCTTGTAATAGTTTTTTCGTTGCCTTAGTTTTGTAATTTCTGCATGGTGTAAAGCATCTAATTTCCATGCTCTACTTCTTTAAAAAATGAGTTTGATTCTTGATTGCCGTAACGAAGTAGGTGAGATACATATCAAAATTGCTTAAATTCTTACGACGAACGGTAGTAACATAATTGGCACAAACCTTCACAATACTAATTTATGGAATAACTAATGTCAAATAATTTCTACACTTGGGGACTACCCACGACATTTTTAAGGACAGAGTCATCTATAATTATAACACCTTTACCCATTTCTCCAGTGGTAGAGTGAGCTTCCATGAGGTCAGCTTTAACTGGTCCAGTGCACCGTAACTTCACTGATGCATCTCGAATGACAATTCTTTTGTGGACCCTTGCTCCTATCGCTTCAAGAGCCGCTGTGCAGAGGGCTAGAGAAAAAGAAACAGGTACTATTGCCAACGATAATCAAGAGTACGTAAATGATCCATCATCATTATATTTATAACAATAACGCCCACACAATCACATATATAGCTACGACCCCTAACAAGGATTCCCCTATCTAGAAACTATGTGGATCAAGACTCGAATAGTAGGAATCGTATCCCCTCACGCTTTACAGTTAGCTGTTCGCCCATTTCGCCATATCAGTCGTCTGTTATATTCCTTTCATTCCTACAGTTCTGGGACTTAGGTTTCCTCTGAAAATCAATCATAACCTATGACGCTATTCCACCGCGGTAGATGTCGCACATGTACCCTTATGCCACGGCCATACATTGGATTCAACTTTATATCCGAGATTGACTCCACGAATGAGTGGAGTGGAAAATGGCGATGGACCCAAGGTGCACACGCGCATTCCTAACCCTCGGATTTGAACGCGTCACAAAAAATGACTCCACATGGGTCGGCGTTAGGCATTGGATGCAAACTTACACTAATTTCCAAGATCTGTCCGTGACTAATCCATACATGGATGTATTGGCTCCATCGCTATATCTTGGTACAAATGTTACAATTTGTTGTCGCAGCATTCTCAGATATACTGTTTTCATTGCGATGTTTTTTTTACCATTTGACCGATGTTCACCCTTGAAGATAAGCCATTTCAACCAAATAATTGATAAGAACCTGCTAATTATCATATCCGACCAAAATATTCTCGTTAAAGTACCCAATTTATCAGCACTACAGTCGTCACAGCCTTATGGTACCTCAGAATCAGTAATTTCCTGTCTAAATAATCAAGGCAAAGGTCTTTCCAAGGCAATCTTAAATTTATTATACGTCCTATCTTACGTTGTTTGTACTTACTAAAATTAGCAGCCATTTTTCCAGTAGATTCGACCGGCAGTATTTGAAAGTCTCCTAGAACCACGTAGTCTCCTGCCATTTGCAACTGAGGCAGACTGATGTTGGCTGTCACCTTCAACTCTTCAGGAAATACGCTGGAGCCATGCAACACAAAATTTTGGTAAGGAAATTGCTTTGCAGGATGGGAAAACAGCAGCTATGGATTTGTGATAAGCAAATATGACTCTAGAACATTCTGTGAATTTTCGAAACAACTACTAGAATATCCTGGCAAAAAACTTGGCTAAATTATCATCCTTAACTAAACAAAAAGCTATTTTAGATTATGGCTTTGTAAGCAGCAACATACGACTCCACTAGGATATACGATCTTCCTTTATTTCAGTCCTACTTTCTTTTTCTTTACGATCGATAGTTTTTAATTTAGGTGCAATTTTTTTAGTTTTTCTCATAGATTAATAATTACAAATTTTGACTTACTCCAAATTGTTAAACGTATAGTTAGTAAGCCCTTTCAACGTGACGTCCGAGAGCCAAGCGTCGTACTTGAAGCCATTCTTGGGCATATTGTGCTGCCTCAGCCTGATGCTGGGCACCTTCAGAGGCTCTAGGGGCTGGATGTTCAGGGCAGGCACGCCTTGTGCTAGGATGTGCCTAGCTTGTTCCGCCACTTTTTGGATACAGGTGGCCACGTTCGGGTCACTGTAGTGGCAGACTGATGTACGAGCTGTGGAAAGAAAAATAAATGTTATACAAGAAGTTTTTTTGGAATGGTGTTCTAATTCTAATACCATAGTTTTGGACATAGTGGGAGGAAAACGAATATTACTAACAGTAATAGAGAAAGGCAGAGGAAAGCTGTTTGACTTGGAACGTCACCCTTCCTTTTTAAAAGGAATTCATCTCGAAGAGAGGTAAACTGAGAAGGACATGGACACATGGATCAAGTCAAAGAAAGGATTGACGTCATGACAGTCCAAGAGGTCAAAGGATGACCGAAGACCGAACAAGATAGAAAATGCCATACCGACAAGAGCTCACAAAAAGAAATTCTTTGTCGTGTATGATCTCAGAAAACGACAAACTTGTAGCATCTCTAAGTCTCTACGTTTTAAGGAAGAGCTTAGTAAAACATCCAGAACTAAAAAGATGTATGTCTAACTCTTCCAATAATTAAAAATAACGGACTGTGTTGAAAAATTGAATATTTTGTATGTAGTTCTATAAATGTTCAATTACTTACAAATTCCTTCATTATTTTTCTCCTCAGTCGACGTGTAATTCGCAAGCCTTCTTCCAAAGGCACTGTTAATGCACACACCAACCACCAAAAACCTAAGCAACATCTTTAACATTATTAGAATTTATCATACAAAAAATATAACACTTGAACGAGTGTCTGTATTGGACTTGATCTAAGAGATGAAATGAAAAATTATGCCTTATAAAAGGACAGAAAACTGGTCGACATAGAACGCTATAAATGGATGCAAAAAACCTCGATGCTAAGGTCAAAGGACAACATACTCGAGCATGCACGTATTTACAAAACATTAGAAATAAATAAACAGCATACCTATATCAACAAATCCGGATTATTACTTTAACCCTGAGAGAGAGTTTTAATGCCACATATATCTAAGTCTAATTCAAAATATATTAATTTCGTAGAATACATGTGATCACCTTATATCGTTCTATAGTAGCTACGCCCCACGGTTTCGAGTGAAACCGTGGGGCCTCGCCTGAGTAGGCGAACTACACTTTAAGGGCGATAAAAAGTATCCTATGTCCTTTTCCAGGTTTCGAACTATCTCAACAGCGAAATTCATCAAAATAAGTTTTGTGATTTCGTGAAAAGGTACAAACAAACAAAGAGTTTTTTTTATCTCGATAAACTGTAGTGAACGCGAGTAAAACCGCGGGGCACAGCTAGTAAAATATATGCACAACCAAAGGGTTTGAAGATCACTATACAAGAAGTTTGACCTTACATTTTACGACACAAGTTTTCTTGATCTTGCATTCATATCCTTATAATGACAGCTTCCATATGCATATTTGGTGATGAATTTAGTTGTATTCAATGAAAATGACGTCATTGAGTATTTTATTACTAAGGCGATAAAGCGTTGATCGGAAACCGCGGGCTTGTCCAAGAACCACAACGTTCATGGGTAAGCGATGTCTAACAAACCGAAATGGGCCAGCGTGGTTTATTATGTCCCCAACTCTCTTTCTGTCAACTGTCTCAACTGTCTTCTCTCTCTCTTTCTGACAGAAGGCCTTGGTCCCAGCTGGGTGAACGGCTAATGATGATCATGATGATGAAGAGATCAAGATTGTGATGAGACCAAAATGTGTTAAGATGAAGGTTTTAATGTGTCTACCATAATACAAAAATTTTAATATCACCCCGGCACTTAGGTCGTGGGTTCGAATCCAGCTATGAGCTTGAGATTTCAGTGAAGGGAAAAATCGTCACGAAACCATAGCTTGATGGCATAGCATTTCTTAGTGCTCGACTGGCTAGCTACTACCCTCTACGCTAAGTATAGGTGTGTTCCAGCAGCTTTACCTTATAGCCAGTTTCCGATATAGGCGTAGCATAGCTCCGCTCCACCTTCAACTATATCGTCACTTAACATCGGGAGACTTGTGACCAAACGCTGGTGTAAAATAATAAAACAAAATAAATAAAAGTTTACATAAATTGTTTATTAAATAGACAACCTAACAACACACTTAAATCAATTTTACAAACAGGTAAAGAAATTTTCTTTGGTCTTATAAAGAATACAAAGAATAACAGTCGATAGTTTTAAAATAATTGTTCCACAAAAATATCATAGCAATGTAAAGTTTTTCTTTTACGTGCATTACAGGCAGATTTATGAGTACTTAAAAATAATAGCTTTGCTTGTGTGTCTCGATTCCACCTGGGTGGAGACACCCACGGGAAACCAGACACACAAGCATAGTATAGTTTTCTAAAGTTATGGGCAAAGGGCGTATCGCACCGCAAAATATCGAAAAATGAGCATGCTTCTCCTTTGAAAAAGATGTAAGAGTGCATTGCGGTGTGGCCCACCTTGTGTGCGAAGAAAATGTTCAGATGTTCCAGATTAAACACTTCATTAAAGCCCCTCTCGAATGGTTTTATTGAAACCACTTAAGATTAATAAATAATAGATAATAGACAGCGATGGTGCCTGAACGGTTAGACGTGCGACTTACAAGACGCCGACACCGAGTTCGAATCCTCCCGGCCCCGCACCTATGACTTAAAATAAGTTATGTGCGGATTTGCCGTCGCTCAGAACGGTGAAGGAAAACATCGTGAGGAAACCGGCATGTCCAAGAACTGCAACATTCAAGGGCATGCGACATCTACCAACCCGCACTGGGCCAGCGTGGTAGATTACGGCCTATACTCTCTCTGAGAGAAGGCCAGGGTCCCAGCAGTGGGAACGTGAAAGGCTGACGATGATTATGAAGATTAATAAATAAAATAACTACTAAGTAGTATAGGTACTACAAATATAAAGTCAGCGTTAAAACTGCTGCCTACACGACATTACTCACTAATCACTAATCTAATTAATCTAAATTTGTTCAACGTCCAAAACTCAATCACTCAATATTGGTGATATCTGAGTAAAAACGCTCAGAACCCAGACTTTAGGAAGACTTAGGCCGGTATTAAAGAATGACACTCAAGCAATAGATTTGAGTCTGTAATATCATAAATATACGTCACTCAATCGCTTCTCAAGTATTGATCTATGCTTGAGCGTCATTCAAGAATACCAACCTGAAACCACTGGTACCTAATGGACTACGAATTTAGTGGTTTGTCTTCTTGGTTCACATCATCATCATCCATTAAGATCTCCTTCAAGGGTATGCTTCCGAGCACCTTGTTGATGATAATCTTGGCTACGGCTGCGCTGGTCTCGTCGATCAGAGGAGACAGAATGTCGAACACCACTCCAGGACTCACGTTAAAGAAAGTCGCTGCTGATGTTGCTGAAATGAGGACTTTACTTAAAATCGTTGCTTAGACCAATGGAGGTCCGTTAGAATTTTACTTTGTTTTAAACCGGAGAAATTAAAATTCTCATGCATAGTACAGTCGCCTGCAATGACAAGTATACATTTATTTTTGTTATTGCAGGCGACAGTACTAAATGATGAGGAAAAGGCAGTGAATTATTGACAGAAACACTTGAGATTTTGCAATGTCACGTACAGCTAAGGCGATATTGAGCTTAATTTGGCCCTTTTGATCAATGCTTATGGCTTGGCGTACATGGGTACCTACTTAGATACAGTTTTACCTAACTAATATAACAAAATGTTTAAAAGTGAATATACTACCACTAAAACATAAATCTATATCGAACATCTTGTAGCTCCTAAGATTTCAGATTCAATTGTAATCAAGATTTTGATTTGAACGCGACCATCACCTATAGCATTATTTATACACTAGTACTTCGGAGGGCAGTACCTATCGTAAAGCCATATCGGAGGCTTTCGAGTGGCCTGACAACTCTGACAATAGATGCGTCCTCTAGCTCATACTCATACTAAAAAGAGAAGATTATAAAACTTATAATTGACAGGAAGGTTGAAAAACTAGGTGTGTGTTTGTGTGCATACAACTTACCAGCAAGAGGTCTGTCCGTATCCTCAAAAGCTATTTGTCCGTGGCCAATTCTGATCTTTGTGAAAATCTTCTCAGCCTTCAAGTACTCCACACCGTCCTTGACGATCGGGGTCGCTACGCCCTTCGCCACTACTGTTATGTCAGCTGGAAGAAAAGATAAATTTTTCAGTCAAATTACTTATATTATACAAAAATCAAAAAATCAAAATCAAAATTTTTTTTATTTAATAGGATACATTGTGATCACTTTAAAACGTCAACTTAAAACTAGCTACGCCTGTTCCAACCTCCTTACGCCGGCAAAAGAACAGGCAAGAAACGCCCGGCAGGTAATTTTTTTGGCGCGATCACATTGTCAATTTTATTCTTATTACTAATTGATTGAATTGGAGCAAGTTCACTAAAATCCCAAGCTTTTTTTTTGTCATCTAATCGATATTTTTTATTTAGCTTTACTAATAAGAAGATTTCTCTTGTTTGGTTGTACACATTGGGATATGGGAACATGAATATTAACGAGTTGCGGGATCACAACCAAAGCAGACCAGACCCCACAAGCAGCACCCGTTCACGAGTTGACGCATGTGCCAGCCATCGCTCTCCTCGACCATATGAGAGGGAAGAGGGCGACCCGACACATGACGCCGCTGCAAGCAAAGTCACTTTCGTGAGCATGACTGTTTTGGCTGTTTACCGAAAATGGTTAGAATAGGGAAAATAGGGAGAATAGATAGATAGAAAGAAAGATAGATAGATTAACTACAATCCCAAGCTTGTTTGTCATCTAGATAGTCCGATATTTTATAATAAGCTTTACTAATGAGATTTCTCTTTATACGGACTTGAAATTTTGTTATAGACAAGTCTTGAATACAAATTTTTGCTCTATCCTCCAGCCCGATAAGCAGAATTTAAACTCTAAATCGATGTTTAAAGATAATTATATACTGATATGAAAACTTAACAGCTTTAGACCACTATTTTTGAAACTCGTAGTTTTGAAAGGTTTGCAATAAACGATATACCTAACCTATTATTTTTGATTTGAACTAGATATTCCCGCGGTTTTACCTGAATGGACTATCTTTTATCTTAACAAAAAGTATCCTTTGTCCTTCCCCAGGGTTCAAACTCAGCTGATTAGGCGTGAAAAGGTAACAAGGAAATAGGTTGATAGAGTAACTTTCACATCCAACTGATTTCTTCTGATGTTTTACTTTCAACAAGACAAATCCATCGAAGGTCATAAAAATCGGTCCAGCCTTTCTTGAGTTATAAATGCTGTAACTAACCCTAGTTTTTTTTATATATTTAAGAGTATGTGGCTGATTAACAGACCATATTATTATAGTTATAAAAAAACATTACAATCAAAATAAACAAATAAACTGCTACAAATATGTATGCTGTTATAAGAGTCATTAACACTCATATAAGTCTTTTTATTCGCATTTAGACGCGGTAGTGTAACTGGGTTAAGTAACCCAGTACATTATGTACCTACCGCCGAACAGGTACTTGGCTTGCTTTGCGTTTCGACACAATGTAAATAGGTACTGTTGAAATTAAGTAATTGTGAGTTGCAATAAGTACTTTGAGGCTTGTGACATAAGTATTGCCAAAATATGGGAACAAAATATAAAGAAATTAATGGCCAACGTAAAGGTTTGTGAACGTGAAACTGATTTATGTATTGATCAAAATAAATAAAATTAGTTAATTTAATTGGTAACTGGTGTTCGCTAATATTCTAAGTATTTAGCAACGAAAAGTATCAAAAACACAACACCAGATGGCCAAACGAGTTTGTTCACAAATATTTATCCTTTAGCGAGAATCATACCCACGACCTCAACTTCCACTATTGCGTTACAAAATCATTAAAAACCTACGTTTCAATTGTAAAAAAATACTTACAGAAGTTGCCCTTAATCTTGCCCTTGCCGTTGAGGTCCAGTGTTAGAAGCCGGGAGCCCTTCACGTCGTAATTTGACACCACCATCAGCTTGGGAAAGAAAAGCTTCACCTCGCCAGCGTATTTATTCTTCAAGCTCACTCTGAAAATATATTTCGTATCTGTTAGTTGTATTCTTAGATATCTTCTTCTCTTATGATATGCGGATATGTCATCGCTCAAAACGGTGAATGAAAACATCGTAAGGAAACCGGCATGTCCAAGAACTGCATCATTCAAGGGCATGCGATATCTACCAACCCGCACTGGGCCAGCGTGGTAGACACAGCCCATACTCTCTCTCTGAGAGAAGGCCAGAGTCCCAGCAGTGGGAACGTGAAAGGCTGATGATGAGTCTCGCTAAAACTTGAGAACAACTGGACCGATTTGGCTAATTTTGATCTTGGAATATTTGTGCGTAGCGGCCACCTTCGAACACATCGTCACTTAACACTTCAGGTGACTTGTGGTCAAACACTACCCTGTATGAAGTTAAAAAAAGTCCCCGCTCTTTGCCGGCGAACTGTAAAACTTACTGTAAAAAAATCTACCTCAACTTATCGATCCTGAAGTTACTTGTACCGGTTGCCGATGTATCTCTCACAATAGCTCTGATCCTCAGATTGGGGGCTGTTCTGTTCAACTTCAATGTAGGCACTACGAAGGGGTCCAAGGGAGGGAGGTTGACCTCAGGGATCCCCGCTATGAGTTGCGGCCTCATGTTCTCAACTGCATCGAGGATGCATTGGTTTAGATGAGGGTCACTCCTTTTGCATGACGGGAAGTAGTCCGCTGAAAAGTGACAGAATAATTGATATTAATATCAATAAATTAGTGTAATAAATAATACATCCTACCTAATATATTAGGTACATATCACAACGTGTGAGCGTTGGTGGCCGAACGGTTTAGGCGTGCGACTTACAAGACGCCGACACCGAGTTTGAATCCTCTCGGCCCCGCACCTATGACTTAATAAGTTATGTGCGGATTTGCCATCGCTCAAACCGGTGAAGGAAAACATCGTGAGGAAACCGGCATGTCCAAGAACTGCAACATTCAAGGGCATGCGACATCTACCAACCCGCACTGGGCCAGCGTGGTAGATTACAGCCCATACTCTCTCTCTCTGAGAGAAGGCCGGAGTCCCAGCAGTGGGAACGTGAAAAGCTGATGATGATGATGATCACAACGTATGTTATAGATAATCACAAAAAACAAATTTTAAAATTAAAACTAAGTGGCTAAGTTGACGTTATTTCCCTCAAAACAAAAGTCAAAAGTGATCAGATGTCTTTTAGGCAAGCACTACTACTCCACAATTGACCTCATCATCACTTACCATCAGGTGAGACTGTGGTCAAATTCTTACCTACATAATATATTTTTTATTGTATTTCATATTTGTAAGATTGTCTCCTATAATGCCAAAGTTTCAAATGAATGAGAAATGTCTTTTTTCACATCTTACAGGGCAGCGTTGTGAATGTGGTCGAAGGAACCGCTATGCTTCCTACACCTGGATGGGCAACCGATTTTAGTCAATAATCTGGAGCGAATATATTGGCAGTAATTAAACCACAGTGAATAAACTGCCAGTAAAAACCAAGTCCTAACTATCAGGATGGCAAAGAGAATAGCCCTGATTGCATTAAACCATATGAACATTTCTAAATAAACCTTATTCCACCGCCGTAAAAATCAATTGCATAAACCCAATAGACTTGTGACAAGGTGGTAATCAATACTTCCTGGATTATGACACCATTCTTACATACGTGTAACGGTTTATAGGTAAGTGGTAAGTATATATTTTATGGGAAACAAGTAATAAGACGCAGTGAACGGAAAAACCTTGTTCCTTTTCGTATTTCCTTTAGAAGTGTCCACTACTGCTGTTGAAAACATACTTACCATATAAGTATACAGTATTCATACAGTCCTAAATACACTAGTAGTTATCTATGGGTAGGTAAACTATAAGTACCCGTATAGTTGGAGAATTTGCTTCTTTTGGTATTTATGACATCATACTAGCGGTGCTTCGCGGTTTCACACGCGAAAACTACATTTTATCGGGATAATAAGTGACCCATGTCCTTCCTCAAGCCAAATGGCATCAAGATTAATTTAGCTGCTTAGGCGTGACAATATAACAAACAAAAAGACAGAGTTGCTATTGAATCTAAAGTAAGTATTATTTCCTTCATTTATTTTCTTTCTTAAGTAAAAGTTTATTACATTAATTTTACAAAATAATGTTAAACAAAATTACTATAAAAAACTTAAACTTAATTAATTATATATGGATTATAGAAGGTAAAGTTTCTCCAAAACTGTTTTCTAAAAATTCCTTCACCGTTATATACGGTCTACGGCCGATAGAAAGCTACAATATCCCTGACTGACATAGGCACAAAAACACAGAATAGACATAATTATGTAGACAGGTTAAAATAAATTAAATTAAATTACATTGTGATAAAAACTATATCATGGAATCTGCATGGAGGTGAAACAGCTAATAGCTAGTTGATAATGGAAATAAGAAGACACCTGATTATAAATCTACGACAGTATGTTAGTTTAACTAACTTAGTTACTGCAAACATTTTGCACGTGACATAACGAGCCAATTGTGTGTAATTACTAATTAAGGCTTTGCAAGGTCTCTAAAAGGGACGTTCCTACGGAAATCAGTTATTAGGTTTACCTAATTGCTAACTTATAGAACGCATATACAGAAAGACCCATCAAGATGTGTCACTATGCAGCATTATATTTTATCTGTGGACACAGGGTTCCATAGAAACATCACCTGTCACAATTACATTTTAACCGAAGAAAAAAAGAGGTTTCAAAGTTAACGCATTGTTTTTTCTTGTTTTATATTTGTACGCATTCCTTTGTGATGGTTTTTTGAACTGTAATAGATTAATGTACAGTTAATAATATTTCATAAAGTTTTAACTATAGTTAACATTGCTAGGATCAAAAAACCGGCACTAAGTATCAACACCAAATAAATTTACCTAATTATTTATCGGTCTGAAAAAATTAACCTGAGCCTGCTTTCAGTTTTGACAGATCTTTGATAGTGACGGGAATCGAGCTCCTAGTACAGTTAGCGACAGAAGTGGCTGAACACGTGTAGTTAATGTTTAAAATATGTGCATGTGTAAGATTGATGTTCTCCACGCTTAGCTTAAATGGAAAAATTAAGCTTATTTTGCCACTTTTGTCGCTGAGCTAACAAATTAAGTTTAAAAAATTAAGCATGATAGCAGCTTGTGTAACTTACTGTACAAACACTACCACAAGTCAAACAAAATTACACTTACGCGCAACTCTTCCGTAAACACAAACCGCACACACGGCTAAAACTAGCAACACTTTCATTTTCACTTCTTTACTACAACTAACTTAACTTATTAATTTTTATGTTTAATTCTAGTAATTAAATAATGTAGAACAGTAAGGTGCAAGCATGCAACGCAATTGCCCGAAACAGAATGCGCGCGGCCGTCAAAAAACGTCATATTTGTAGACTCGCTGCCCCTTCATGAAACCATTGGGCAACTGCAAGCAGGGGTGGTATACTATTCAGTATTCAGTATTATTGTTCATAAAAAAGGATATATAAATATGTACTATAAATATGTATGTATTATACATTTAAACCTTCCTCTTAAATCACTCTATATATTGATGAAAAGTGCATCCGTTGCATAGTTTTAAAGATCAAGCATTCATAGTGACAGACAGCGGCAAGCGACTTTGTTTCATGTTTTATACTATGTACTTACAACGTATAAAGTAGTGTTTTACCACAAAACAACACGATGTTAAATGATGATCCGGTTGAAATTTGGTGAATGATAAGGAAAATTTGTTATTGTTCACTGACTTTTGTCGTTGACTGTACGAGGAAAATATTTTGGTGACCTTTACCCAAACTCCGCTATGTCGACATTTACTCTTGAACTGTGTGTTAGGAAATAATGCATTATTACAACCATACAGGACATATTTTATCAGATGCAAACTTCTTTTTCTAGCTTAACTATTTTTTAACAAAGCGGCAACGGCTTGTTAAAGCTTTAATGGTCGGATCAGAAGCTGGATATTACCAACAGCAACAAAAACGTCATAAATCATGTATAGTAAGTACTATCTCCTCAAAACGTTTCCCGCGAGAACTCTAAGACAGGATTTTTGCTAAGTTCCTCCCCTTTTGTTTTTTTTTTCAAAGTTTTAGGCATTTATATATAAGATAGGGGGGAGAGCGGGAAGGATAATTGATTTTCGTGTCAGTTTTTTAATATCGTTTAAACTATGCATTTCAATCTTGTTTGACATATCACTTGAAAACTTATTTTAACCTTCTTGTTTGCCACCAAATATAACCCTTTAAAATGGGATTTCATTTAGCTACAATACACATCCGTGGCTGGGTCATTTAACTCTATAGAAATTTCGGAAATAAGAAACTATGTCATACGGACAGACAGACCCGAGATCCCATAAGGGTTCTGCATTTTCATCAGCTATAACCGGTACTCTAAAAGCAGAATTATCAAAAACGGACTACTCTAAAAAGTTAAGGTCAAAAAATAAACGTGCTTGATTGAGAACCTCCTCCGTTTTTTCGGCGGTTAGAAATAAGATATATCGCAAGCAGAGGCAAAGTCAGTGTAGAATGGCATGCGTAACTTAACCTCCTTCGATGTCCAGCATTCACCACAACCGAAGAGGGAAACCCCAAGTACCATTGCACCGGGCGTAGTTCCGCGAACGTTACATAAAGCTGATCAGTCAGCAATTGCGTTACATAAACCGTGGCGGTAACGGTTATCTCATTTCATATCAAACGCTACTAAAATGCTGCAATCTGACACCGATACCAATGTTTATCTGGGGTCCGACACCGATGCTTTGTTGTTCCTAATGCTGGGGCCACACTAACGGGAAATGCCGTTAATTATCGCGATGATTGGCGTTTGACATGAGTGTGGCCACGATTTAACGCGATAATTTGACAACGGCATTCACATTGGCGGTACATCAAGTTTCGTTGCATTCACGTTGACCGTTCAAGTGTAGCCACTCACATATTTGCTTTAATAATTAACGCAATATTTATCGCGATGATAGGCATTGACATTTTCCTTGACGTTGACTTTAGTGTGGCGCCAGCAAAAGAAACTAGTGTCGCCCCGCGGTTTCACCCGCATCTTCCCGTTATCCCGCAGGAACATTTTTCCGGGATAAAAAGTGTGTTAATCCTGGGTTTAAGCTATCTCCATTCCAAATTTCATCATAATCGGTGTAGTAGTTACGATGATACGTGGTAACAAACATTCACACACACCCACAAACTTTCGCATTTATATTTAAAAATTAATAAAGTAGGGTAGGATCATCATCATCATATCAGCCTTTCGTTCCCACTGCTGGGACTCTGGCCTTCTCTCAGAGAGAGAGTATGGGCTGAGAGTAATCTACCACGCTGGCCCAGTGCGGGTTGGTAGATGTCGCATGCTCTTGAATGTTGCAGTTCTTGGGTATGCCGGTTTCCTCACGATGTTTTCTTTCACCGTTTTGAGCGATGGCAAATCCGCACATGCGGGGCCGAGAGGATTCGAACTCGGTGTCAGCATCTTGTAAGTCGCACGCCTAACCGTTCGACCACCATCGCTCTCATTAAGTAGGTTAGGATACTACAGGTTTAATATGTCATCATCACACCACCATCAGCCGGAAGAAGTCTACTGCTGAACATAGGCCTCCCTCTTTGAACGCCACCATAAACGGCTATTAGCTATTTGTATCCATCGGCTCCCTGCGACTCTTACAATGTTGACGACGCGGTAGCCGAGTTGGTAGTATCTCTGCCTGCGAAGCTAGCTGTCCCGGGTTCGAATCCCGGTAAGGGCAAACATATGTGTGATGAGCACGAATATTTGTAACTGAGTCTTGGATATTTCTATCTATATAAGTATTTATTTCTCTTGTCTAGTAACCATAATACAAGTTTCGAGCAAAATTTGGGGCTAGGGCAATTTGTGTGCAATTTTCCCCGATATTTATTTATTTAATGTTTACGATCCACCTAGTGGGAATTAACAGACATTTGTATGCGTTGACACGGTGTGTGGTCACAAAACTACTGCGTATAATCTTACGAACACTTCTGAGATTCTATTTCAATATACCTAATATTCCATTATAAGTTGATTTCAATGGGTGATAAATGTACACGTTCGTTGCAAGTTGTGTAATGCGTAGTATAGGTATAACTAACTACTTGAATGAATAATAGTAGGTATCTAAATTATTATATGACTTAAGGACTAACTAACTACTGAACGAGTGATAATAATTACTTTTGCCTTGTTTTACAAGTACTAAAAATTCACTACAATATTGTAAAAATATTTTACAATTAACTTCATGTTCAGAAAGTTTACTAGTTTTTTAGTTTACAATGCCAGTAAGCAAATGTCTACAGAGATTAGAAGATTAGTAAGATTAGTAAGCAAGGAGTTTTACGGAATAAAATATTCATGTTGACTTTATGCTTAGAGAATTCAATAAATTAAATTATACTCGTTTAATATTTCAGACAAGTGCGACCTGCGCAATGGAAGATAGATTACCGCCAAATTCTTGATTTCTTTTAACACTCCATATTTTTACAAATGAAATTAATTCTAATGTTAATTACCATGGCAGTTTACAAAACTATATAGTTCTATTAAAACATTATATGAAAATACAATTACATTTTTTTTTTCTTTCATTTATTAACACTAACTACTTGGTAAATCCAGCTTTGCCAGCCCTAGTGGGGCAGATTCCACCGAAATTTGAAACAGGTGTAATTTGCCCCATCGAGACCATAAACTGGGACAGAATGGACTGTACATTTTCAATTTCAGCAATCCATTTTGCCCCACCAGTTGGGTGGATTGGTGGGCAAAGTGGTACAACCGAAAATCAAAAGTTAGTTAAGCACATCACTTAAAGGCACGGTCGCCAGCACCTTGTTTACGTATTGTTTGACAATAATCGCAGCTGCCAGGTCAATCTTAGGTTTCAACTTCTTCAGTATCGTGGCGGGTTTCGACTTGAAGAACGACGACGCCGTTCGTGCTATATAAAAATTAAAAAAGTTAAAACCTATGAAAAATTATTTGCTAAGGTATTATGCAGGCTCCACCTTCGACTACATCATCACTAAGCGACACATGACTTGTGGTCAAACGCTACCCTGTAAGATGTACAAAAAGCCTACTGGAATATGGGTATTTTTAGGGTCATCATCATCAGCCGGAAGAAGTCCACTGCTAAACATAGGCCCCCTTGAACGCCACCAAGAATGGCTTTTGAATTAGCCATTTGCATCCATCGGCTCCCTGCGACTCTTACAATGTCGTCGGTCCACCTAGTGGGGGGCCTACCTACAGAACGTCTTTCGGTTCGTGGTCGCCTCTCGAGAACCTTTCTTCCCCATCGGTTATCGGTTTGTCAAGCGATGTGACTTGCCCATTGCCACTTCAACTTGCAAATTCTGAGAGCTATGTCGGTGACCTTGGTTCTTCGGCGAATTTCCTCATTTCGGATTTCGGATATTTTTAGGGTTCCCTACCCAAATGAAAACGGAACCCTATTAACTAAGACTCCGTTGTCCGTCTGTCTGTCCGTCAATCACCAGGCTGTATCTCATGAACCCTGATAGTTTGAAAGTTGAAATTTTCACAGATGATGATTTTCTGTTGCCGCTATAACAAGAAATACTATAAAACAGAATAAAAGAAATATTTAAGGGGGCTATCATACAATAAACGTGATTATTTTTTATAGACAACGCGGTACATACGGAACCCTTTGCGTGCGAGTCCGACACGCACTTGGCTCGTTTTTTTTTCTAACATAGTTTTAAAACATTACCTGCAAGAGACTTGTCACTTGGATTGATGTTTATGTTGGCATCTCCGATCGTCACCATGGTCGTGACGGAATCCAGATGAAGATACTCTACTCCATCCTTTTCGATTGGCGAAGAAGAGAATTTTGCCTCAACTTTTACTCCAGCTATAAACACAGAAGCTCAAATAGAGATTGTTGGCTTAAGCAGGAGTACCGATAGTAGGCATAATGAAAAATGATAATGATAATAAAATATTGGAGATTGTTGGAGAACCGATAGTGGGCAGAATGAGCTGATGATAAAGAAATATGTAATAGCAAAGTTTCTTAGATGAGTCATTAATGGGGTGCAATTCATGTAAGTATCTTTAATTTATATTAAAGTAAGTACACGCTGGCTTAGGGAAGGAAGGATAAGGTGCACTATTGCAATATTGCAACAACAAAAAAATCTAGGTTATTATTGTGAACTTATTGGCAGCCAAAAACTGGTATATAGGATGAAACTCAACTCCCATATGCCTATTTATTCAGTCTCAATCAAAAATATCTTAGCAAGTGGTGACTCGCCACTCACCAATGGTTTTTAGTTGGTTTTATTGAAGGGTTAACTTACTGAAAGAACCTTTGAATTTCCCGTGGCCATTGATCCGGAAAAACAGCACCTTTGAGCCTCGTGTACTGTAGTCGGCTGTCACCTCAAGATGGGGAAACGTCAATATCACTTCAGCAGAGTATTTGTCCACGTCTACCCTGCAAAATCAAAAGAAATTATTTTGCTAGCCTTTTTCCTTTTTATATTATATCTTACAGGGTAGTATTTGACCGCAAGTCTTCTGATGTAAGTGACGATGTGATCCAAGGAGGCTTCACGCTACACTTGAATTGGGAACTGGCTCTCAAGCATCATATATCTAGCTGATAAAAAAGTTTTGATTCAGCATATCTATTTATACGTCTTTTTCCTGAGCCAAAATTATTCATTTAGTTTGACCTGTTTTTAAAATGGTAAAGGTTACTCTACGTGACTCTACAGTCCACATTATAGGAAGGTCATGTTAAATTTTAATATCCCAGTGGCAGAATACTTCAGAAAATTCTTTCATTGATAGATTACATTACATACACATTACATTTTTCTACATTATCCCTGAGTGTGAAAAGCTATGTATTATTCTGATACAGTAGAGTTTTTAGTAAGAAATCACGATATTTATGAAACAAGTCGGAAAAAATTAGATAAATTTGACTGCTTTAAATAAGCTTCCGCTGGCTAAACGGTTTGATTAAAGTTGATGTATGAAAGAAATGTTGACTTTCAGTAGGTCTACAAAATAGTTAGCTTTTATGTAATATGTGATATGTTCACTCAGCACCGCAGCAATTGAAAAATTCTTACTTTAAAGAGTCGATTTGAAAATCGCTTCCTCCACCGGCTACAATGTTCTTAACCATGGCTTTTATAGTTGCACCAGATATAGAGGTGTCAAGTTCAAAAGCATCCATCATAAAGGGGTCAAAAGAAGGAAGGTCGATTTCGGGGATACCAGTTTTGAGTTTTGGTCTTAGGTCTTCCAATCCTTTGATGATACATTTGTCTAACTCCGGATCGCTTCTTTTACATTGGGGGTAGTCATCAGCTGAAATTTTTAAGATTTTCACAATTTAGCTATAAATATCCGAAAAAACCGAACCCTTATCTGTCTATCTGTCTGACACAGCTTATTTTGTCCGAATCTGACGAAACGAAAAGCGTTGAAATATGTGTTACCTACAGATAAATGACCTAATCACAGAGGTAAATAATATGCTGTACACAAACTTATTTCGTAATAAATGTTTTTAAGTGCCTCACATGACATATTCGTAGAAAATCCTATCACATGATACAAATACTTTTTACATTATTATAACAGCTTGAATCCCGTCTTTTTTATCACTTTATATTTCACTTCTACGAGTATTAAAAGCTTAGCTTCGTAAGCTATACAAATTTAAAAATCAAACGATCCTATTGGCTAATATCATACATATCACTTACTATCGCTATTACGCAGCCTAGAACATATCTGATGGAAAAGCAGCTCAATGTATTCGGATTTTTCGGAAAATCCCGCCAATAACATACTCGTGACTTTAAAATGGTCTTTACACAAGGCCTCGCCTTCGCACCGCTCAGTCAGAGTATATTTGTATCGATTATGACGCAGAAAAAAGATAAACAGAACTTACGTAATATCCTCCCATAAGCCGCCGCGAAGCAAACAAAAACAATAAGGAACTTCATGTTTTTTTGCTTCAGTAATTTTTCATTCCGGATTCAACGCCAAGGAGGGCCTCGATTGAGTGTGATCATTCATGAAGCGCCCGGGTACTTGTATTGTGTTTTAAGGAAAATTAGAATACGTAAAAAATTCAGGCGTGAGTAAACGAAACCACTGTCAGGCTTAATCCACCATGTTTCCCGGTAGGTTTTTTGAGCGCACGTCACCCCAATTGCCCACTTTTTTACTGCAGTTTTTGTGGTAAATCATGAGTTAAGTAAAGTATTACGGAGCCAATTATAATGAACCGCAAGCACCAAACGTTATTCGTAAAATGAAAATATATATATGCAGACTAATGGGGGGCTACCAACAAAACTAGATACTACTCGTTACGAACTCCATCGAACTATTCCTACGTTTCTCAGGTTTTGTAAAAGCTGTTTAGTCACTAATGCTCTTGCAGTGTTTATTATATATCTGTATTTGCCTTTTTAGTTCGAAATATATAGTCGACGATTGAGCTTCGCGTAGAAGATTTTTAGAATAAATAGTAACCAATGTTATAATCTAATGTAAGATCTCTCCCTGTACCACCGAAGAACGTAGAAACTTTGAAGCAAAATCACGTTGCAATTTCTTCTCTCACAACAGATTGCCACAACAAATTGGGTGTTAGATTGCACCGTGAGTAGGCACCTTAAACTTCGATTATCATATTAAAACATTAATTTAATATCTTTATTTGCTTTTATTTGTACGCTATTTAAACAGATGGCAAGTATTATCATCTAAAGTAAACTTAGAAAGTACCTACTTAAGTAATAATTAAAAGGTAAAGTCAACGTCAAAATCAAACGTCAAATAACTTATTTGTTTCAGAACTAATATTTTCGATAACATTTTATTAATTGGTCTTTTATGAATAAGAACAATAAATTATTCATTGATGAATAACTAAATTCTCTCTTAAACCTATACCGAACTTTTTTCATGACCAAGATGACTGGCAGCATATGCTGTTGGCATATAGTCCGCCTTTTTTGTAGCAAATTATTTTTCCATTGCTTTTTCATTCGCTATAGGTATGTTTATTATGATAGGCAATATGACTTGCGAACCAGCTTAGGCACGATATTGATTTATCAGTAGTAAGTACGTATACCTACACTACCTACGTACAAGATTCTTATAAAACTACTGTTAGGTAAGGGCCGTAACAAATTCGTAGTAATGACTTGTCGTTTTTCAGTTGCGTAATAAAGAAAGTGGTAATAAGGTATTAATACTAACCCAAGATGACTTAAAATCTGTTTTTCGTCGCAAGTGTGCAAAATCGAGAAAACCAATAATAATTATGACGATTTGAATACAAAAATGTAAACCTAAATGCATGTATGTTTTAATCAATTGAAACAAATTGCAATTTTTTCAAAGTTAGATTGCAATAGCTGTAAAATATTGCTTGATTTATTGTAGGCACGATTTCAGCTCAAGTTATATTCTCTTATTTTCTTTTTAGCTAAAACTGCAGTCGTGGTTGAAGGTCTGGTCAAACAGGAACTACTTTAATTAGACTTCCAGCCAATACACTTTCTTACTTCATTTTTGTTACATTTTCTAGTGATCCCTTCTTTGTGGGAGCGCTGAAATAGAAAACATGAAGTTGCTAATCGTTCTCGCTGTCTGCATCGCGTTAGCGTATGGAAAGTTTCCAGGTGGGTAATGTATTTCACGTTATTTTTTAAACCAATAATATAGACTGCCTGTTTTACATGATTCCCAAATTCGAAAATTGAAAGACAATTATGTTTATCAGAGCGGTAGAACGCACGAGCATTTGTTTTGAATCGTGGTTCTAAAGAAAAGAAAGCAAACAAGTGAATGTTAGTTCGCCCAAACTTAGGCTGGCCATTAGGGTGTCCCAAAAAAATTAAAGTGTTTTTTTTTGTAACGCATACCCTCTTATTTTTTTACTTTTAGGTCAAAACAATTATAAATAAAATTTTAGGAAGGTAGGACCTCGGTAACCCGTGCCGACTTACATCGATACATCTCAGTACTTGCTCATAAGGCTGACGCGACCTAACGTGTCGATGTGCTTGTGATTACTCGTTTTTTTTATAGAACTCGCATTGTTTTCAGTCAGCCAACATGTCAGTGCAATTACGCAGTTCTAAAAGGGTATATTTTTAATAGGTGACGTAGAACATCAAATAACGGGTTTAAAACTTCCGTTTAATGGACAAGTTCTAGCAGTTTTATTTTACAATATCCGTGAAGTGAGTTTAATTACTGTCGATGAAAGCGCGAATCTCACTATTCGCGAATGTATTATCTATTGGGGAAAGGCGCGTATTCCTACTAAATCTTTGCCTAATTGTGTAAAAAGAATGTAAAAATATATATCAAGTTTGGAGGGACTGGCAAAAAATGCACAAAAACACAAGATCGTCAAAACTATCAACAATTTAGATAATTTGTTTGACATTGCACATGCCGATGCGCTTCAATTAATGAAAATAAATGAGGATAGAATCTTTTTACAGCGTCAATAGCAGGAGTGGATAAAAAAATAATAATTGACTGATAGAGCGCGCCTCAGAACTATTGAAGAAAAACGACAGACTCCTTCGACATCATGTTATGTACCGTAACAAGACGACTATCATCTGAATCTAATGAAAACTTAGATTAACAAGAGGACGTACTGAAGCCTATTGTCGACAACATGCAATCCAGAAAAACACCTCTGCGGAGAGATTTTATTACTCCATAATTAGTAGCAGCGCTAGATAGGTGTCAATTGAGTATGAGAGATTCTGTGTTCATTCTTGAAGCAACTATTGAAGCACTTTGATATAATTATGATGAATTTCCGATAATTAAGTCTTCTATCTAAATAATTCGGACAGAAAAACAGAAGGAACGCGTTGAAGCCATAAGAAATTATTTCCAAAATAAGGTACCGATGGTTGTGACTGTTCATTGGGACGGCAAGCTTTTGCCTGCATTAAATGTTCGGAAATCAAAAGAAAAACGTCTTCCTATAGTTATTTCAAGCCGTAGCTAAAAGAGCGGTTAAGTTAATGCAAGACTTACATGGATTAATCACTATTGAGGAGGAACAAAAACATTTTTTATTACGTTGCGTACAAGAACACCGGAAAATTATTCCTGACTTAAAAAAACCAACTTTAAAAAATAAATTTGAACAATAATATTATTCTTTAATTTAAATTAATAAATAATTCATTCATTTACATTAAATATAATTAATTTGGGTGTATTGGAGTCTAAATTAAGTAATAAAAATTAAGTTTTTAATTCCTCTTACAGTGAGTCAGTACAAATTTTCATGTCAAAAGTTTGGCATCAAGTCGGCACGGGTTATCGTTGTCCAATCACAATAATATTTATTATTTGAGTCAAAGAGGTCAAACCTAATAAAAATAGAGGGTATGCGTAATTGATTTCGCGAAAAAAAAAATGTCCCTTATGTCTTGGGACACCCTACTGGCCATACACGGACAGTCAGACTATGTATCAGTCGCAGCTTGAAGCAGTCGATCCTGATTACTTAAGGCTGTCCGTCTATGGCCAGCCTCATAACTGCAGCAAACATCAAAGTAGAGTAAGCCAAAGTAAGCCGGTCTCAGCTATATCAGGAGGCCTGCACGAAAACTCCAGCAATCGAATCGAATTGCCCCCTATCTCATATGAAAGACGAAGAAGATATTGTCCGCATTGCAGTGCACTCAAACTTAAAGAATTTAATGTACTTCCCTTACATTTTTAGCGGGCATTGAAAGATGTAAGAGAAACGATCCAAGCATGGAGAGGTGTCTTCTCAAGGCATTGGAAAAAATTCGACCGTTTCTCAAAAAGGGAATTCCTTCGATCCACGTTCCCCGCTTGGAACCGTTCAAGATGAGGCGCTTAGCACTTGACGTTGAGATCACTGGCCTCACACTGAATGGCGAAGCATCTAATATAGTTGCTTATGGGGCAAGCCAACTTAAGATTACAAGTTTGAAGTAAGTTTTTTGTTTTTTTTTTGTTCTAGCGTTACACGATTAGTGTATTTGCCAATATGCCGATGGATTCAAATGGCTAGTAGCCGTTCATGGTGACGTTTAAAGGGGGAGGTATATGTTCAGCAGTGGGCTTTCTCCGGCTGATGATGATGATGAAGTATTAAATATATCAAACTCAGAGAGTATCGAACATATACCTAAATGATAATGATGATGAGATGATGGAACCCAGCTACAAGCCGGGTCAAAGAGGATACCTAGTCCCCTTTGTGTTTTAAGTAAAGTAGTGGAACCTAACTGAAACTTTATAAGGACTTTGGACCAACTAGAAAATACACTTAACAACTTTAATTCAATTTCTTACGCTCGTACACATAAAAAAAGACGTAATGGTTAACAATCCACCAATATCATTAGATATCACCCAAAGAAACAAACAAAGACAGCAATAGCCCCCAAAAAAATGTCGATGGAAGTTTTGAAAACTAAATAGCGTAAACCACCACCAGTTGTTAGATAATTTTCTGCGATTAATGCGATTTGATTGATAATTAAATGAGTTCTAAGACACTATTCATACCATAGATAATTATAATGCGAAAGTTTGTGAGTGAGTGAGAATGTTTGTTTCTTTTCATGCTGAAAAGGCTCTACAGATTTGAATTAAATTTGGATAATTTTTATCACAGAAAAAGGTTTTTACGGAATAACGCGAAAAACGCGAATGTAGCCGCAGCTGTTTTCTATATATACCTATAGATGTGATTTAATTTTAGGCAATGTGTAAACACATCACAACGTCTCAACGGCAGGTAGACTCATAAATCAGATAATAAGATTATTCGTTTTAGTTAAAGCTATAGGAAATATTAATCCAAGCATTTGTTGACATTGTTGTTAAAGAAAATGACGTTAATGATGACGTAACGACGAAGAATTTTTGTTATCGAATTTAGGTGCTCCTCCGATTCAAACTCCACTAATACTAATTTGTAATAATCTAAATATATGTAACTCAAAGGTGACTGACTGACATAGTGATCTCAACGCACAGCCCAAACCACTGGACGGATCGAAATTTGGCATGCATTTAGATAAAAGGATTTTGATTAATTCTACCCCCAAGGGGATGAAATAGGGGATGAAAGTTTGTATGAAATTTTGTCAATTTTAAACCGATCGGGCTGAGACTTTGCATGCATAAAGCTGTAGCCCACGCGGGTGAGTTGGAGTTAGAACAGTTAGTCTAAGTCTAAGTCTTTGCCATTGTTTTTATATTTATTTTATGATTTACCAGACTGGATTTGAAGAACTACGTCGTTGATTTGGAAGTGTCGATTCCGCGCCTAGACGTGACGGCCGACTATGATTGTGATCGCTCCAAGTTGTTCGTTTTCCCAGTCAGTGGTACCGGCCAGTTTAAGGGAAACTTTAGTAAGATACTATTATACTACTATACAGTGATGATTTATTGTACACAGCGTCGTAGCTAGGGACTGGCCGCGGGGGCGTCTGCCAGGGGAACTCAAAGTGGCACAATCCTCAAGGCGGTGCTCTTGCAGCATGTGGAACATGGACACGTTAAGAACTTTAAAATTAAAACACTAATTTAGTTTGGTTGGTTACTATAGCGCCTGGAATAATCTTTAATCAAAGTATTTAACAATATGTCGCACAATATATTCACTGAAGACTAGCTCTTAAAGAAAAGCTACCTGTGTGTTACATTCATACAGAAAATAACATCTTCATACTCTGCCCAAACGATTTGTATATTGTTTCTCTTCCTACAGAACAAAAATAAAAGTGTTTTAATATAAAGGGCGCGAAATGGAAATTTGGCCGTGGGGGCATGACCTGAGCTACGTCACTGAATGCACAAACGCTCTATTACGTAAAAGTAAAAAAATGCACAAAAATAACACTTACAATGAACTATTATAACTTAAATTGACGTGCCTTATTTTTGCTTTTTTTTTTTTTTTTTGACCATTAGTATGGTGTTTTTATTTATTTGTAGAAGATGTTCATGTTGTAATCAAAGCTGACGGACATGCAGTCAAGCGAAATGACTTGGAGTATGTTAAATTGGACGAACTCACGGCGAATGTTAAGTTTGGAGCTGGTTCAACCTTCCATGTAGAGCCGGATAACAAATCTTTTAGAGGTACATGTTTTATATATTCTTCCTCACTTATTTACGAGTAAGGCGATCTGTCAACATAAACATCAGTGACCGTCGCCCGGTCGGTCGTCTCTGGTATCGCTGGAAAGACGAAGTTACGAAGGATTTGCGCGAGCTCCAGGTGGAGGACTGGCGGTGGCGCATCAGGACAGACCGAAGTGGCGTCTTTTGTTATCGGAGGCCAAGACTCACTTTGGGTCGTTGCGCCATCTCAGTTAGTTAGTAAAGGTGATCTTTCAGTATCATATTCAGAGAAATTAGTAAGATAAGATGTACGGTCAGCGACAAAAGTTGCTAAACACTCCGAATTCTCAAATTTTACTAAGGATTTTGAACACGAAATATTCCTCAACTGGCATTTTTTGGAACATTGGGTTTGATCAGCCATTGTTGTACTACCCTTTGTCAGAGTTAAAAATAAAATAGCCAGAGGACATTGAAAACTGCACAAACTGCGCAGTAGACGACACAATCAAACTTGAGCGTGTGTAGGTCTTGTAGTTTTACAGATTTTTCTATTTATTTCTTTGAAAAATGTAGGATTATGTTTTTAAAAAACTTTTATTAGATACTAAAACCTGTTTTGAATCCCCGAAAAACAAAAGAAAGTGGTTCTAACGCGTATTTTTTTATGCATATCTACGCATAACTTTTTGCAGATTAGTCTAATTTTTTTCTTTTGTTAGGATCAGCATCTGTTAAATTGATCAACTCGAGTTTCGGTCATATCCTGGACATGATAAGTCCAGTGATAGGCACGGCTGCTGCGCCCCTCATCAAGGAATATGTCAACAAAATCTTGAATGCGGTGCCTTTGAATGACTTGCTTGTTTGGTGATGATCTTTAGAAATTAAAACGACGTCTCACCTACAATTACCTATTGTCTTTAATTTGCCTTCTGAATGCTTGAGTTGTTTTATTTATTTTTGACGTAGGTACTAGTTACAATCACGAGCATAGATAAAAAGATAACTCTTGATTTTTTAGTGTAGCTCTTGACTACAAGTCATCTGATGTTAAGTAACGATGTGGTCGAAGGTGGCACTACGCTAGACTTGGAATAACTGGCTCTCAAGTGAGGCTTCCAGAATACACCGAAAGGTGCTTGGAAACAGATTCTTAACTTGAGGGTGGTTGCAAACCCGGTGAGCACTAGAAAAGACCCTACCACCTAGCATTTATTAATATAACAACAGAAAATATAAAAGTAAAGATCTTAGAAATATGTCACTACGAAGAAAGTGGGCTGCCCGCCCAATCATCCTAGGGATTGCAATCCGGCGTAATTTTTAGTCCAGGCGGACCCGGCCCGAATTCCATCCGACCGGATCCGGCCGGATTAATCAAATCAGGGTAATTTTCACTTTTTGGTTCAAAATAATCCAATGTTATGATTAGACAAAGAGCAAAAAATTAAAATCTGGTAGTGTATACTAACTAGTAAAATTTAACGTAAATAGTAAAATAAACTAAATTTGACAGGTCTAAGGTTGCTATTCTAGAATGACGATCAAGTGTAGATCAATATTTGAGTCTCGATTGAGTGAGATATTTGTATTAAAGACAGACTCTAATGTTACTGCTTAAGCGTCATTTTGGAATACAGGCCTAAGTAGTGCTGTCCTTTTTTTACTTTCATGGTCAAAAAGGACAGCTATACATTTAGAACTTAGTTTATAGTTTTAGAAAATGCACTACAGAATCGACACCAATAGTGAGACGTGAGGAATATCATATATAGCTATAACTTAGTTAATGATCTCGTTTTATTTACATGTTTAGTATGTTTTTGGAAATAAAAACTAGGTACTATTATTTTCCCATGTGGTGTTATTCACGAGTTGCCTGGACTTTTGTTAGATTATTAGCGGAGCCTTAGCCATCGCTAAGAGAAAAATTATTGTGTCAGGAAGGAAGGGTGAGGTGTACTAATGCAACATATCAAAAAAGTTATTATTATCAAACGTCAATGTCACTTAGCGTTCTCATATGACATGTCTATACTTGAACTTTATGATGAGCATTAATATTATGTTTCAGAAGTGGGTAATCCCTCAGATGCAAAATTTTTAGATGGTCTTCTCTGCTACTGACCATATTTTTGTTTACCTATCAATCTTCATCGTTTATTTCCACCATTCTACGCGACACTGGCGAAATTGTGGCAACGCCGCAGGAACCATTTACAAAAAGTAGGAAGTTGATGTTGAGCATAAATGAAATTACTTTTTCAGTAATATTTATGACGGCGACCAATTTATTATTCGAGCACGTCTTCTAAAGGCAGCTCGTCTAGTATTCTGTTGAAGTATTGCTTGAAAATAGGCGCAGCTACATTGTTTATAACCGGTCTTAGCATCTTCAGCAGGACTTTAGTAGGAGTTGTGTTGATAAATCTTGCGAAAATTTTAGCTGTAAAAAAAATAATATTCGTCGTAGCATGTCAAAGGACCAAACTATCATTGCCGAAGCATGGGTAGAGCTGAATGTGTTTATTTTTCTATTTTCTGAACAAACAGAGGATATACTCAGAATGAATATGTAACAAACAGACCCACTCACTCACACATAAATTTCGCGTTTATTATAATACTAGCTTTTACCCGCGGTTTCACCCGCGTGAGCTACAGTTTATCGCGATAATAAGTGCTCTATGTCCTTCCTCAGGGTTCAAACTATCTACGTACCAAATTTCATTTGAATCGGTTCAGTGGTTTAGGCGTGAAAGACAGACAGGCACTACTTTCGCATTTATAATATAACAGTAGGGAGTAGTGTGAGTGTGATTAATACTCTTGAACTTTGATTTTGTTAATTATCAGCTTCTTTTTAGGTGTAGTAAAGTATTTGTATGTGAACAAAAAGTATTTGATATTTCAAAACATTTACCTGCGAGCCGGTTGCCGTCTGGTACGATTTTAAAAACTGGTGACGTTCCTAAATCAATTTCCACAGTGACGAAGGGTACTCTAATGTAATCTAAGTTTTCGTCCTCGTCGTGATCGAGTTTTCCACGGACCTTTATGACGGCTTTTACATCATCTATAATAATAATAATAATAAAAAATAACGTTATTGTATAAATATTTCCCAAAGAATTACATACATACACATATGTCTGACCGCCTGTATCGATAGTATTAGTATGTACCTATGACATCCAGACCCCACACTTAAGCTAAGAATCTGTTGTCAAACCACCTATCGATGTGTTCCAGCAGCCCTACTTGAGAGCCTGTTCCCAATCCAGTTGAAGCACGGTACCACCGACGACTACACGACTACATCACAGTAAAGTAAGAACAGTAGGTTAGCTAAGGCCGCTCGACGAGTTAATTGCCTACTCTTGCGGTGATGCATAGGCGGCGCGTTCCGTACTGAGTGCATGGCCGCGGCCCCGTCCGCGGCCCCATTCGTTGGTGATTGTGTGCGTGAAAAGTGCGCGCGTACACGGCGCCGCTACTCTCGCGCACATTCAAACCGGCGCGGCGGGCGGCGGCCAAATTGTATGAAGCTGAACTACTACTCTTTACTATGACTACATCGCCTCTTAACATCAGGTGACTTGTGGTAAACAGCTATCCAAAAAAACAACTGAATAAATATGTGACCTTCATAGGCTGTTTGCCACATCGGTGTCTATCATCATCATCACCAGCCTATTACGAGCCCAATGCTGGGACTCTAGCCTTCTCTCAGAGAGAGTATGGGCCGTTATATACCACGCGGGCCCAGTGCAGGTTGGTAGATATCGCATGCCCTTGAATGTTGTGGTTCCTGGACATGCCGGTTTCCTCACGATGTTTACCTTCACCGTTTTAAACACGTAGCTTATTAAGTCATAGGTGCGGGGCCGAGAGGATTCGAACTCGGTGTCGGCGCCTTGTCTTGTTGCCTTGTATATACTGTGTCTATATTCATAAAGTTTGGATATACCTAAGAAATTAGCGTTCACTATTAGACAGCTGCGCTTCATGTGCAAATATACTGAAATGTTTTGTTACCGTTGCTAAAGTATGCTCAGTATTGTAAAGACGTGGTTGCGTAGGTATAGCTAATATAGGTCTTTTACATACTGAAGGATCCCCTGAATTTTCCAGTAGAGTTGACGTTTATGAAAAACACTTTGGCGCCTGAAGTAGCATAGTCAGCTGTCACATCGAGCTTAGGGATCGACACCGTTACTTCAGCCGCGCTTTTTTCATAATCAATCCTGGTTTATCAGATAAAAATTTTTTATAATATAAATTAAGAAGAGTTAAATTAGACATATAAATAATTGTAAGCGTAGTGTTCCGGATTGAAGGACAATATTTCTAGTGAAATGTACAAGGCGTTAAATGATTTATCATATAATATCTCATGATGACAAGCGCAGTGCATTGCCGCGAGGTTTTGATTGAAGTTTAAAATTGTTTGTTGCTGGCACTGAACTTCAATGGGCTTGTCTGAAGCTTACCATCAGGGAGGCGACTTGTTCATTTCGTCACTCTGATACAAATCATATAAGAAATTACTAATTTATTTTAAAATGTTTTTACGTCAATATTTTGATGTAATGAATCTTACTTAACACTTTCAATGTTAAAACTGCCCGCTCCTCTGGCCACAATGTTTGTTATTGCGCCTCGTAATTTAAAACCAGGAATTCCACTGTCAACGTGTATTTTATTCATCGTGAATGGTTCCAGAATTGGGAAGGACACTTCAGGAATACCCTGTATGAGTAATGGTCGAATAACTTCCACTGAATTCAGAATGCAATTTTCCAACATCGGATCGTTTCTGCTACATTTTGGGAAAACACCCTCTAGAAAATATTGCGTAAGTATTTATTTAAATATCTGCAGACACTCAAAGGTTTATTAAATTGCTGTAATTAAAATATAACCGAGTTAATCTTGTATATTGAAATCAATCCATTGCTTTTAAACATATCTAAGCACATAATTATTATATCAGTTTATTTGGTTGCTTATATATTTTTACTAATACAGACTGCAACTTCTAAACGGATTCTGATGATTGTTGTTGTCGAATGGATGGCTCATTGCACTGTGACACTCACAGAGCCTACTCCAAATCTGTGGTTACACTGGAGAGCTGTAACATTCTTGATAATGGGTACGATGTCGTGAAGAAATGTTATAATAGGGGATCATAACTTAATCGAATCAAACGGAGCAACGAGAATTATTATAGAAATAAGGCTGCAATCTCAAATACTGTTTGTTCGGTATGTCGATACTAAATATATATTGTTGGCGCGAGCCGAGCGCCCGAGCAAATATAAGGCGGTGCGGACGCGCTTTCGGCCCCAAATCCGACTCCCGCAAATCCGACTCCCGCGGGTAACGGTCACCCGCCGCGTTTCCTTACTACTCGCCGCCGTCGGCGTCCCCGTGTTCGTTTCACCCCCGTGGGTGGTAATATCTCTCCGACCCTTCAAGCAGGGCATCAGCCCTCACCCCCGACGCCAGCCCAAGCCGCGGGCGGCACCCTACAGGTGCCGCCACCCGCGAGCGTGGCGTCATTAGCTTAGCTAAAACTTGGCGGAGGGCGCCTTCCGCGCCCCCCCCCAGCAGCCCGGTGGAGTTGTCAAGGTTACTTGACCAACAGCATTAGTCCCATCAAAAAAAAAAAAAAAAAGCTTTCGGCCCACTTCTCCACCGACCGTCGTCGAGGCAACACCCTACCTGACGTTTTTAAAACACTTTTATTAGCTTGACTTGTAACTAACTAACTAACTAACAATGTAATCAAATCTTAGAAGTCAAATTTCACCTACTTCTAATTGTCGTATCGACTTGAAACTTTGTATGTGTATGTAATCTCGGTGACAATGCAATAATTTGGTATCATCGACCTGATCTGATGATGCAGCCGGAAGGTGGGTAGGGCATCTCTGTAGTGGCTTCTAGTAAACCCCTCGTGTTTGGGCTCATATGATTCGTCTTGATGAGTCCAATAGATTGAACTTGGTGACGAGGGTCTGATGATGCAACCGGAAGGTGGGTAGGGCATCTCTGCAGTGGCTACTAGTAAACCCCTCGTGTTTGGGCTCATATGATTCGTCTTGATGAGTTCAATAGATTAAACTTGGTGACGAGGGTCTGATGATGCAACCGGAAGGTGGGTAGGGGATCTCTGCAGTGGCTACTAGTAAACCCCTCGTGTTTTGGCTCATATGATTCGTCTTGACGAGTCTAATAGATTGAATTTGGTAACAAAAGACTAAAAAGTAAAAAAATAAAAATATATAGTTTAAAAAACTAAAGATAAAGATAAAGATAAAGATTATTTATTGTAAAACATGGGTAAAAACATAGAAGATGAAGGTGGTAAAAATAAATAATAAGTAGCACACATGTTTGGCCTGGTTTGGCGTACAAAAAGCAATGGTCAAAATAGCCATGCAAATAAGAGTATTGTCACAACTAGGTAAGTATTGCATGCATAATATACTCAATTAACACAATTAACACTAAAAAAAAAACACTTTAAAAACGCACTGAAAAATATAAAATAATAAAATTAACCTGTATTAGTTACGATATAATAATGGTTAATTCAAAAAGTGTGGAGCGCTTCTTTTACTGGGTAAACAAAAGTACACAAAACCAAAAAGCGCTCCACACTTTTTGAATTAACCATTATTATATCGTAACTAATACAAGTCAATTTTATTATTTTATATTTTTCAGTGCGTTTTTAATTTTATTAATTGATGATGTCATCCTGTCAGTTTTTGCATTTTGTTAAATTAATTGTTTTGATTGTTTTTGTTTGTCGAGATTTGTTTTAAAAAAAAAAATTCGTGTCAAAAATACAAATATATATTAATAAATTACCTGGAAGTCTCCCATATACCAGCCCAATGCAGCTAGCTACAATGAGCAACAGCTTCGTGTTTTCCATTTCAAGAGACACACCAAATATTTCTCTGCAAAGGACATGAAGATGTGACTAAGGTTTTCTTTTCAGACGATTTAAGGACGGAGGACTTGCTTATTTGAATAGTTAAATAGAAAATGACAAAATAAAAAAGGGTCTCACACAAAAAAACAACACCGTTTCTAGTGTCAAAGATGGAAGAAATGCCAGTCTTCAGCATCAGCTGCCACCACGTCTCCAAGCACTAAGTTATGACGACTGCAAGAGCTGCTTAAGTAACCCAAGTTACTACTCAAAGATAATTAATTATATAAATATTGTAGTGCGTTTATTCGATTATACATGCATCGAAATCTGATAAAATGTACAAAGTAGTAATTGGTTTCTGGGATTTAGCACGGTTGTACGATTGAGTCGTTTATTATTAACTAGCTGCGCCCGCGGTTTCACCCGCGTCCCCCCGTTATCCCGTAGGAACCTTTTCCGGGATAAAAAGTATCCTATGTCCGTTTCCTGGTCCTAAGCTACCTCCCCACCAATTTTCAGCCAAATCGGTTCAGCCGTTACTTATGAAAAGCTATTAACGATAAAAATACAGTTTTGTATTAATATATTATTACTCTACACACATCTGAGGCAGTGTTGCATTAAATGCATACAAAATGGCTTGTGGCAAATCACATGTTTTTTTTACTTTACTAATAACATTGATAAATTAATATTTTTTTGAAGCGAGATTAGCTCAGTGGTATGGTCCACTTGCAATACCTGAGTCGTGGGTTCAAATCTTGCGATGAGCTTGAGCTCTCAGTAAAGGGATATGTCGTGAGGAAATCACCTCAGCTTGATGATTGGGCATTTTCTAATGCTTGCCTCGGTAGCTATCGCCGTCAAGTTGAGAATCTGTCACCAAGTACTTATCGGTGTCTCCTGGCAGTCTCACATATGAGCCAGTTTCCAGTCCAAGTGTACCGTGGCGCCACCTTCGAGCTTATCGTCACATAACATCAGGAGACTTATGATCAAACGATTCACGTTATATGATCCCAAAATAATAATATTCCTGTACTCAAGATTTTCTAAAAAATTAATATAAAAATTCAAGCTTTTAAAATTGAGGTCTACGGGAAAGGTAACGTTTTCTAGAAGTCATGCAGCAGTAAAGAAAAACCATATAACAGTATATTTTGTACATAGTTTTTAATTTTCTCGTAAATTTAAAAATACATATTGTTTATTCGTAAAAGATGAAAGCTTTTGACAGTTTTCGTTGCACCGAAAATTAGAGGGACATCGGTTTTGTTATTTTTGAAACACACATGTTGTTATATACTACATAATTATTTTTTATTATATATTACATAATTATTTATATATAGGTACGAGTAGCTCTGACTCCTAGCTAGAATTCCTTGTATCTAGGATATCAGTAGCTACGCTGACCGGGAACAAATATACTTGCGCTTATTTTGTAATTTGTGTACAGAAAATTTATTGCCCAAATATATACGCTTTCTTTGTATTTATACATTATAATAGGTACCTAATATCAACAGTAAACAAACTAACCGTTACCTTATACTAGCTTACGCATCTTTGCAATTACCCCCTTGGATCCCTCTTAAAAATCTTACTATCACATTTTGGATTTCACATAGCCTACTTACAATGTAACCAGCAACCAGCAGCAACGATTTTTCAATTACATATTTGTATATCTGTTACGGTTGGCGTAATAAATTGAGAGCTATTAATAAGTACCGCATATCAAAGTGATAAATGTATAACAATGTCCAATTGTCCACTATTTATTCATGATTTTTTTATAGCATAAATGTTTCGATGAATGTCTTGAAATGCTTTACTCTCGTAAATAAAACTGATTTGGTTAGCACTTTGCTGAAAGCTGCCGAAAAACCTCGCTTTGCTCGCTCGGCTCAAGCGTTTTTGTCACAAGAAACTGCTCGCTTCGCTCGTCTTCGTACTTATGCATCATTACTTTAACCACGTGTAATCTTACGTAAATCCAATATTTTTTCCATGCGGTACTCATTACGTTAAAAACGGATCGGTAATCATTAATACTACTGAATTTATTACACTGACCGTAATGTTAAACTTACCCAAAGACATTGTTACAAAATAAGCATGCTCGCTTACGTTACCTTTACTAGCATGCTACCAAATATCATAACGTGTATGACAGGCTAAACGCAACACAAGTAATTAAAAAAAAACTATTGAAAATCAATCACAAAAACCGTCGGTTTTATCCTGTCTGTCAGTTGTTTGAGTTCAAGCTGTCAATTTCTTGTTGCTCCACAAAGCGGAGCATTCCTTTAGATATAGATCCTTTATTTAAAGTTTTATGGCGTAATTAGTGAAACTTCTGCATCAATACCAATCAATATATTAAATTAAATGTACTAATAAGTAATTTAGTATTAGTTCGTGACAGCTCATCCTCAGACTACCAATAGACAGTACAGTCAGAGACAAAATTTAAAAGCTGAGCAAAAGCTGGTCATACTCAATTTTCCAAATGTGCATTAAGTTAGTAATGTTGTTTTCTTTTCTAACTTACAAGGTAGCATTTTACCACGACACAACACACCTGAATCACCTGTTATTGAGTGATAATTTGGTCGACGGTTGGTGTTTAATATGATAAAGAAAATCGAAAAATGTATTACTGGTCAACGACTTTTGTCGTTGACCGTACCCATCCAGATCCAACCAGCACACTCTAATCAGGGAAACAGTTCTTGATACGTAAACTTCGATGTGATCTTATTGGCCATTTCCGTGAACAGATCCGCGAGAGACTTTTCTAGAACCGGACTGATTTCCGAGAGGAACACTTGGCTGTTTTCGTTGATGACGCGGTTGGTGGCCGGGCCCAGCACTGGGTCGCCGTCGAACAGGTTCGTGAGGTAGATCGAGGACTGCCCCACTCGGAGCTTCACCTTGAAAGGATCGAAGCGCAGGAACTCCTCTTCACCCCGCTGCTCTTTGTGACCTATCATGGTGACGTTGCAGGCGTAGTTCTCTGGAATTTGATAATGCGTATGTGAATTAAAAAAATGATTTTTGTGTGTATATTTAAACTAATATTTTTGATGCAAAAGAAAGGAGATTGTAGAATGAAAGTATCAACGTCAAAAGGTTTCGCTTCATAAATGTTTTAATTTGGTTATACATAACATAAAATTATACCATATATTTATTTAATAATGAAATTCATAGACATAATTACCTATATAACTAAACTAAAATATACAAAAAAAAAAAAAAAAAAAAAAAAAAAAAAACAAGCCTACAATTACTTATAAATATACGTTTATACATATAGGCACATATATTGGATCGTTTGAACTAACTAAAGAAGGTCTATAGATAGTTCAAACGATCCTTGATGTCTGGCAACGTGCCCAGAATGCTGGCGGCATTGCCTCGCTGAATAGCGAGGCTTATTCTTTGTCCAAAATATAGGCCAGCATTCTGGTCACGTGTGGACTCCCTAAATAAAATGAAATGTAGATGTATAATTTGATTATACTTAACATAAAATGAAATGTAGATAAACATAAACATAAAAGCATTCTAAAGTGATTTTTATCCACGTAGTTTCTGATGCCTTTGATACAAGCAATCCTATTTATTTCATTGCTTACCAGTCTCACTATATTTTTTCAACAGAAACTGGTAAATCTTTTTTTATTTACCTTTTACTTTTTTACTCGACATGATTTTACAGACAAAAACTCTGGGTAGCCAGCTATTTTGACTATTTAATTTTAGGTTCTTTATAGCATTCTTAACCATTTCAAACACAACGTAATTTTTTTTAAAATTAAATATACCTACTACTTATCTTAGGTGATTGTGTAGCCGTTATAGTTTTTAATCAAAGGAACAACAAGAAAATAACGTGATATGTTTTCTTTAGCATATATGTGTGTACAGATTCCCTCCACTCGGCGGCACCGAGCGTTGTGCCGTACCCGCCCGGAATGCAGCCCCGCTTCTAACATTGCACAACTGCTGAGGTAACTCGCTACTGATAATTGAACTTGACACACATGCTTGTGTAAACATTGTACTCATTCACTTGTTTGCTATTATTTTGACTATCTCATATTTACGCGGAAATTTTGCTGGTGTATTTTGGGAACAACCCTTTGAAGTCAGAAGTTCAATACCTATGGCAGAATTTTTTAATTTAGGTAACACTTTTGACTTGGAATTTTTAATTGGCTTAAGTTTAAATGATGATGATGAAGATATGATGATGAGATGATGGGATGATGATACTGTTTAAGTAAAGTAGTGGCGCTTTATTTAAACTTTACACGGACTTTTTTGGAGCAACTAGAAAAATCACTTTCACAATTTTATTTCAATTTCCCACAGTCGTACACGTTAACGAACACATAATAGTTAATAATCCACCAATATTACACATTATCACTCGAAGAAACACAAGTATTGGAAATCAAAACAAAATTTTCACGATGACAATTCGAATTGCCGCCAAAAAAGTCAAACCTGTCAAACTTAGTTTTGCTTTAGAAAATTCACAACAGAATCAACACTAATGTGATACTTACTGAAAGTGCCCGTGATGTTCCCTCTCCCCTGCAGCCGCAGCAGCAGCACCTGTATGTCCATCTTGTACTTGCCGGCGAAGTCGAGCTTCGGCAGCAGCAGCTTGAAGTCGAACCGGTTCTTGTCTAGATCGGACCTGAAGGCAGGACGTTCACCATGTTTACATTTACATTATTACCTCCAATAAAGGCTTAGTATGTTGCTATCCCTACTATTATTATAAATGCGAAAGTGACTCTGTCTCTGTCTGTCTGTCTCGCTTTCACGCCTAAACTATGAAATTTGACACGGAGGCAGTTAAAACGCTGAGGACAGACATATGGTACTTTTTATCGCGATAAATTATTATCATAAAAAAAAAACAACCAAAAAATGAAAATTATCTTTGGTTTTGGTTTATTAATTTACTGTTTTTGCTTTCGTCCAAAATAAAAGTTATTTTTCACTTTGTAGTTTTTGAAGTTGGTTGATTGCTTGTTTTTGTATCTTACGGTGACGAACGCAGTACGTTGTCGTGCAGGATTTTTAAATACTGAAGTTCAACATTAGTGACACGTCAGACGAGCGACTTGTTCGCCTCTTCTCAAAGTTACATTATAAAAAAAAAACAAAAAATAGCCTAAATACTTTGGAAATATAGTCTTTTTTTATAAAATATGGCAGCCATTTAACCAAAGAACCACGTAGTCTTGTCCTTCGATAACTTCATACAATATTCTAAACATCATCTAGCAGCATTTGCGTAATCGACAAGTGCTTACAATTAACCATTATCACTTCCAGTCACGTCGAGATTAAACAAAGAACTGATTTACATGTCAGAAAAACGTAATGAACATTTATAGATTTACTGTTTTGTCTAGTATCAGCTTGACTTATAACTAACTAATTATTGTTGTATGTCACTAGGTATTTGGGTATTTATGTGGAACTCACTCGATATTTAGTTTTCTATAAGTGCTCGGTTTTTTGTTTAAAACTATGAATAAGGATTAATTTCTGCAAAATCGTAGGCTAAAATTTGGAGTTAGCAAGTGCTTGATTTTTAAATGTCTTTCGAAAACTGCAATTTAATATCTGAAATATTATATTTATGCATCTAATAACGATTTCTTGCAAGTATAAGTTTGCTATATGTACAATCATTCTTAAGCTATTATCTATTATTATAATTAATTTAGAATGTTCACTACTTTGTTTTAAATTGTCTTCTATTTATCTAAAGTATACTGTAGACTAACAACTTCAATTGAAGTGGATAACGTTAATTATTTACAATGTAGTATCATGTAGGTAAATGATGCGCTCATCAGCTTAATGATACGAGTTACAAATTGCTGTACCTACAGGCGCGAGGTGTTCCGTACATAAAACTGATAGATAAACAATACGAAAATATCGAGGACCATTGCACACAAATTGACCTAGCCCCAAATTAAGCTCGAAACTTGTGTTATGGGTACTAGACAACGATATATATACATACTTATATATAGAGAAATAAATACAAATATCTTATATACATAGAAATCTTCAAGACTCAGGAACAAATATTCGATCGATAAACAAGATAATACATTACAAAAGGAACAAAAAAACCCGATTGCGACAAAATAAAGTACCTTATGTCACTGCCATAATAAAGACGAATCTAACGACACCTCATATTATGTTAAAATCCGTCAAACCATTTAGGCTACAGGCCGTGCCAAAGAAATATACATACATAGGTACACTCGAAAAACATAACCCTCCTTCTTTCGCAGCCGGGTAAAAGTTAATTTTCCTTCTTATAGTTAAGGATGTGAAAAAATAATGGATTTTTATATTAATCGATTGTTTTGTTCTTTTAATCGATTTTTAATAATCGATTATCTAAATATAAAAAATCGATTATTGATAAATCGATTTTTTTACTTACTCTCTAAAAAATAAATTGATTTTTTTCACCTACTCTCTTTTTTTAAAGTAATAAAAGATAAGATAATGTTTGTATTATTGGAGATTAAACCAATGTGTAGCCAAACTACACATTTCAATTGAATTTTGCAGTTATAAGTTACTTTATGTAATTTTATTACAATGTACAAAAAAAAACAACTTTTCGAATAGTTAGAAAAAAAACTACTACATAAAAAAACGATTATTTTTTATCTAAATAATCGAGTTTTTACAAATCGATTTATTTTAAAGAGATCGATTATTTATTAATCGATTTTTTCCCTTAAAGTCACATCCCTACTTATAGTAGTGCCACTACTTACACAGAATATATGATGGTAGGTGCTACTTACTTCAACTCTTCAATGATGAAGTTGCTAGGGCCTCGCACCTTGACGTCATTGACGACGGCGGTGAGCTTGGCGCCTTGTGGACCGCGGGCCAAGGCGATCTGGCCCAGACTCAGGGGCTCAATACCTGGCACGTTGAGTTCAGGAATACCCTGGAATGCAGGAAGCGGAAAGTTATTTTACCTAATCACACTAATATTATAAATGCGAAAGTTTGTGAGTGTTTTACTTCTTCCCGCTAAAACGGAAAATGGATTTGCATGGAATTTGGAATAGAGACAGCTCCTGGATTCACACATAAGCTACTTTTTATACCAGTTCTTGCAAGATAAAGGGAAAAGCTCGGGCGTAACCACGGGGCGCAGCTAGTACAACTAACCAATCTCATACATAAAACGTTAGGGACTACATTTTTGTCGTTGTAGGTTATGAGGTTGTCGAAATGATCTAGCCCAGTTGGCGTATTCATCATAGGTACTGACGATAACTTCTTCGCTGAGCCATTCCTTACCAGTTAAAATTTTTGACATTCTACACTAAAAATGTTACTGAACATAGAATACGAAGATGATGATGAAGATTTCTCAATTTCAGACCTTTACCATAGTTAAATAACACAAAAAGGATGACTCAGTTTACTAAATAAATTGACGTACGTAGAAGTTACGTTTAGGTGATACTTCCAATACTTCTTCAACAAACTAATGTAAGTCACACAAAATGCGCGCGTATCGTACGTTTTTGATGTTATTTTGTTTAATGATTAATTTATTAAGATGTTAACACGTAGCTGAAGCTTGTATCCATCGTAGACAGGTGTCCTTTTCAAGGCTTAGCGGTTAATAGCCTTTACCATGAGCAAATTTTCGTGTGATCTCGCTCTAAAAATGACCTGCCGGAAGTTTCTTGCCGGTTTCAAAAATCAATTAACATTTAACAATTAATATATTCTCTTCTATATTTGTTTTTATGACTGGTAGGTTTACAACGTTCTATGAACAATGATATCTTCCTGATGTTATCTCAGCTTGGTAATAGCCACATTGCGATCATGTCGATGTATCGTCTATGTCCAAAAGAGTCTTCAACAAGCTCATTTCACTATGCGGTTATCCTTATTCTAACAAACATTGACAAAACCTTGACATGCCGACACTGACGTCAGGAATATTCCACATGGCCATCCATTGAAACAACTGGTAGATAAGCAGGTGTAATTCCTAAACAATATTCAAATATTTATTCGATTATCCGATAGTTTACTTTGCAGATATATCATCTTGACACACTTGCCCCTGTCAGTTACAAAACATATTTGACACTGACATACTTTCAAATTTGCTATGAAAGCAAAAAATTATAATTTCCACTTCTGTGATTGCTTTCTGGAGGTCACATTCTAGAAATAGCTTCTTTGTATGTAGAGCAAATTGTTATCGGTCGATTTATTTCTTAGAGCAGTGCCATAGTTTTGCAATATTACCTCGTCCTATGTTGCTTATAGCCTTGTCCTTTGTCGAATTGCCTAGAACATTACACTATCACATCACACGGAACATTTTATATGCGAAAGTTTGCGAGCGGAAGTTTATCGCGGAAAAGTTTCTGTGGAATAACATAAAAACCGCGGGGCGCAGTTGATTAAAATTTGATTGCTGACCTTTGAGCGTAGTTTATATTTGTTTTATTGATTAATTATAGAACAGTCACTTGTCATAAGCATCACCGAGTTTAGCTCGTTATCGCAAGATTTTTGTGTTTTTCTAGTACTTGAGACCTTATTGACAAAACGTTTAAATAGTAATTGAAAAGTGATGAACTTGTGAGCTTTGGTGAAGGAAAACATCGTGATGAAACCATAGCTTGATGGTAGGGCAGTTTTTAGATAGAAGAAGTAACAAACATACTTACACATTCACACAAACTTTCACATATATAATATTAAAGTGTGTGTATGATTTATTAGTTTGATGTTTGTAGGATATCGTTTAGGTAAGAGATAAAATCTAATTCCACTGCCAGTAACTAATTCTACTATAAAATCACGTACGGAGGTAATTTCCCAACCAAACCGGTACACCGTTCACCCTAATTCAGGGCCCAAGGATATGTACCTACTAAAATTTACTCAACGCTACCGCGTACTATCTGTACGTACGTATTAGGGTTCGCAAACCGGAATATCGAATATCGAAATTACCGGAGTATCGGACGATTTTTGTCGATCTGAAATACCGGGATTGAATTTAGCGATATCGGGATTTTCGATATTTTCGATATTGCATAATTTAAAAACTTGATCTAATCATTTCCTAATTTAACGATAAACAAACATTAAAAGAAGGCCAGTCAGTCCACACCTGCATAAAATACAGGTATGTGGACAGCGTTCTAGCTTCCAACTTCGATACGAGATGCTGGACTAGCCGGGTCGACGTAATTTTATTCAGTAATCCAGTAACTTTTGGTAAGGAGTTCATTGTTGTATAAAAATAAGGTGCAAGGAAGAACAGCAACGTTAGCAACTGCTGTATTAACAACACGGCAGTAAAGCATTGACTAAATTTGACATAAGTATTATATTTTTTGTCTATGGCAAATTTGTTCTTTTTTATAAAATGAGTATTAAAAGTAAGCGTTATCTATCTAGGTATCTATTTTAAAGTGGCAACTGAATTTACCTTAATTAATTCTAATGTTCTCTTTTCTGTGAGATCTCGAAAAGCATGGGTCATTTTGTTTTTCGATAGAGAACATTAATCTTTTGCAAACTATTGACCTATCCTATTCTCCTGCTGTAAACTCTTCTTGTCCGTAGGTTTGACGAATACTAACCATCGAAGCACACCTCGATTCGAGGAAGATATGGTACCATACACCCAATTCACATTTTACGTCATATTATACAGAGCCTATAGTACATTACTGCAGTGGCCATCAACGTAGACATTGAGGGAAGAAGGTGTAAATGTGGGCCGAGGCAAAGCCGAGGCACACATACCTGAGTTCATCAATGCCTAGTTATGGCCAAGGCTTGTATAGTACTTTTCTCAAATAATGCGCGGAAATTAAAACTAAGTAGCACCTGGGCAGAACTTTTTTCTTTCGACTTTGGCAGTAACAAGTTTTCTATTACGGCTCTTGCTGCCTCTTGAATTTTAGGTGGCGGTAAAGTTTTAGCATCAAAGCAAAGCATCACACTTCACTCATTGTCTTCACTTGAACTCATTTTGTCAAATATAATTACTTTTCAAAACCAATGACGAACAACGAACAACAACAAAAAATTCTCGCGTTATAGTGATCATTTGCTTTATTTTCAACAAACAGGTTTCTATGTGCAAGCCGGTTCGGAATTTAAATAAAACCTTTGATAAATTGCCTCCTTGGTTGCCATGTTTCAGAGTAAAAGCCGTTCCATTTTTAAATAACACGACAGATATGAGTTTACTATGTAATTCATTTGGCCGCTAAACACGACAGATATGAGTTTTCTGTGTAATTTATTTGGCTGCTAAACACGACAGATATGGATTTTCATACAAATTTTGTCGGTTGCTGCTCGCATATAATTGGGCAGTGCAGCAAGTTCGATTTATCTCGAAGAAGGTTGTCAAAATAATACTCTTATTTCCAAGCATGTTTGAGAAAAGAGTATAACCAGCACCTGGGTATGACATTTATGGACTATGATATATATTTTTTGACCTAAAAATCCATTGGTGTGTTATGGAGTCCTATTATGAGTCACTATTTAAATTTATAAACCTATTTTGGATTGTTCTACAATATATAATTCTTAGAAGATCTGTTTTCGTTTCAATTGTTGATTATATAATTTATTTTAGTTTGTTATCAGAGGTTGATGTTAATTCAAATTAATAAACAACGTGAAGAATACAGATTTAAGTTATTTTAACTTTTTCACACCTTCCTGTCTTTCTCATAACTATTTTGAATTACTTTTAAACTTCTTGACATTATGGGTTGATATTCTTATGACATTTATGTCGAAAACTATAGTTTAAACTGATTTATGTGAAACAAAACAATTTTTTTGTAAAAATATCGAAAATATCGAAAATCCCGGGATTCCGGAATTGAAAAAATAGCAATATCGAAAATACCGGTATTGTAAAATGGTATCGATATTGCGATCCCTAGTACGTATACATATAAGTCCCTTCGCCGTTGCATCACGTTGCCTTTCAAAAAGTTAAATTGACTCCTAGTTAATAACGCATATCGGCATACTGTTTATCAAGGATCACAATGACGTTATTATTAGGTTGATTTATTTGTAAACAACACTACATTGAGGTCGCATTCTGCGGGTAGAGCAACGTCTGCTGTCACTACTTGGATGGGTGACCTGGCCACTAGTGGTAGGTACAACAACTGAGGGCTTCCGTGCTTCGGAGGGCTTTTTCATTGTTCAGTCGTCGATCCCGGGGTCCTGGTTTTTGGTTTAGGTTAGCAGTCATTAATCAAAGTATTAAAAATTTTACACCATGCATTATGCCACTTGACATATCTATTTTGCTATGAACACTAATTATTATTTTGAATTTTATGCACGGTTCTTCTCAAAAACTGCTTCGACGGAAGACCAGCGCTGGTCAAACGAATAGCTTCACTAGTACAACGACGAGTTGAGCCCGATTTGCAACAATTCAATTTTTCTAGTTACTTCATAATGCACTTGTTTTAAATATTTTTGTAGAATTTGTTGCAAATAAATGATTCTAATGACCGGTTTACATTGAATCCAGGATAACAGGAATTAGTGCATTCCAGTGCGGTTTACACTTTTTCCAGTAAGCAATCCAGCGCTGGATTCGATCGCTGGACTGGAATAATGTAAACCGGGCATTATTCTTAATCATTAAGAATATACAAAGCGATGATTATTTACAGGTGATTTTGTACCTACTCCTTAACAGGCACACGTGATTCCCATCAACTCAAACAGTTCTACATTAAAGATAATATTTATTTATTAACCTGAACAATATGTTTTATTGGTAAAATCCTACGTGCCCTACGTGCCTTCGAAGACACTGATAGGATTTCTTTGGCCGGTCATTATTATGAGTTATGTTATGACGAATAGCAAATAACTGTTCCCTATCAGCTCTGGTGAATAGTAGTATAAAAGGCATGCTTGCTTCATATATTAAAACCATTTAACAGTGAAAATATGGGGCACGAAGTGGTTTTTATTGTTGCATTTTTGTGCACATTTCAGGTAATTGCAAAAGGAAACTTTTTTCATTTTTTAACTGCCTCCCAAACAGTTTTCTACAATAAAAAAAATAAGATAAACAGTGTTAGCATAACTTTTGTGTGTTTATGATGGGGACTAACTTGTTTTTCTTTTGTTAACAGTGCGTTTTCTTTGTCTTTTTTCCATTAGATTACTCATTATTGATGCATTTCCATAGGGCGCATAATCCAATTCTAAAATGATTATTTTAAATTTCAGTTTGGTCTCTATCAAGCTAACAATGGGAACGACGATAAAATTATAACGCTGAGAATCCCAGCTAAGTCTATAAGCAATCCGCCGCACTACCAGAAAACACAGATTTCATCGCACCCGTCATACCTTCAATTAAGTAAAGGTTGTAGCAGTTGCCCAGGCTCCATTTGCCAGAGTAGATGTGGCAAAAAAAACAATCAACTGAATTTAAAGGTTCCTCAGAAACTAATCAGCATATCGCTACCCTACGGGTCCAGTGGGGGATGGACAAAACTGATAGTTGACAACCGACCAAACTGTGATAATGGCAAAGAATCTGTTAAGTTAGTTGTCAAATTTACAAAGGCAAATGGCGACAATACAACTGAAGGTAATTCAACTGTGGCTACTTCCGCTAACTCTACCGCAAACAGTAATGGAACAGGTAACCAGTTAACAGCAGATACTACAGCTGATGTTGATGGTTCAGACGTTCAAGTGGAAGTTGATGTCACTAATGATAATTCAGGAGAAATACCTGAAGATACACAATTGCAAAGTGAAATAATGGCTGAAAATAATCAAGGTGATAAATCAGAATCAAATACGACAGCTGAAGTTGAAAAAACACCTAACTACCCCCCTCCAGAGCCCCCATCTGAAGCGGGCAAGCCTAACACTCAAATTCCATCATCACTTGACACTGATAATTCACCTGGTAAGACAAACGAAACTGCACCTTCTAAAAGTGAATCTTCCCCAGATAACACTGCAGAAATTCCAGCATATCCCAGTAAGGAATCGCCTGATATAGGAGAAACTTCAGCACCGACTAATCACCCAACACCAGAAGGTGAACCCTCATCGACGCCCTCTGAAGATGAAAACCCCGCAAATGGTGATAAACCGCCCTCTTCCGCTAGTACTGGCGCGGCCTCAGCTGCAGCTGGGGGTGACGGTGATGCGGCAGCAACTTCAACAACGAATGGTGAGGCTGCATCTGGACCAACTGCTTAGTAGCAACTCTACAAAACAAGATATGCTCATAAGAAATATTTAATGCATATGACATACTCCGGAGGAATCAGGTTTTAGCGTAGTAAAAAAACAATACAGAATGTAACGAAAATTTTAGTACCAGCATCTGTTAATGAAGACCAGTTTAAAAAAGAATTTTCAAACAATGAAATGGTTACATGCACTATCATTATGAAAGAATAGCTGCAACATGACGTCGTTGATCCTCCTGTTACAGAAGCAACTGGAACTATAAAAACAGATATACCGAAAGTAACTACAGTTGTCAGTGTAGGAGTGACAGGTGCTTTGTCTGGACCCAAAGGAAGAGAAAACACTGCAACAGCAGATATTGAAAACATGAATTACAATTACACAATATTGCCACATTGACGTTAAGTGCCCAACTAAAAAACACTTGAAATACGTGGATTGACGCTGACGAAAATCCTACACCAAGTGATTGGAAGAAAAAAAAACTATCTGATCTCATGCATTTTTTTTATGATGGTGATAACTCCTTACAGGAAAAACAACAGCCATCAGAACGGATACTTCAGGAGTATCTTCAGCATTGGGTGGTGAATCTAGTGTGCTCAACCTTCCTGGGTCAATTAATAGTTTAACCTCAGGTATACTTGGTAATTCTAGTGGAATGGCTATATCTACTCCTGTTAGTTCAACTTCAGAAATCGTCCCTGGATCAATTACAAGTTTGACATCAAATGAAATTGCAACTGAAACTGGAGATAGTCCTAGTGGAATTGCTATATCCACTCCAGTCAGTGATACTTCAGCAATCATGCTTGGTGATGGTGGCGCAGTTTCTGGTATAACAACAGATGGTAAACAACAATTTCAAAAAAAATAGTGAAATCGTATAAAATGCTGTTGAAAAGTTTTCTGACAAAGGGGTTCGGCTTTTACAGAAGCAACATCAACGACTGCAGGAAATATGGCAGGAACAAATTCAATATTTAACGAAGGAACAGTCGCCTTAGAGAATCCTACATCGACCATGAATACAGAACCTAATCCCATGATGGTCAATACAGACTCTACTTTAAATACAATTGCTGGATTTAATGGAGCAGCGGCTATAGCAAATGGTATTGACAACAGTGATCTTTGATTAATTTCACATAATTACACAAGAGTAATTTGGACGATCACATGAACTTAATTCACCTTTTGCAGGAGCCTCAGCAACCACAATATCAACAGATACATCTGAAACGGGAATGTTGGATGGATTAAATACAGTAAATGGTGCTGTACCAATCGAGGGAAACATAGCAGAAGACGCAGTTGGAACGCAAATTGGCACAATTAGTACGGTCACCAATGAAACTCTTTCAAGTGAAGATACATCTGATATTACAAAATAGTGAGCCTTCAAGAGCAATTTCAGACGTCAATGTTGCTACAATCAGTGCAGTAGTAGACTTTACTTCTCATCCTTTAACTTAAATGTTTACAGCGGACAGGGAATAGCTGGAATAGACTTGCATAAATAATATATTTTACTCCAGAGGAAACCCTACAACTGAAACCAGTAAAATACTTAGAAATAATTTTAATGACGTAAATAGTTTCAAATCGTAGTTTATTTATATATTGAAGTACAGGTTTAGAAAATCACCTAGAAGCAAAATAAACTGAACTTGATTAAAATGCTTTTGATTGTTTTATGTAATAAATTATTTCATTTCATTAGAATTAGGTTTTGTAACAGGATAATTAAATGGTAATGTCATCGTAAGCAAAAAACGTGAGAGGAAGCGGGTAGATTAGTAATAAGAATAAAATTGTCAATGTGATCGCGCCAAAAAAATTACCGGCCGGGCGTTTCTTGCCTGTTCTTTTGCCGGCGTAAGGAGGTTGGAACAGGCGTAGCTAGTTTTAAGTTGACGTTTTAAAGTGATCACAATGTATCCTATTAAGTAAAAAAGTTTTGAATTTTTGAATTATTTTTTTTTTGATGATACGTCTGCCCGTTATAATATCAACAATACTACCCGCAGAAACTTTTAGTATTCTCGTGATAATGGCGCTTGCAACAGTGCCGAAATATCGAGAACTCAAACAAAGACATGGTAATTATCCCGTTTTATAACCTAATTCTAATGTTATTGACCATGGTAGTTTAAAACAGTATATTATGTCATTTTATTTACCTCGATCATCTTGGGCCGAAGTAGATCAACGGAGTTCATGATGCATTTGTCCACCTCAGGATCATTTCGTTGGCACACTTTGATGTAGGGAGCTGAAAAGAAATATAAACGTATCGATTTGAACTTTTTTTTTTTTTATAGAGTTGGTCTTTGGTATATCAAAACAAACATATGTACATAATCGGATGGCAAAAAAAGTACACAAAATTTAAATTCCTTTGAATTTAAATAATGCAATACCTTATTGATAACTATTCATTTTTACAAATAAGTATATCAATTTGAACATAAAAGTTTCAGGTAAGAATACTGAAAATGAACTGTAACAAATTGGTCTTATTCAGTGAAAGCGGATGCACTTGTATTTACTACAATAGTGTCGAGTATAGATGCATTGAATGGATTTGGATGGTACTTGTAAACTCAATGATGCTTGTTAAATCAATACCGTCATAGAAAGTTATTTTGTCTGAAATGCCCACATTAAAGAGGAATTCCGTTCTGAAGCACGAAGGGAAAAGTCCTTGTCAAAACTGGAAGTTTAGTGAATCTAGCACCAGTGTGCGTGCATGTAAAATGTTTAAAATATGTGTTGATTTTTTGACGGGAAATGTTAAACTTATTTGTAATTTTTTTAATCTAGTTATGCAAAGATCATAGAAGTAGGAAAGAATAAATCTACGGCAAAGATTGCAAAAAGAAATGTACGGTACATATACATAAATAATTCTGTAATTTTACTTCTTGGAACAATATTATTGTTTCTAGACAAACATTATACATAATATCTGCGCACTTGCAGTTTGACTGTTGTATGACCTTTTAAGGCGTTTATTTCGAACTTTCTGAATCTATTTATAGAATATTTCACCTAACTGAAGACCAAGGGTTCGATTCTCGAAAGGATAACATGACTTCGGTATGTAACATTCGCCAGAAATCCTTTTTTTATTGGATTTCAAAACACATTCGAAATGTATGTAATTTTTGCCCAGGAGTCTTCAGGAGTCAGGACGATACGTTGTGACTATCGAGGGCTATTCTATTCTTAGCTATATTTACAAAGTGGCTAGTTTGACGAGATGTAGAAAACGTCGTAGATATTATAATTGACGTTTATCGCAACGCACGGTTCTGCAATAGTGTGTCAACACGCGCCGCCCGGTCCCAATCCACAATTGCTAAAGTTACGAGATCTATGAGAGATTATGTTTGTATATGTTCTATTTTCTTTCTCTCTCTCTTTCAGCTGTACTGGAAGTAGCAGGAATGGGAAATAAGAATACTTTTTTACAACATACAGGACCACAAGACACCTGATGTTAAGAGACGATGCAGTCTAAGATGGTGTGATAAAACACCTAGATGATAATGATGATATATTTAACATGCTTAATCGCAATAGTTTTTAAGTGAAAACTGTAAAAACATGGGAGGTATCTTTCTACTTATTCTGTAGGAAACTTTTGAAACAAAATTTTCGCTCGGCCGCAGAGCCGCAAGGGATGAAAATATCTAAGCGTTACAGTTTTGAACTGGTTTTTAACTGTATATCTAATAACATAGTCATAAATACTATTTTCAACCGCTTATTATTAATATAGTCAAGAATAATAAATCATCCGCATTTCTATACCCGATACCAAAACCATCCCACGCAGCCCGATATTCCCTCAACAGTATATCAACTTACGAAGTTCCGCCACTGCGTAGCGCAGGGCTGCCAGAAGCACGGCGGTGGTCAGCATGTTGTTATCTATATGTGTTGCACAACAGTCACAGCAGTCCGCGCCGGTCGGCCAGCCGGGTCGCGATGTGGGCCGCCACTGCCGCAACGGACAGCCACCACTCCGACCACTGGTAGGGACGGTAAGGACGTAGAACGCACAGCCCTAACGCTTGCACTGTAATTACTTGTACGGTAACAAAGTTGCCTGCACCAGCCCTAGTCGTCGTGTTAGTAGGAATTGTGGTAGAGAAAGCCGAATGCACTAGCAGCCCTAACGATGTGTGCGCTGCTGTGACCACTAGACGGTACTGGTAGGGTCTTGGGCTCTTGAATATTACGCGCGACGTTCAACACCACTTCCACTACTGGTGCAGTGAAAACGGGAAATCCAATAACCCTAAGTTAATCGCATTTCACCGATCACTGGCTTAGAGAGGACGTGGCAGTAACGATCTTCACACCGCTTGGGTAAGGTAACAACCCTATGACTACCTGAGACTTCTTTTATACTATTTCTATTTAACTATAGTTAATATCGAATCTAGAACAAACGTAGCAACCTAATACTTGCGTTGGTTAATTAGAAACACGTCTTGCGGTTTACCTGCGCGATATTTCGACAAAAGTGTTGATTTTACGAATCGAGACGAAACCACATGAAGATCTCTAATCTTCAAGAAAGTAATTAAAAACGAGTTTTGTGATGGGTTCTATCGTTGCTCGATTATTTAAATAATTAAATCTGTATCAGGTTTCTAATAGTGCATTTGTTTTTGTTTTTCCTATCTCAAATAGGTACCTACTTGATTTGGGGTTTTTAAAGAAAAGGTGTTGACGAGATATTGCTAAGTCATAATTAAATACCTTGATGGAAGCAACCCATACTAATGCGATCATAACTCTGATGTGCCTTTGTATGGTTGTCACCTTTTCACCCCTAAACCGCTAAACAGATCTTGATCAAATTTGCTGGGGAGATAATTTGAACCTGAGGTTAGGCTCGTATTTTTCCGCAATAATTCTATGTTCTATAAATTTGAACATATTGCTAAATGAAAAAATTAAAAAAAAGTTACAGCTCCTTATTTTTTTAAATGTATGGTATAAGTAGGATCTAGATAAAAATATCATACTTTTATTAATTTACATGAATACAAAATCTTGCTTGTGTTACTTCAGTTTAACCTTCCCAAAGCTGTGCCAGTTTACCAGTACGGTAAAGAAGCAGCAAATAAGCGAGTTCCGTCGATTTCCACACGAAAGACGGAAATTCTGAGAGGTTCCGTTATCCAGGATGCTGGTTTTACGTTTTACCACCACTTGTGGGTGTTGCAAGACTTGCGGCCATCCGTTTGTTAATGAAGTGTGGATTAGTTTTTGCATCATTGCGGTGGTGAATTATCTTTCGTGCAATCCAGATTTCCAGACTGGAATCGATTCCCGCGACACCACGCCCATTTTTTTTTTTTATTGGAGTCACCACACGATTAGTGTATTTGCCAGTGTCAAGTAATAAAATATATTTTCAATTCATTATCATTCGAAGAAAGTTTTAGAAATAAAACAAAATCTTCATGTTGACAGTTCAATTGCGGCCAAAAAAGTCCACGCGCAATACTTTGAGTTCGGGGTGAAGATAGGAGACCACAGAACACTTACTTTTTATACTTATAATCCAAAGAGGTTGTATTTAAACCTACCTCTGACAGGCTGCAACAACCTCTTTGTAGTTTAAGTAAAGCGCCACTACTTTACTTAAACACTATCCTCATCCCATCATCTCATCATCATCATCATCATCATCATCATCATTTAAACTTGATTCAACTCCCTGAGTTTGAAATATTTTATACATGACACTGGCAAATACACTAATCGTGTGACGCCATAACAAAACAAAAAAAACCTCTTTGTTTTGCTTTTTAGGTCTTTTTTGTTTTTTGTTAAGGCGTCACACAATTAGTGTATTTGCCAGTGTCAAGTATAAAATATTTCAAAACATAAATGATTGAGTTGAATCAAATATAAATGATGATGATGATGATGAGATGATGGGATGAGGATAGTGTTTAAGTAAAGTTGTAGCACTTAAACTCACACACACTTTGTTGTTGTACTTAAACTTCACACGGACTTTTTTGGAGCAACTAGAAAAGTCACTTTCACAACTTTATTTCAATTTTCCACACTCGTACACGTTAACGAACACATAATGGTTAATAATCCACCAATATCACACATAACACAACATAAGTTTTGGAAATAAAAACAAAATTTTCATGTTGACAGTTCAATTTCCGCCAAAAAAAATTTTTAATTCTTCAATTCATACAAAAAAATATATAATATATCTGAATAATGATTAACCCAAATTTTCCCTCTAACGTTTAACCCTGAGTAACGAGTATCCTATGTTTATCATACTTAAATTTTTATTTTTTTTATTAACCTATACTGTCCCACTGCTGGGCAAAGGTCTCCCCCACTTCCTTCCAGACATCTCTATACCCCGCAACCTCAGGCCACCGCTCCTCAAACGAGTCAAGGTCATCACGCCATCTTTTTCGGGGCCTGCCTCGGCGTCGTCACCCGTCCTCAGGCACCCACTGCGTGATGATCCTTGCCCAGCGATCCATACCAACCATAAAATACTTCAATCAAGAATAGATAAAAATCATCAGAAATCTAACTTTATTATGCACGGTGTCGACATATCTACACATAGTTAAAATACACTGCCATTTTAATAAGAAACCAACAATAAAATAAACATTAAAAAACGCTGAGCACAATTAAAACTAACATAAACACACGGTATAAAATAACTAGAATGAATGAGAGAGAATTTTGCGCAATGACCTTACCATAAAATACTACGAGAAGTTGTGCAAGACATACATAAACGCGCCAAATGCATCATAAAACGTAACGCTACATGCAATACATGTTACGGCAATGTCGGACAAAATATTTGTTTTCGTAATAAAATGATAATAATTAATGTAAAAAGAAAAAGAATTAGTCTAGCCATCCAAAGGGGGAACGCTGCCAGTATCTTCGGTACCTTGCCTAAAGGGACTTCTTTTAATAATGTATTTTAGTTATTTGTTTAGGTTTATTTGTTTTTATTTCTTTGTTATGATATAATTATTTTTAGATTATTAATGTAATACTTACAAATCATTCCTTAAAATTTCAAACGTTTACCAAGTCGCGGTCTCCACTCAAGAACACGTCTACCCCATTGCTTGACAGTTCTGCGGCTTATATGACCAACCCACTGCAACTTCAGCTTGCTAATTCTGTGGGCTATTTCGGTGACTTTAGTTCTCTGACGGATCACCTCATTTATGATTCGATCCCTCAGAGAAACCCCAAGCATAGCCCTTTCCATAGCTCGCTGAGCTACACTACTTCATATTGCTTGCATACTATAAATTTGCTAAATAAATAATTAATTGATTAATTGACGAGTAGAAACTGAATTTAATTATCGATTGCGCGTAATCGATAACATTGACGGTATCCTCCAAACACATCCTTTTGCTTTGTTACTTCATACTTAGGACATTTTGTACGATTGGTTGAAAAATTTATTAGATTACTTGAAGGGGAAAAGAAATTAAGATAGAAAATGTTTCTATACAATTTCTTCAACAACTTTTGTTCCGAAAGATTAATTGGGTGGGTTCGATTCAGGCTACGGGACAAAGTAGTTGTACATTATGTCTGTGTTTTGTATCCCCAGTCTACATAAAAGCCTAGCTCTAGGGCTATAAAGGGAATCCTACTTAGGGCGTTCTGAAACGATGTATTGTATGGACGTTGTTATTAGTAAAAATGAAAACAAATTTGAACTAAAATCGGGAAAGCGGATTACAATCATCAAGCGTTTCGTTTTTTAAATGAATAAGGGCCTTAGTGTAAGAATATGTATTGCATTCTCGAGTCAAAAAGCTAAGAGTCTTGGTTTTACTATTGCATAAATCATACATTTTTAAAACTGCTGATATGACCCATGACCCTGATATAACCCTGAATTTGTTGCAAATAAATGATTCTTATTCTTATTACTTATATTCGTATTTTGTAACGTAATAATTATGTTCTTCAAACTTTTTGACAAAACGCTGTACACAGTTTGTTGATTTTCAATTTATTTAGCATTATTATAAATGCAAGAGTTTGTGTGCTTTAAATGGAATCTTCTCTTATATATAAATACCAATTGCTGTTCGTTAGTTTCGCTAAAATTTAAGAACGGTTAGACCGATTTGGTCAACTTTGGTTTTGAAATATTTGTAGAAGTCCAAGGAAGGTTTGAGAGGTGAGAAAAAATATATTTTTGTATAAAACTTTTATTGGCAATACGAAGTGCGCCGGGTCAGAATAAAGATGTTGATTCTATGATACTTTCTATTTCGAAAAAAAGGTTCCAACGAGATAGCGGGAAATCTGTGGGTTACAGCAAATTTCAATACCTTTAGGTAAGCAACGTTATCAGTCAATTGAAATTGGAAATCAATTGCAATTGCGGAAGAATAAGAGGCTAAGTGCCTTATGAGGAGCTTTCGCAAAGATGTGTTCTATGATATCTTGGCAATAGCGCTCATATGTCAAGTGGTGGATTGCCTTGACCACCACTATTGCTTCACCATTCTGATCGTACGCCGTCGAATACCTGAATATATCTATTAGATATTTGGTTAAGGCCTTAAATTTAGAATTAGTTATTTCTGTTAGCTAGGTATATAGCTTCCAAAGTACCTATCGATTAATCAAAATAAGCAGTATGTAATTTTAACGTGGTCATTGGCAATCACACATAATGAGATATTTTGAGAGTATAATGATGTTTACGAACGAATAAGCCATTGCCTAAACAATATTATACCTAAGAACAACATATTCTAGTTGAAAACACTTTGCGTTGATTCTTTACATGTTATAGTTTCATCACGATGTTTTCCGTCACAGTAAGCTCAAGGTCGTTGCAGGATTCGAACCCACAACCTACGGGTCACAAGCCAACGTCGAAGCGTTCGAATTGCACTATGCGCGCCGTGATGATCTGTTTGTCTTTCTTTGTTAGCCTAATAACACCATCAACCACAAACTCATTTGTGCTTGTGCGTAATAGTGATAAATTGTTTTGATATCTTAATAGCATAGATACAAGTAATCAATAGCATATAAAAATATCACACACAAGAGTGTTTAATATCGTTATCAAATATAGATATTATTATGTTATGCAATTTTTATATATTGATCACAGTCTTTATTAGTTTTTAAAGCAAACGCTATGGAGAAAGACCTTCAAGAGAAAATAGTAGTTGTGACCGGTGGCGCTCAAGGAATAGGATACGATACAGCGGATAAATATCTGGCAGAAGGAATCAAGATTGTCTTATTACTGGACATAAACGAAACATTAGGAAGAAAAGCAGTTGCAACACTTACCACAAAGTATGGAGATGGAAAAGCAGTCTTTATAAAATGCGATGTTACCAAAGATTTAGAAGAAGTGTCAGACAAAATTTTCAAGACCTATAAACACGTGCATGTCCTAGTGAACAATGCTGGAGCAGTCGACGAGTCGTCACCGAGGAAAATCATGGAGCTTAACTCTACAGCTGTAATAGAGTGGTCGATGAAATTCTGGGAACACATGAGGAAGGATAAAGGAGGGTACGGCGGCACGATTATAAACGTAGGATCCATTTACGCGTACACAGTTGATCCATACTTAGTTTTTTATAAGGCATCGAAGTTCGCTGTCATGGGATTCTCGAGGAGTTTAGGTCACGGAGATAACTTTAGCAAGTTTGGTGTTAGGGTGCTAATTATTTGTCCAGGATTTACAACGACATCATTGACCGCGAAACGGTTGTGTTGGGATGAGCACGTGAAAGACTTCGATGAGTTCGTCAAGACTCAGGCGTGGCAGCGAGTTGAAGAGGTTGGGACAGCAGCAGTAGATGTGTTCAGGATTGGAGAAAGTGGATCAGCTTGGAAAATAGTTGGAGGAGTGTTGGCAGAAATACCTCTCATTAGGGAAGGCGATCAGTTAAGATAAAAAGTTTATCTATTTTATGTACATAAATATGTTATTACTAGGTATTTATCCTTTTGTTACTTAATGTTGATGGCACAAAATATTTACACTAGTTTTAATATTAGCTGAAGCGAATGTTCTTATATTTCTGCAAACATATCAAACATATTAAGGAATTTACATGCTTTTTAGTTTTCGGACCAAAGTATTGATAAATATTGCACCACAAAGTAAATAATGTACAAATGAATATTCATACTTCATTATATTCTATTTACCTTGGCTCCACCGATGCTGGCCTCCAATATATTTTTATTTGGTTATGAATATTTTCTAGAATTTTAGATCGTTTTTTTAACTATGCAGTAACATACAACTTATTATTATGGGTAAATTATACCTAAGTGGATAATGGTGTCGATTTGGTTTTGCATTCTCTAAAACTAAACTAAGTTTGACAGGTTCTAAAGTATTGCCGTCCTTGTCTGACCACGGATGTAAAACAAGGAAAGCAATACTTTTAGGCCTGTCAAACTTAGTTTAGTTTTAGAGAATGTAAAACCGAATCGACACCATTAAGTCAGAGTTTAAGTCAGTCTTATAGGAAACTACACCACTTTTCTCTAGTGAAGGTTATTTTTTACCTCGTTATAACACTAGTATAAATAACACCCGCGGTATAATAATTATTTAGTTCAATAAAAATATCATTTCATTAGTAAACAAATATTTCATTTATCGAAATTTGATGTCAAACACTTAGAGTACACACAAATATACGATATTCTTTTGGCCAATTTACATCGTGTCAAAAGAACCAAAAACTTATACTTAAGTAAAAAATCACAGTTTAGTTTTTGCTTAATTTACTTATACAAACTTTACCTACTCCGATTTTATTCCTGGAATACTTTAAAGTTATAGCAAACAGAATAGATCTAATAAAAAACATTACAAAAAATATGTCCCTATGTCTTTTGATTTTTTATTCATGATTATGTATTGCTCTAATGATAATGTTAAAACCTATTCGAAACAAATGAAATCAATATTTTATCAAATGTAACAACAGATAATAATTGATAAAACCACATTTTAAAATCTACAAAATAATACGATGTTGTAGGAACCAGTCTAAGGTTTAGGCAGCAGCTGATTAAGCGTAAGATCCTTGACCACCTTGTTGGCGAGATCTAGCAGGAGTCTGGAGATAATCTTCTCCAAGTAGGGTTTGGATGACCGCAGGAACTCGCCCCTATTCTCGTTGATGGCTTGGTTGGTTGCGTCTCCTGAAATATCACATTTAAATATAAATATCTAAGTCGTACACTCTTGTCGGAGTGGTCGTGGTTACTGTGACGCGTTGTCTTCGGCTTGGGCACCTCTGATGGCAATGTGACGCCATTTTTGCCTATTAAGTCACGAGAGCATTGAGTCATGGATGCGTCAGTGGCCTTTTTGATGAGATCGGTCCAGCGAGTTGGAGAACGGCCTCGGGCTCTCTTCCCTTCAACCGGACCCTGCACGACAAGTCTCTCAATAGACAGCTCTTAGACATTTAAATAGGCTTTAACAATAGTAAAAATAGAGTGATAGTGGCTTAATGGTACCACGGACGCCTTACAAGGCACCGACACCGATGATGCCATATTTGATCATTATGATGAGCGGATTCAAGTAAAATTTCTGGACGACGCTGCAATTGTTGTGAGCAGATGTGCAAATCAAAACAAAGTGCGTTACTTACCAAGGGCCTTGTCTCCATTGAACAGTCCCTCCAGCCTGATCCTGTAGTCCTTGATGGTGATATCAATGTCCAACTTCTTGAAGGTTATGTACTCTTCTCCATCTCGCGTCGTGATGTCGGTGTGGAGCACCAGGTTTGCATCGCACTTTACTAAAAACATAATTTTTTTACATGATTTTTTTTTTTTTACTCTTTACAGGGTAGCGTTTGACCACAAGTCACCTGATGTGAAGTGACGATGTGGTCGCAGCGTGAAAAGGAATCAAACAAAAAGATCGACAGAGTTCGTTTTGTATATATCACACTAGCTGTTCCCCGCGGTTTCGCCCAAGTGGGCTACAGTTTATCACGATAAAAAGTAGCTTAAATCCTTTTTGAGGCTTTAGACTATCTCTGTACCAAATTTCATTTGAATCGATTCAGTAGTTTAGGCGTGAAAGACAGACAGACAGATTTATTTTCGCATTTATAATATTAGTAAGGATATGGATTAAGAGGATAAGAATGAACCGAACTGGACAAGAATGGCTTGGAGCATGATAATTGAAAACCCTTTCTGCAAAGTGCAAACTGCGAAAACAATGTTGAATCTTTGGACAATGTCCATTGTATGTTCAAGTTTTAGGAAAGCTGTTATTGCTGACGATCAGCGCCTACTGAAAATATTTAGCAAAACCTACACAAGCGCTAAGTCTTGTTAATATCACAAATATAACATTGCAATCAACTCATCTTGCAAACGATAAATACGTAGGTACAATCAGTGACAAAAGTAACTGATCATACTCAATTTTTCAAATGTGTATAGTCAGTAATGTTTTTAATAACACAACACACCTGATATTAAGTGATAATTTGGTCGAAGGTTGGTGTTTAAAATGACAAGGTAAATCGCAAAATTTGTTTTTGTTCAGCAACTTTTGTCGTTGACCGTACTTGAAATATTGACAATATTATTTATGAAAGCGTTCTTACCAGCATCAGCAATCAGTGGCCCTTCCCCTTTGATGACGAATGCATTTAAAACCTTCGCATCTATCTTGTAGAGCCCGTCGAAGTGCAGCTTGGCGAACCGCACGTGAGCCTTGATCGTGAAAGTGTCCAAATCAACACTGTAAAAGGGAGGAAGAAAATGTAAGGATAAATTAAGCACATGTGCTTTTGAAGTCTTTTTATGCAAAACTAGTTGCGCCCCGCTGTTTCACCCGCTTCTTCCCGTTATCCCGCAGGAACCTTTTTTCGGGATAAAAAGTAGCCTATGTGTTAAGCTATCTCCACTCCAAATTTCATTCAGATCCGTTCAGTAGTTTTTGCGTGAAAGAGTAACAAACATCCATCCATCCATCCATACTCACAAACTTTCACGTTTATAATATGAGTAGGATATGAATACAAGAAATCATAAATACATGTACATAATATATTCATTGGTTATATAAATATTCACAAATATAAATTTGCAGTATTCTATTTGGACTTAAATCTATGCACCTAAATCGAGATTGATCCAAGAGATATCTCCTGATTATTACAGACACGGAACATACATTATAATATATATTTCCAAAATTTCTGTTTCTGAACTCACTAAAAACTATTATATACTAGCTGCGCCCTGCGGTTTCACCCGTGTCTTCCCGTTATCCCGTAGGAACCCTTTCCTGGATAAAAAAGTATCCCATGTCCGTTGCCTGGTCCCAAGCTATCTCCCCACCAATTTTCAGCCAAATTGGTTTAGCCGTTCTTGAGTTATAAATAGTGAAAACAATAGTTAATACTAACACGACTTTCTTTTATATATATATATAGATTTCATTCATATATGTATGTATGTACATGTTTTTTTTTTACTATTTACAGAGTAGCGTTTGACCACAAGTCACCTGATGTTAAGTGACGATGTGGTCGAGGATGGCGCCACGCTACACCTGGACTGGGAACTGGCTCTCAAGTGAGGCTGCCGGAACACACCGATAGGTGCTTGGCGACAGATTCTTAACAAGAGGGTGGTAGCTAGCCAGACGAGTACTAGAAAATACCCTACCACCAAGCTATGGTTTCATCACGATGTTTTCCTTCACCGAAAGCTCAAGCTCATTGTAGGATTCGAACCCACGTCCTACGGATCGCAAGCCGACGTCACTACCACTGAGCCATAATCGCTAGAAACATGTTAAGTTCTTTAGCTGATGTTGGTAAAAAAATAGATAAAAGTTTTATGATAGAAAACGTTGTACGTATAGGACCTACAATAAAATTAATGTACCTACTCGCTGTTTTGTACTAGACATAACATAATGTGGTAAAAGCTTTTAGTTTTCCAAACCCAAATAATAAGTAAAACTAACTTCAAACTTTTGAGTGTGAAGTTTCCAGCTCCGGTAACCGTTATGTCCTTGGCAATAGCCATAAAAGGAGATTCGGGACCAGGAACGATCTGTAAAATAAAGTTATTAAAAAAATGTAGGTGGCACTTACTGACAATCTATAATATCGACAAAACTGATATACATTTTAATACTTCAAACTAAAAATAATATACCATAACAAAGAAATAAAAACAAATAAACCTAAACTAATAACTAAAATACATTATTAAAAGAAGTCCCTTTAGGCAAGGTACCGAAGATACTGGCAGCGTTCCCCCTTTGGATGGCTAGACTAATTCTTTGTCCGAGGTAGCTGCCAGCTTTTCGGTCTCCGGTGATGTCGACTAACCTTTTTGTTATTTCCTTAAAAAGGCTTAAAGCGCTTATCTATAATAAGTTATCGTTTAGTCATTTTTTCTTAAATCTACCTCCACATTTTTTGTAACGTACCTATATTCTGCGCCATACGTTTAATTACAGGTCTAAACCTATTTCAGACACCAGCACCACGTAAAGTTGGATCTCAACTTGTCAATCCTAAATTGTACCTTCCATGTATTATTTTCTAATTGTAAGGAGAATATAAATTGCATTTGAATTTTCACTTTAGATAAGGAGAGAAAAAACCAGCCAAGTGCGAGTCGGACTCGCGCACGAAGGGTTCCGTACCATTATCTATAAAAACGACAAAAACAGCGTCTACCTGTTGCCGTTATCGATATCGAGCAAAAACGAGCAAAAATCACGTTTGTTGTATGGGAGCCTCCTTAAATATTTATTTTATTCTGTGTGTTTTTAGTCGTAGCAGCAACTAAAATACATCATCTGTGAAAATTTCAACTGTCTAAGAGTGGTTCATGAGATACAAGGCTGGTGACGGAAGGAAGGACAGCGGAGTCTTAGTTAGGGTCTTGTTTTACTCTTTGGGTACGGAACCCTAAAAAAGATGTATTATTTGACTACAATTTACCTCTTTAATGAAGAGGGGGTCTATGCCAGGTACGTTGAGCTCAACTATCCCCTCAGCGAGTTGTCGCCGCAGCGCCTCTATCGAGTGTTTCGCGCAGTCATTGATGGTGGCGGGGTCCCGCTTGCACACGTTTATGTAGTCCGCTGAAATTTTAACAAGTATTTTATGTCATTACTAGTTACGTTTCACCCGCGTTATCCCGCAGGAACCTTTGTGTGAATCTAGGATATAAGCTGTCTCCATTCCAAATTTCATCAAAATCGGTTTAGTAGTTACGGTCATACGTGGTAACAAACACAAACTTTCGCATTTATAATATTACTAGTTACACCCCGCGGTTTCACCCGCGTCTACCCGGTATCCCGCAGGAACCCTTTTCCGGGATAAAGTCTATGCCTATGTATTAATCCAGGGTATATAACCTATCTCCAGTCCAAATTTCTTCAAAATCGGTTTTGTAGTTACGGTGATATGTCGTAACAAACATTCACAGACACAAACTTTCGCATTTTTAATGTTAGCAAGAAGTAGGATAAAGCCACCAAAAAAAAGGTACAGGTAGCTTTTGTGAAGCCTACAAGAAAGAAGCAAGAACTTGTCTTGACACAAGTTTTTGGGAAGGTTAACATCAAAACTGCGTGCAGAGAAGTTTTTACCAAAAAGCTGTTTTCCGCCATCAAAATCGTGTTTCCATAACAAGGTCTCTAACTAATTTAGTCAGTGCCTGCTGTTACCACGTACAGTCAGTAACAAAGGTAGCCGATCATACTTGGTTTCTCAAATGTGTTTTTGGGTTTTTCGCACAACTAACAAGGTATTAGTTAGACCACTACACAACACACCTAATTTTAGCAGATGATCCGGTCAAAAGTAGGTGGTAATAGGAAAATCTGTTATTGTCGAATAGCTGGAACAGATTAGCCTAAAAACACTAAATTACGTTATACTTAACAACAATACGTGACCTTTTTCTTATCATTTTAAAAAAAAAATATCATTGTGTATTTTTATTAAAATCCTTCCGCTGCGCAAAACAACTACTTTAACAACATTGCCAAAGTTTTATTACAATCCTATTAAAAATCCGAAAAAAAAAAAAACCGAAATCCGTTTTTTTTCGTTTTTTTTTATCCGATTTGGATTAGGAATGCACGCGGGACTAACAAAGACACGAATATACAATTTTAAATCACAGAGAGAGAGAGAGAGAGACAGAGAAAGCAATGCTTTGGAATAAATTACAGTGAAACCTGGTTAAGTGAGATCTCAAGGGACCTGCAAATTTGTCTCATTTATAGAGGTATTCCACTTACCCAGTGTCTCAGATATACAGGTATAAATAAATATCTGTCTCATTAACAGAGGGTTCCATTAATAGAGGTCAGAATACAGGTTATTTCAGTTATAGAGGTGTGATTATTAAATAAAATAACGTATTATGTAATTAAATGTTCAGGATATTCTGATAAACGTACACGTCCTAGTTTTCGTAGTCCTTCAGAAAAATTCTGAATGATTCTAGAAAGAGTAGATTTTGGCACATACATTCGAATTAGACTTCATCGCGTATCTTCCCACTTTCAGAAACGGATATTAACTTCAGTTTTTCACGTACTGATAACGATTTGAGCCTTTATTTCGGCATTTTTCAAATAAACATCCGTATGAGTAAAGCAAAACTAAAACTGCAGGTCATTAAGGCTCAAAATTAGTTAAGCACGGAATAAGTGGCTAGAAAAAGAATAAGTAAACAAACATAACGATGTTATCTCAGTTATAGAGGGTAATGCATATAAAATTCACTTGCTGTCTCATTTATAGAGGTAACTATGACGATAAAATCGAAAGATTGTATCCCAGATATAGAGGTTTGCTTCGTCCCACTAACAGGGGTAATTCAGTGCCAAAGTGGTGGGACCTCAGCATGAGTACCAGTAATCCTCACTTATCCAGGTCCCACTTAACCAAGTTTCACTGTATATGTATATGATTCAAGACGTAGGCACGTAGGACACTTTTATCCCAAAAATCCACCTCTTGTGACTAGTAGTCAAAAGTTACTCTACAAGAAGAAAAAAACATCCAGGTGAAACCGCGGGGTGCAGCTAGTACGCTATAAAACTACTGATATATTAAAGCACAACTTCTAATTACTCAATTAACACATTAATACATGTTTATCGCTCATCAGAAAAATTATCGTAAGGACTCAATACAATTCAAAATATTTTTATTTACTAGGATAAAACATTTAATCAGTATAAAACGTCAAACTTAACACACACCTGCAAAAGAACAGGCAAAAACGCTCGGCAGGTAATTTTTTGGGCGCGATCACATAGATGTTACCTATTGGCAACACAGAGGTAACTCTATATAGTAGCTAGGTATAATCCCTATGCCTACAACATTTAGCATATACTATATCTAATAGTTTTTATAGAACCACTTATAAGGAATTACAAACGTGTTGGTAGAATTTGTTTTAGTGGAAGGTCAATACAAAAACACCTAGGTATCGATTTTTATATAATACCTATTATTAATGTTTAAGTAACTCCATCCGTCTGTTTGTTACCTTTCACGCCTATACCGTTGAACAGATCTTGTCAATAAACTGTCGCCCACGCGGGTGAAACCGTGGGGCACAGCTAGTGCCTACCATATAAAAGAAGTAAAATGTACAAAAAAAACAAGTACATGGTAATTATTCTATTCCAAAACCTAATTCTAATGTTAATGACCATAGTAGTATAAAACAGTACTACCTATATTAAAATGTAGGTACATGTCTACACAATGCTATAAATTGCTTTTGTGTTGAATGAAACCTCATACACGTAACTGCCACTTTAATTTTATATGAAATTCAATTATTATGCAGAAAAGTAGTCATTATTATAGTTACCTACAATGTTTCTAAAGGTAATTTAGCTATGACGTATTTCTGACAAATGCACATAAAATTGGCACGAGTAAAACTCCGGGAATTCGGCGCGATCGCAATGACGTTAGTACGGTGGCGATGACGTTAGCACGGTGGCGATGACGTTAGCGTGGTGGCGATGACGTTAGTGCGGTGGTGATCCATATAAATTGACACCGACAAATTACTTTCGTATTGTAATAAGTGTATACTTACTTACTAAGTACAGTTCTTCACAAAATATGCTTGCATATATCTAGATACGAGTCAACTTGATTACCATCTTCTTATGTTTTTCGTTGGTTAAAAATTAAAGCTACCTACCAAAACAAGTTACCTACCAACAAAAACTTTACATATCTACCCATATAATTTGCTGCATGTGACTATACCTATACCTAGGTAAATTCAGGTAGAGAACTTTGATAGAGACAATCGACAACTTGTTACGTTATGCAAGATACAAGTTAATAGTCACCTGGCTAGCCACTGATTAACCGTGGTTGGCCACAAATTATAGCTCTAAGTTCACAATAGCATATGAATACTATACGGAGAATGACTAGCAATTCTAGGAGTATACCGTCAACAATAAAAGACACTGGACATTAACAAACTTTTCGATTACAAGTGGTAAGTAAAAGTTTTGAAAACTATAAAAGTTTTTGTAAAAGTCAACTACCGCCCAGCAAAAAAGTAACTGGAAAAGTTTGTCAGAATTCGAATACAACGATTTGATATAACCCGTTTTACCGATTTTAGTTCCTACATGTTTCAGTAACTCAAGTTATTTTCATAACTTATTAGAAGGAAACGAAAACTTCTCGTAGTTTTTGTAAACTATCAAAACACCCGAACTAGGGGGGTGTATAGCTACTTGTGTTGCTGACTGTACGTGGTAACAGCAGGCACTGACTAAATTAGTTAGAAACCTTGTTATGGAAAACACGATTTTGATAGAGGAAAACAGCTCTTTGGTAAAAACTATGAGTGCAGAGAGCACTCATAGTTTTTATGTTAAAAAACAAAAACTTAATTATGTAAAAAAGACAAATTCTTGCGTAAAGATTTCACAAAAGCTATCATTTAGTTTCCTATATCTATCTATATCTAGACCATTAACTTTTCAGCAATAAAATTTACCTGCCGGGCGTTTCTTGCCTTTCGCCGGGTTAGGGAAGTAGAAACAGGAGTAGCAAGTTTTAAGTTTGACATTTTAAAGTGATCAGTTGATAACTAATAATAATATTATAGTAAAGATATATATTTGAACTAGCCGTTCCCCGCGGTTCCACCCGCGTGGGCTACAGCTTTATGCATGCAAAGTCTCAGCCCGATCGGTTTAAAATTGACAAAGTTTCATACAAACTTTCATCCCCTATTTTATCCCTTTGGGGGTAGAATTAATCAAAATCCTTTCTTAGCGAATGCCTGCGTCATAACATCTACCTGCATGCCGAATTTCAGCCCGATCCGTGGTTTGGGATGTGCGTTGATAGATCACTATGTCAGTGTGTTTGTTACCGTTGAGTTACATATATTTAGATTTTCTCAAAAAAAATCCAGTACCTATGTGTTCTCTTGTAATGTAAAGAAGACACATAAACTTCACAAAAACTATATGTTAGTTACATTTAGAGTAATGATAGGGTTTTTTAGAATCAACCTTTAATTGGGTAAAAAGAGGTGACTATTTAATTAATTGTATTTTCTTACAGGGTTGCGTTTGACCGCAATTCACCTGATGCGAAGACGTGGTGGTAGAGAGCGATGGTGGCCGAACGGTTTGGCGTGCGACTTACAAGACGCCGACACCGAGTTCGAATCCTCTCGGCCTCGTACCTATGACTTAATAAGTTATGTGCGGATTTGCTATCGCTCAAAACGGTGAAGGAAAACATCGTGAGGAAACCGGCATGCCCAAGAACTGCAACATTTTCAAGGGCATGTGACATCTACCAACCCGCACTGGGCCAGCGTGGTAGATTATAGCCCATACTCTCTCTCTGAGAGAAGGCCAGAGTCCCAGCAGTGGGAACGTGGAAGGCTGATAATGATGATGATGAAGACGTGGACTGTGGAGGCTGCCAGAACAAACAGATAGGTGCTTGGCGAAAGGTTCTGTACCTTCTTGAGGGTCACGCGAGTACTAGAATATGCCCTACCGCGAAGTTAAGGATTCATCACAATGTTTTCTTTCACCGAAAGCTCAAGCTCATTGCGGGATTTAAACTCATGACCTACGGCTTGCAAGCGGACTTCAATAACACTAAGCTATCATCGCTTAATTCCCTCGACGTTTGTAACTTGCCATAAAAGAGAAAAACTCATCATCTCATTGATTCTAAACATAGAACTGAGATAGCTTTTGGAACAAAAATAATCGTATACCTATGTACCTAAGTGTTTAAGAGTTTTGCACAACACCTCAAAGGGAAAAAAAGTGTTTTTTTTTAAGGAAAATTAAGAATTATTTATTTGCAACAAATTTTACAAAAATCACTTGAACATATGCATGAACGGATTAACACAGAAATTTTAATTAATACTTTACTAAGGAATGATGACATAATTATTATTTAAAAACGTTTATTAAACTACATCCAAATAGGAACACGGAGTATTAAAAAAAAATTAGGCAAATATTGCGTAATGTATAGTAAGTTCTTAAAATCAATGAGTAGCATATTTTAAGATATTCTAATACAACTCGTAGAAGATTGACATTTGACTTTTATTCATTGTTATTATTTTGTACTTACGCAATTCCTTAAAAAAGCCGCTATCCACAGAACAACATAATATAAACACAGACGCCAGGAACTTGTTAACAGACATTGCAAATGTAATTAAACCAAAAGGTTTATATTATCAATAATATAATAGATATTTAGATATGGCAAGATATTTGAGCGCAGTGAAAATTTCAGCGCGCAACTCTACGATTCAGTTCTGACTATCGCGTTTGAATCCTGTAGTACAATTATATACTGGTCAAAGACTGCTTCAACGAAGATCAAGGTGACCATTTATATAGCAAGATCGGAGATAAAGACTATATAAAAACCGTGTAGGGTAGGTATTATTCAATAATGTTTTCCTTATTGTTTAGCTTAACTTGTAACAAATTGTTTAAAATAAACAATTTTTGTTTCGGGATATGAGGATATGTAATACTAAATTAATCTTATATATGTAAGTATACCTGTTGCGCCCCGCGTCTTCCCTTTATCCTGCAGGAAACTTTTTCTGAGATAAAAAGGTTAGCCTATGTACTAATCCAGGGTTTAAGGTTTCTCTATTCCAAATTTCATCAAAATCGGTTTAGTAGTTACGGTGATACGTGTTAACAAACATTCACTCACAGGCTCACAAACATTCGCATTTATAATATTAGTATGATAGGATAATTTAAGTCATTATTTTTGCGCATTTTCAAGCACCTATCGGTGAGTTCTGGCAGTCTTACGCCTGAAATTAATAATCGATCCTGATCCGTTATCCGCGGTTTTGGATCGATGTGTCACGTCATGTACTAGGGCTTGACATATTACTACTAAAATTACATATTATGACATGACATATCGATTCAAAACCGCGGATAACGGATCAGGATCGATTATTAATTTCGTGCGTTACTTGAGAGCTGTTCGCCAATCCAGGCGTAACGAGGCGCCAATTTTGACCACACCGTCACTTCACATCAGGTGACTTATGGTCTAACGTGTGTAAGATGTAAATAAAATAAAAGTTACCATGAAGTCACCAGCCAAAAATAAGGCTATCTTATCCTGTGGATGTCGTAGAAAGTGACTAAAGATGTGTACACACCCTCACGCAGCTTGGGTCACCCAAGCGGTGGCGGGCGAACCACCACATTAGCATTCCCAAGCTTAGTTGATGTCAGACAGGCAACCAAAAGCAAAATGTTTACCAAAACCTTTTGCAATATGATTGACGCACTGCCAGATAATATCTATACAAACAAATAATAAGAAGTGTCTGTTTTTAATGTCAAAAAAGAGCTTTTTACTATATGCGAATACTGAACATTACCAAATCCCTACTAATATTATAAATTCGAAACTAACTTTGTCTGTCTGTCTGTCTCTATTTCACGTCTAAACTATTGAACCGATTTTAATGAAATTTGGTACAGAGATAGTTTGAACCATGAGGAAGGTCATATTAAAATATGCTTTTTATCGCGATAAACTGTAACCCACGCGGGTGAAACCGAGGGGAACAGCTAGTAAACATAAAAATTAAATATCGTATAGAAAAAAATAGTATGTAGGTACAGTCAACGACAAAAGTCGCTGAACAATCACACTTTTTCTATTATCCTCATCATTTTAGACACCAATTTTTGACCTCATCATCACCTAAAATCAGGTGTTGTGGTCAAAATGATACCATGTAAAATGTAAAAAAAACAATAATAGTTACTGTTTTGAAACACATTTGGAAAATCGAGAACGATCAGCTACTTTTGTCGCTGACTGTACTTACTTCAAATTCTAATTCAGTTCTTACAAACAAATTTCTATCATAATTATATTTAGGGAAAATTCAAAACCTATTTATCAATTTTAGAAGTAAGCCTCTATGGGTTCTTTTCTTCTTCTACCTATCATATTTACTGTGTTGTTAAAAAAACGCATTTACCTGTCTATCATCTAGCTACGTATATGTACGTATTGTACGTATGTACAACAAAAAGAACGATCATGATAAACATTAACTTTCCACTGTTTTTGTTGGTTCAAGGTTTTTGTTGTAGTCTCGGGTGGTGCTGGTAACCGGTTCATTAAAAATATTATTCTCTAGAAACAAACTCATTTTAGGAAATAGTCAGACTTACCATTACTTTGAATTACAAATTTATAAATATGATGGCCACTGGCCATAATTGGATTATATATAAAGGAAGCCGGAACAACTTCCTAGTTACAACTTTATATGTTGTTATATCAAATATTATTTGCAGAATCTTATACTTACATAGGTACCTACTTAATGCACTTAACTCACATATAAAAGGACAATTTTACTTAAGTATTTGATACTATATAATAAAACTTCATACTGAACACACTATCACTATCACCATATCACACTAATATTATAAGTGAAAGTGTGTGTCAATGTTTGTTACTTCTTCACGCTGAAATAGCTCAACGGATAGGTGTAAAATTAGGACTAGTGATAAGTAATTTATACGCTGGATTAGCACTTAGGCTACTTTTTACGCTGGATTAGCACTTAGGCTACTTTTTACGCTGGATTAGCACTTAGGCTACTTTTTACGCTGGATTAGCACTTAGGCTACTTTTTACGCTGGATTAGCACTTAGGCTACTTTTTACGCTGGATTAGCACTTAGGCTACTTTTTACGCTGGATTTGCACTTAGGCTACTTTTTATTCTAGAAAAGATTTCTGCGCGAAAAAAGTCGCTTATTAGAAAAGCATACAGTGGTGTCGATTTGGTTTTGCATTCTCTAAAACTAAACTAAGTTTGACAGGTCTAAAAGTGATGTTGTCCTTTTTTACTTCAGTGGTTAGAAAAAGATAGCAATATTATTAGACCTGTCAAACTTAGTTTAGTTTTAGAGAATGCAAAACCGAATCGACACCAATGTTTTCTTTTCTTTAACGATAAAAAACAAATAACACATTTTCTTTTACTATGTACACTACATAGTTACTTACACCCAACCATGATCCAAGTCTGTGATCAGCCTAATTCGACTACATCCAATGCCAAAAACCCATTCGGTCTATCAGTTTTTTTTTATGTAAAAACGATTCTATTATTGTAAACAAAAATAATTTAGTTACATGCCTGTCCACATGGAGTCACTTTTTTTTTTTTTTTACTAATTGCAGGGTAGCATTTGACGACAAGTCACCTGATGATAAGTGACGCAGTGAGTCATATTAAGATTTAGGTATATGGATGGCATTGCAATAAAATAATCAGATAATAACAAAAGACAAACTTAATAACTTTCTTATGGTTTTGTGAAAATACAATATTTCTAGTCATATAGCATTTTGTAAGTTTACCAAAACATTTTAAACTAACTCTTTTCCCACGGTCGTGTGAAGATACGATCAAGATTTTTATCAAAATAAAACATATGGATATAACTTCCTATTAGCACAGTAGAAGTAAGCTATTAGCTATTTATTAGTAAAAGCTATTTCAGTAGTTTCTGATAATAGCCATAACATACATACTACTGCAAATTTTACCATCTTAATATATTAGTGGAGATGACTAGATACAAAGTAAGTATTGGAAGTTTGTCTTAGGTTTTTTATGCCGTGACGACGTCGAAACCGCAAAGACCATGTATCATATATTATATTATTCTATACCAAGATAAACCGCAATTGCTTACGTAAGTTACTAGATTTACCTGATTTTGATACTACCGATTTTCTGAGATGCACAGAATATTATTTATTATGCGCATTATGACGCAGTTTTTTTTGTTTAAAAACCTTGGACGTTTTTATAAAGATGCCGAAGATCCAATCTGTACCTATCAAAAGTCATTAATTATGCACATCCTGTTAGCTCGTTACCTCTTGTTCCTGGTAATTTATATTATTTATCAATCATCGAGCTCAATTTGGGGCTAGGTCAATTTGTGTGCAATGGTCCCGCGATATTATATTATTATCATTATTACTAGCGGCTCGCCCCGGCATTGCAAAGCTAAATACATATTTAATGTCGCAATTATTTTATAGACTTACTGGAAGCCTACTTTCTACTACAAAATACACCACTAACCAGCTTTACAAATATCGTGATATCTTACTGAAAACTCAACTTAATCAGTATTAAACATAGCTTATCACACTCAAAGATAATGTCGTTTTTTTTCAATTTTTAATTTGAAGTTTTTGTTTCTCAAATTCTCGATAATGTGCCTACCTATCCTTAAAATTCTACATCTTCTAGAAATCTAGCATAGATTTAATAAAACACACTCCGCGAATCTATTTACATAATACATATTTTGTCACATAAATAAATCTATCCCATAACATTTTTATTTCCAGTATAACTTTGACCTGAATGAATATGTTAGTTTATAATCAAGAGAAATAACAGACAAACGAAGGTTGTCCATTTATGTTGAATGAAAACATAATCGATCAGTGACTTGCTGATCCCTATCGCTGACACTTAGTTTTCCTTGCGCTATAAATATATGTTGTTTCTTGCGATTTTATTTTTTGAGGTGACGTCTAATGTCATGACTTTTATGACCACGACTTTTAATTTGTCCAAAAAAGCGGTAAAAACTTTTTTTTTCCTTATTACTCGGTAGCGTTTGACCACAAGTTATCTGATATTAAATGACGATACGATACTTACAATTATTTTCTCATATTGAAACTAAAGTTGGGGCGTCCTAGTTTTATTCCGCAGTGTTTTATTTTTATATGTTTTTGTATACTTACATCAGTTAATTGCTGCTGTTGCTGGTAGTTCAGTTGACTTATTCGTGTAGCAGTATCAATCTTTTTACAAACGCTAGATAAAAAAAGACATCGATACCGGTACGCAAACACTAGTTCTACGATAGTTTTCTAGAAACAGGGTAGCATCGTCAGACAAAAGCCTTATAAAGTTATTATATATGAAGTTATCTCACATTTCAGGAAACGAAGTGTGCGGGCCTTATAATTACTTGGTTTAAGAAAAACAAAGCACACACAAAACAAAAACTATTGAAAGCGTGTCGCACCATGCTCATCTTAGGGTTCCGTTATCACTTTATCACTCGGTACACCACACTTTGCTACGATTTGGTAGGCATAACAGCAGCTGTACCAAAATGTGCATTTATTTATTTTACGCTAATCAGTCGCATCACTGACTCTGTCAAATGGCAACAATGGAACAGTGCTGCTAGCATCCCGCCCACCGCACACTCTCTAACGCCCGAAATTAGAAGTTAGTAGGTACAGGTACTATATTATTAATTTTTGCATAATTTTTACCATCACGAGTTTTTAGAGTAAATTTTAACTCGTTAATTTACAGTGGTCCTGGTAGTTTTCTCTACAACATTATTATTATAAGTTTACTATTATTGTATTTTGTAAGCGATATGCTTTGTTAAATACAATTATATTTTATCTTGCTACATATTTGCAGGCATTTTTCGTTAGCACGACAAACAAAGTTAGGACGTTTCTAGTTTAACTCCAAAAACCTAAAAATGAACAAAAACCATGTTTTGTTCTATTGTGCAATTTTAGATCATGACGCTATGGCGGAAATATTTTAATTATACCTATTTCATACCAAATTTCGCGTCTTTTAGGTCGATATTTTTATGCTCATATCATGAGTTACTAAGGTGTAATTTAAATCCATTAAAATTACAAAACTTGGGCCTTTGTTTCCATATCTAAGACCCACCCGGCTGAGCACGGAGGCAGGTCCTGAGTTCACAAAAAATTCCCATAGCAAAAACCACCTTTGCATATTCAGAATTTTTCAATTTTCAGCGAATTTCCAAAAGAAAACTTGCATACAAACCTTATCATTGTCCTTGTCAACAAAGAAACAAAAATCAGCCAAATCGGTCGAGCTGTTCTTGAGTGATGAATTGATGATATTAATTTTATAAATACGGCAATTGATTTTTATTATATTTTATTTATATATAGGTACAGTCAACGACAAAAGTAGATGATCATACTCGATTTCGCAAATGCGTATTAGATAATTAATATTTGTTTTTTCCTTACAACTTACAAGGTTGCGTTTGGCCATAGCACAACATGATGTTAAGTGATGATTCGGTCGAAGGTCATAAAGTGAATCGGAAAATCTGTTTTTGTTCAGCGACTTTTGTCGTTGACTGTACTAGCTGATTCCCGCAGTTTCACCCGCGTGAACTACAGTTTATCGCGATAAAAAGTATCCTATGACCTTCTAAAGAGTCAACATTCTAAAATAAAATTAGCCTATGTTACTCCGTATAACATTAACTAACTGCGAGTGAAAGTCCCGTCAAAATCGGTCCAGCGGTTTCAGAGAGTAGCCGGAACAAACAGACAGACAGATAAAAATTTTATTAATTGATTTTTTGTTGTAAGTAGGTACTGTAAATACTTTCATATGCATTTAGTGAAAAGCTGTTAAATTGAAATTACAAACAGACACTTCAATTTTATTAGGATGTATAGATATGGATAGATTGCTTAGAAGTCCGTAGCAAATGGTTAATGGGACTAATGGTTGATGGTTACACTGTGCACTGAGCCTAACAATACACAACTTAGGCATGGAAATAAATTTATCATTTACCGTAAAATAAAGAATTTGCATACACAACAAACTACCGCATTCACACATTAGTGAGGTGAAACACGAGGCGATCAACGAACACTAATTTCTACTAGAGTTTTAATATTCTTCTTCTCTATTCTTCTTCTTTTATATAAGAATCAAAGTCCTGACTGACTGATATCAACGCACAGCCTAAACCGCTAGTCGTAGAAACTTGAAATTTGGAGGACATGTTTGTCTTGATGCATAGGGGTGTACTAAGAAAGGATTTTATAAAATACAACCCCTAAGGGGGTAGAAATGAGAAAATGTAGCCCACGCGGGCGAAACCGCGGGGAACAGCTAGTCTTATATAAAAAAAACAATTGCTGTAGTGTTGCTAAGTCTTTAAACCGTCTTGAGCGAATTGTTTTTTTTCTTTTGTTTTGTTTGTTTTGTAACAGGTGTAAAGAGTAACTTAAAAAAGGGAATCCCCAAAAAAGAAAAAAATTATTGAGCATAGGAATTGCCACGTGAAATGAAGTTCACCGGGTTATCTAGTATCTGTATAAAATTTAACTAAATTTAATACAGTGACATCTTTATCACTATGAAGAAACTGAGTTGGAAAACTCTGCGCAAGATTACAAACATGCACAAATTGTGGTGGTGCTATCGAGTTAATAACGTTAGGAATCAACAGATGGCGCTACATACTGATGTCTTATAGAACAACAAATAGGTAGGTATTACAAGATTTGAATAGTGTAAATGATAGTTCTTTATAAAACAAACATCTTTTGGTCAAAATTCCAAAGAACGCGTTGAAGTCTTTTGTGTGAAATAAAATATCACGAAAAATTAAATCTTTTTCAGTCTCTTACTGGGCTTTCAAGGAAACCCCCATTTAATTCATTAACAAGCACTTAACTTTGTTTATTATACGAGTAGGTTCAGTAGGTCATTATAACTTAATTATTTGGCATAATTAATTTAATTACGATTTAAAGACGGAATAGGTTCGTTTAATGAACTTCCAAATTAATGAAAGCTCTGCGTGTCTGCGTTCAAAGCTACTTTCTATAACAAAAAACCTCATTAGCAAAATCAGAGTAATTAAAAACAGAACACAATGCAAAATTGTAGTCGTAAGCATCAGAGAATACCCAAGATCCGATAACAAATTAATACGAACGAATGAGCGATAACGTTTGAACTGTGACCTTATGGGGACATAGTCAGTCAGTCATCCAGTCGTCATGAATCAAATGGGAGAGCGCGGGATGACTCCTTACATCGTTGTTATTTTGTCTTTGTGCGTGTATTTTGGACATTGTCAAGGTGCGTGGATCAATATTTGTGCATATATGTGTTTGTGAGGTTCTGCAAAGTAAGCAGAACGTTAGTCATTCATATGTGTTTTAGAATTTCGGAGTAAACAAGATGTTTGCTTGAGCAGTTTTGAGAAATACTTTTTGCGTTTCAATTTTTCAAGTTACCTAAGTAGATTTTAATGTTGCGTAAATTACAAGTCAAATCTTACAAAAGTATTGGAAAGATACATCATTATGTTAATGACATATTACTATGTTAATAAGTGCTTAGGGTACTAAATGGCTCGTGTATTTGCAATTACCTACAGTAGAGATAAATATAAGCTTGAATACAAATAAGGGCAAATATTTAATAATAGCCCTTATTTGTATTCAAAATCAAATACTCAGAACATACATCAATAAAACGTTTTGCTTTTTGCAAGTGTCTTTGAGCTGTTTAAGGTTACTACATATAATAATTATGCTAATTCATAAGATAATACTCGTAAAAAATTAATTCCCATTTTGAATGTATTTTATTTATCATTTTCAAATTATAACATATCATATTCGTTGCTTGTTAAAGATTGAGGTTAAATTGCTTAGCCACAGATGCGATTAAACAATAGAACTGGTCTGGTCTGGTCTGGTTTTTACGGCCCTCAAACAATATTATACAAAACCCCCAAAAATTATGGTACTTACTTTATAACAAAGACTGTATGTTATAGGTAGGTACATGATATATGAATATGTACTAATACTTTAATTTTTTGTAATAATATGATGATATATATGCATATATTGTAAATATAGATGTGTAGCAAAAGTTGTTTGTGGGTTTATAAGTTCAAAGCTCTGGAACATTGAAACTAATTTGTTTTTTTACAGATAACTAAAGTGACTTTCTGTCTTTGTTAATATTCAAAAGAGTAGTCACAGGAAACGGGCATTTGTCACATAATTAATTATATGACGATAGATTAGCCTCGCCGTTATAACGGTTCTTTTATGACCATTCATCGCTTGTTATATCTGTTCTTTTACATATATGCAAGTGCATCAAACCAAACCCTATCATGCTCTTGCTGGGCTATTTAACCGCCAATGAATGTGTAGAAAGTCTCTCGCAAGACCTAAATCAACTAAAAAAGAAAAAAGGTCAAATCATATTTCATCTTTTTTATTATTTATTTTTCTTTTCTATAAACCCGCCTGAAACTCGAACTCCAGAAACCTATTAAAACTTTTTTCACATAATTTACTACTGGCTGCTTTCAGATGTCCCCGAAGAACAATCCGAGGAGATCCAACTGGCAGAGGGTGAGAAGAAGATGAGTGAGAGCATCCTAGCCGTCCTCGACCACTTTAAGCAGCCTGACCCCGTAGGGCTCCCGGGGGCGGAGATCCCGGAGCCCTACCCCGTGCCTGACATGAAGCAGACCCTCTCGTTTGCCACAGTGTATTTCAAGAACACTGCTGTGTATGGAATCAGCAAGTTTAGGATCCTGCATGTGAATGCAGAGATGGGGTCTATGGAGGTACGAAAAGTATATAATTATCAACCCCCTTAATGAAGCAGTTGGCTCATACAATCAATTAGAAAAGGGTGTCCTCTCCTCACGCAACATCCTCACACGCCATTTGATCTAAATTATTCAGAGACATTTTTGAATAACTTATACATTACTACAAAACGATTGAATTGGTCAGCAACCAATGTTTACTGATGACTTTCGAGGCACACGTGGGAAAAAGACATCAATGCACACTTCGTGTCTTTGTGGAAGATGCCTATCCAATGTGTTTTATGACAAAAATCTTCATTGATTATAAGTACATATAATAGCTAGTCTTTATCAAATAATGACATAGAACGAAACAGATATCTTAATTAAACTTTACACATGTTCAAATAGGTATGTAAAACTTAGGTCGTTAGGTAGGATACGTTCTAAAATAAGTTTAATACCTATATAGTTTACTTAATACCACTCAATGTCATTTTCAGGTGCAAGCAGCTATGTCAATAGACCGTCTGCAAGCTCGCGGGAACTACACCATGTCCACCTGGCTGAATCGAGCCCAGGGACCCTTTACCGTTGACGTCACAGGCCTCATCATCAATGCCAGGGCAGGCCTCGGAGTCGAAAGAGACGGAAAACTTCAAGCCCAGGGTATCACGATAGATCTGGCTTTTAGCACCATCGCAGTCAACTTCGAGAACCTCGGCATGTTCGGCAGCTTGTTCCAGGGCATCATCAATTCCATCGGCAACTTCCTATTCGATTCAATCAAACCATATATCCTCAAAGAAGCGTATTCCAAAGTCAGAACAGAAATAAACTCGAAATTGGACGAATTCGCAGGAGATATTCAGTTCCCCAACTCTATATCCCCTTTGGACATGGTGGTCGCTGACATTAGGAAGAAGGTACGAGACATGGGCATGGATCCTTACAAAGTTAAAGACTACAATGCTACTGTGAGCTTATTCACCGTGGCTCTAGAGAATACGTGGATCAATGGCGTGTCCTCGTTCCAGAGAGTTGGCAATATCACACTGAAGATGGAAAACAATACAGCCATCGCTGATTTTGAAATCGGGACGCAAAGATTGGAAGGAAGAACTCAGTGGGATATTTCTGCTATCAGTGGACTAATGTCCAGAACTGGCACAGCTTCGTTCTCCGTTGAATATATAACAGCGAGGTTTGTTATCGGACAGCCGTTAGATACGAGAAAGAAGATAGAATTCAGAGACTTGAACCTGGAAGTGGGTAATATCCAGGTGAGGTGCGATGGCGCTGGTACTCTGGACTACGCTATAGAGTTCTTAGTTAACGTTCTGCCAAACTTACTCCGATACCAGATAATGGATGCCGTTGAAGGTCCTCTGAAGGAGAGGATTCAACAAGAGTTGGACAGGATCAACGTGGAAGAGCTGATTAAAAGTGAACTGCCTAAGGTTGACGCTATGCAACTGCAAGGGTTCAAATTGTCCTCCTTAAGAGACACAGATGTAGTAGAAGAACCGTATGATGAAGATGAATTTTTCAACTTCTAGGCCGACGCAAAATAGATGATGTAGATGGTATTTAGTAATAATTTGTTTATGATAGTGTAACTACTGCAAAATGCATAGAAATAGTCTGCATAGACCAAAAATTATATATATATTAGTTATGAATAAAATAAACAATACATACTAAAATAACCTATTTTCGTACTTATTGAAAAATGTCTCTATATTGATTACAAAAACATTAGGATGTTGTATGTAATATCATATTTATCAACGTCCACATTTTATAAAATTTTCGTTTTATTATTCTGAATAAAGCTTATGGAAAAGCATTTGGCCACAGAATAGATTATTTGGCTGCAGACACCTAAATAAAACACCCATTAAATAATGACTTTGTTTACTTTCCCAGGAAATGTTAAACTTCTTTGTTGAGCTCAATGAGTCATCGCAATAAAAAATTAACCAAAGATGAACAGAAAAAATAAAATAAATTCGCATACTAACCTAACCCAACCAAAGAAGCCCAACCATACGGAATCCAAAACGGCTCAAGTGTGCGGTCAACGCATCTTGAAGAGACATCCGCAGGGTCCGCAAACCATTACTCTACATCAGGCATAGCAGGACGGACGCCTACATGCCATTTAAAAAATAAAAGATATTGTCTGTGACCCTTCAAAACTTTTTGTACTTACACTATTATTTTAAAATTCGAATGAGACAATAAAGTGAAAAATATGGCGAGATTTCAAGTGTTAATTTTAGTTTTTGCCGCTGCTATAGCGTCTGGCGCCTCCAACACAAGTAAGTCTTTAGAAGAAAGTAGAAAGACCGGTGCTGCGAGTATGTACTTGTTAATTAGATCTATTTGTGTCAGTTTATTGTGTTACTTTTGAATTAATGTATATAATCACAGTTGTAGGTGGAATTAATAATTTAAACATAGGTAGGTAACGGCAATATTCCCGCTAACATAGGCTTTTGCGTCTTTTTTAATTTCGGAAACGACAATATTCTATGTATATAGGTAAGCCAACTTACAAAACCTTTATATCTTTTCATATTAATCTATGGCGTGACAGAAAAAAAAATCGGTTATTAGTTTTGGCATTTTGATTTTATCCGACTTTAAATGGCTTTTATGTCCAGCGCGTATGTTTTTTATTGTGGATATATTGTTAAATGTAGAGGCGTTAAAAAATATTTAGTTGCAAAGAATCCTTTAAATTTGTTACCTTTTGTGCTATTTTACATTTGAGTGAACTCATAATTTTGGCCCGTAGGGTATGGAACCAAAAATTGGTCCTGATTCTATACAAAAATACGAGTTTTCTAAAAATTCTTCAAAAGCAGTATAAATCTACAAAGAAATGTTAGTTTAGGGCTGATAAAAATAAATACAAACTAATAACTTAATAACTTATGTAACCTCTTTTATGCTCTTTCTATTAAACCCTTCTCATGCAATGTAAAAAATAATCCAAAATATCTAAAGGTATGATGTGGTTTGCAGAGTAACTACATCAATATATAGGTCCCAGGTCTAACTGCTATTAATTAGACATAACATTTAACATTAACCTATCCATAGTTATTTTTGACGTATTTCGTATTGACCTCCTTGAGTACAGCAATTACTGAAGCACTCGCATAGAAATTTGGAAAATAAGGAAACGATTTAATCAATGATTAGCAGTTAATGCGGTCGTTAGTGGTGTAAGTCGCTGGAATCACCGTTGTTTTTAGTTTTAATTACGGTAATCTGTGACATAACACTGAGAATGTGATGATAGAAGCTACAATTCCTGTAGCGGTTTCCACAATTATTGTAAACACATTAAGAAGCTGTCTTCTTATTAGATTCCAGCTAACTTCTCCGCGGCGCCGGCGTCACGACAAAATTGTAATTTTTCCATAGAAATGTTAGAGACATGAAATTTTCGTGGTAGCTTCCTTTAGTAGTGACTAAAGGAAAGCTTTTATTGAAAATCCTAATGGGTTCAATAGAAAAAAATAACAACATTCACGCGAGTTAAATAGTCTGTTTCTAACCTTTCTTGGTGGTAGGGTATTTTCTAGTACTCGCCTGGCTAGCTATCACCCTCTTGTTAAGAATCTGTCGCCAAGCACCTATCGGTGTGTTCCGGCAGCCTCACTTGAGAGCCAGTTCCCAGTCCACGTGTAGCGTGGCGCCATCTTCGATCACATCGTCACTTAACATCAAGTGACTTGTAGTCAAACGCTAACCTATAAATAGTAAAAAAAAAGCAACGAAATTATTTAATTATAATTTTACAATCGTTACCTCAGCTATGTAACACTCAGCGTGAATCTAGAGTGAGCATCTCAGATGCCACTGTCTGATTCGGTCCATCGCATATCTATTCCAAGTTCATCACCCTTGCCTAACACGCATATGCGTATGCGTTCAATCAGTAGACTTATCATATTTTTTATTAGCTGGTATATAATCTAAACTTTACTTACTTTACTTTTCTAATCAATTCGCCTGCATGAAACCAACGACTTCTATAATTGTTCTTACTTACAATACCATCTTACTCTAGGTATGATTTATAATAATATTTATTCATATTGAATAATAAAATAGTTGTGTACCAAAAAATGCATCTATTTAACTCGAAAATAAGTGTTAGCAGAGTTTCAGGGTTTAATTTCAATAGAAGCAAATATTTTCGTTGAAGCTTTGCTGTGCCATGGCTTTCCTTTTTCTCGAAGACTAACTATATGACTGTCATTTGCATATAAATTCGAAAGTAGTTCTGTTTGTCTGTTACCTTTTCACGCGTTAACCGCAGAATAGATTTTGATGTTATTTGTTATGGAGATAGTTTCAAACCTGAGAGACGATATAAAATACTTTTTATAGCGATAAACTGTAGTCTACGTAGGAGAAACCGCGGGAACAGCTAGTATTTTATTTATGTACATAAAAGTTCATGCTCGTCTCGCCAAATTATCCTCATTTGCAAGACTGAAGAACAAAATGAAGCATAAAATGAGAAAGCTACCGAAACACTTTCACTTAGTACAAGTTTTTGCACTTTCTTCTTTGAGTTCTAAAGTTAACATCTAGATGATACATGAGGTATATTTTTAAATGACGAAAAAAGGGATGAGATTTTCTAGTCAACGAGTGTATATCTTTTTTCTTTCATACAGTTTCCGATCTCACGTATTCTTAGACGAAATGCATATCTTTATCTCTTTTTTTTTAATTTATTATTTATGTATTTATTCAAAAACACTTATAGTCTAGTTTACACTTTTTACAAGTTAAATTGTGATTTGACACATTTTTCAAAAAAATATTTGTAATGCAAAATAAAAAGAATAGTGAGGAAATATTTTTGCCATGTAAAAAATACAAAAGTAAACAGTTATATTGACGGGGTTAGAGACCTAAAATAACTCGGTAGGTACTTCGTAGATAAAAATATCTATGTAGATATACATTTCTATGCGTTGACTTGCGACCCTTAAGTCATCGGTTAGAATCCTGCAGTGAGTTTGAACTTTCGATGAATTCAAACGAATTCAAATCACCAGGTCGCTACCAATAGAATAGAAAAGGTTAATAATTTAGGCCAGACTTATGAAGACCCAATTTACGTTCGTCGAAATTGAAATGAACCGTCGAGTGGGCGATACAATAACCACTTAAATTAAGGTCCCCTTCTGCTGACCCTGTTTTCTTTATAATAATATCAGCTAGCACAGAGGTATATAACTGGGCAACTTAGGCATGAATTAATCTTTTTTTTCTTTATAAAGCACTATTTTACTTGGCACAGTACGCAATATACCAATTTTGATGGCATTTTACGTACGAATAAGGTTTATAAGGAGGAGAAAATTTGAAAAAATACTGAAAAAAACGAGCAAAACTGACTTTTCTATTGGTATTTTGTTTGGATGCAGGACATCGACTATTTATTTTGACTTACACGTACGAAGCTAGATAGAGCGTATCGTTAAACTTCCATAAAATCACCTTTGCAGACATTTAACACAATGTGAAGATTGATTATTACATAAAAGTGGAAGAGCAAGAAAGTGGTGGTAATGTGTACTTATAATGCAGAGTTAGATAACATGATATTATGACTTTTACTGCAGAGACGCGACGCGACTTGTGCGTGTGTGATATACGATTTGTAGAAACGTCATTAGCACTAAATGATTGTTCTTAGTTTGTTGTGTAAGGCTCAACGCAGACGGTGTATACTTATCGGCTAGCGTTTTATACGACCGGTCTGAGTACGCTGGTGCATCATCATCATCATTATCAGCCTTTCACGTTCCCATTGCTGGGACTCTGGCCTTCTCTCAGAGAGAGAGTATCGGCTGTAATCTACCACGCTGGCCCAGTGCGGGTTGGTAGATGTCACATGCCCTTGAATGTTGCAGTTCTTGGACATGCCGGTTTCCTCACGATGTTTTCCTTCACCGTTTAGAGCGATGGCAAATCCGCACATAACTTATTAAGTCATAGGTGCTCAAGCAGTAATTTCTACATAAGCACAGATTTGAGTCTGTCATTTCATCCAAATATGTCACTCAATCGCTACTCAAGCATTGATTGATTGATTGATTGATTGATTGATTCTCATTGATCTACACTTGAGAATCATTCCAGAATACCAGCCCTAATCTATTTTAATACTGATTAAATAAAAGAAGTCACGTCAGGAATCTGTCGTCAAGTGCCTATTGGTGTGTTCCGTCAGCGCTACCTGAACCTGAGAGCCAGTTCTTAATCCAAGTGTAGCTTGGCGCTATCCTCGACCACATCGTCACATAACATCAGGTGACTTGTCAAACGCTACCACATTATAGGTAAAAAAAAAGAAAAATCAATATAAACTTGGTGCTGGCTGGTGAACGAATAAACTTATTTTTTAAATGATCCTACAATACAAGAAGGTTATACACTAGATACATAACTATTTCCAGAAGGTAGAAGACCTAGAGGCAAATTCTCCATAGAACCATAACAAACAACAACAACAATGTATAACAATGTTCATCCATAACAATGTAGTAATACTACAACATTAACATTGAAACTATGGATATGTTATGACAACAAAAGCACCGTTGAAATGTGTACTATATGTAGGTAGGTATTTTATGTTGAAACACATAGTTTTGCGGAGGACCTATGTACCCACTATGCCAAAACAATTTGTACAGATCAGTGACCTATAAAATAGAAAAGGAACGAATATTACCTACCTATATAAAAAATATAATGTATAAGTTACTTATTTTTCTCTATACATTCATATATTCCTTCATTCTGTGCTTTGTTGTTCTTCGAAAACTCTCTTTAAAAGTAAATTTAGAATTAGCAGGATTTTAACAGACAATTATACCTCTTAGCATACTTACCACTTATTTTCCAACTTGGATACAAAATAACTAAACCTTATGTAAAACCTCACATCACGCTATGATATAATTCTAGGCTTCACGGAATGTATTGGGGTCAATACTTAGAGTATAGACGCGTGTGCGTGTAACCTTAGGCTACCGTGTAGCATACCTGGAGGCTAATTGCCATGTTAGAGGGTAAATAGCCATCTAGAGGCTAATAAGGTGCTGTTACTCTGGTACGTAGCCTTCACAGACTTGTTAGCTAAAACTACTCAACATATTATTAAGTCCTGAATGTTACAGCCTAAAAAAGGCCTAGGCTATTTTTATGCGTTTGACCACCGTATATTATCTGACCGGGTAATGTAGTGACGACTGCGAAGCGTGAGGGCAAAGTTTCAAGACCCGCTACGGGTCAACTCCATTAGTGCATTGAAAAAATTAGAAAAAAGCTATTCCGTATCTGGGTGAGTGCCTCTTCACTCATGCCAGAACGCCTAAACAGATTTGAATTAAATTTGGAATGAAGTTAGCATACAACAGTTGCTTAAGACATATGATACCTTTACATGAGATACACCCAATCAGCTGGTTTAAACTCTTGGAAGCATGGAAGCTGTTTAAATCCTTAAATAACAAAATGTTTCCCGTGATGTCATGTCATTTATGAAGTTCATCTTAATTAACCTTCGCCCACTTCTTACCGCTTTAATTTCTGCCATCTCTCTATTTCATTCGAGCGTGGTAATTTGTGAGGAAACGTGCATGTCCAAGAACCACTATATTCAAAAGCATACGGCATCTATCCAGCCCTTACTGAGCCAGCGCAGAAGATTACGCGTCATACTCTCTCTCTCTTTTTCCGAGACAAGACCTGTGTCCTATCCATGGAAACGTAACAGACTGATGATCAATTCTCCAAAACCTTCATAGCTGTTAACACTCCAGTACAAGTATACATATCAGAAGTAAAAAAACGACAATTACAGTTTCAAGATTGGCCTTTACCGTTGACTCCTTCAAATTTCGGTCCGCAAAGCTTTTAATCAGACCACTCGCGCTTTTAAAAGCAATACAACTCGATCTCAAACTGGTCTGGATCGTGCCACATAGCGTTAACAGTACCTGGCTACAAATAATAACAGTAAAACGTTTTTGCGAGATCCGATCGAGTTCGCGCTCTTGTAGACAAGGTCCCGGGTCGTTGACCCTGCAGGTGCATTGAGAACCAGTCGGTTAATGAAATTGATCGGTTTTATAATACTGGTAACTTTGCAGCTTCAGTTGCTTCTTTGTACTTACTCTACTGGGGGCAACTCGCGGTAAGGACAAGAGAGAACATTCACACGATATATCACACGGAGAAAAAAGACCTTCCGAAATACCGTTTTCCTTCTAAGTCAAAAGGGAAGGACTTGTGATTCAGAAGGAAAACTAATACAAAATAAGGAAGGAAACGGTCTTGGAAGGTAAAGACTCAGAAGGAAAGTCTGATTTTTTTTCTCAGTGCAGGGACATACAATATGCAAAATATTTTACTGTGTTTTGGTTACTTCCAGAGAAATTACAGGGTATAAGGAGTTAACATCTAACATACATCATCATGTCAAGGTAACGGACGCATTACATTCATCATCATCAGCCAATTACGTTCCTACTGCTGGGCTGCTGTGACATAGGCCGTCTCTCGGAGAGAGAGTGTGGGCCATAATCCACCACGCGGACCCAGTATTGCATCATCATGAAAAATATTTAACTGTTACTGTTCAACACATACTCAGTTTGAAAACTCCCATTTTCAACCACATCGTAATTGAACTACCAAACATTTATTTGCAGAAAGGGAATGATTCACACGACACTGTTAGGTCTTTCTTTACTCCTTGCAAACAATAAAAAATTATAAGACAATGGATAAATTATTCATCATCGGAAGCCAAGGTTACTTATTGTAATTATTACTGACGATCTCTACCGGTATCACAGAATATTCATAAGATAGATACGTTGAGCCCTAATAAAATCAAATCAAATTAAAAGTTATTTATTTGGATACAAAATTTGTGATAACTTAAAAAGTCAAATGCCCTGTTCCAACCTCCTTAAGCCGGCATAAAAACATGCAAGAAACGCATGCAAGTATTTTTTTGGGAGCTATCATATTTACAATTTAATATTGTATTGTTACTAGTTGATTGAATTGGAGCAAGTTCAATGCAATCCCAAGCTTTTTTGTCATTTACACCCAGGGCTAGTGGGCTTTAACCTTTTGATTTGATCAGTCTTGTCTAGGTTCTGGTCATTGTTTTATTTTCACTGTCCGATGCGAACTGCCTATTCATGCGGCTCGACCGTTAGAGGGCCGACATGCATACCAATGGTAGAACCAACGGTAGGAGCCGAATTAGGCTTGAACAGCTGATTCGATTTCATATGATTGTTGATTATAACGTGCATGTAGTATATCTTGAAGAGAAACGTTAATTTTATACCATCCATAATCATTTGGGGAGAAAATATGCCTTTCTTAACAGACGCAAAAATGAGAAGATTTTTAAGACAACTCGAACATATCATCATCATCATCATCATCAGCCGGAAGAAGTCCACTGCTGAACATAGGCCTCCCCCCTTGAACGCCACCATGAACGGCTATTAGCCATTTGCATCCATCGGCTCCCTGCGACTCTTACAATGTCGTCGGTCCACCTAGTGGGGGGCCTACCTACAGAACGTCTTCCGGTTCGTCGAACATATACTGTAATGTAACTAGATACTAAAGTTGGACTACATTTACTCCAAGTCCATAGGTCATGAATTTGAATCCTTCAATGAGCTTGAGTTTTCGGTAAAGTAAAACATCTAGATGACACCATAGCTTGGGGCCTTTTCTAGTGCTCGCCTGGCCAGGCTACCACCCTCGAGTTAGGAATCTGTCGTCAAGCAGTTCCAAATCCAGACGAAGCGTGACGCCACCCACATCGTCACTTAAAATCAGGTGACTTGTGGTCAAACACTACCCTGTAAGCTTGTAAGAAGTTAAAAAAAACAAATTGAAATAATTCCTTGATTCAAATTTCAAGCTTTTTCCTGATGATTAACGCTACAGATAAAAAGTAAAAAATAAAAACACCTGCCTATCAGAACTTTGTACTTTGCAAGTCCAACGCGGTACTCCCCTTACCTTATATATACATCCAAATGATATATGTAATATGTGAGTAGGAACCTATACTTATTACTCGTTTATTTTTGGTCCCACAGAAATATTCGGAGGTCGTTGTTCGAAACGAGACCCCAACGTAGATGCGTGCTTGCTGCGCAGCTTCAACTCTCTACTGGAGTACCTCAAGGGAGGAGCACCCGAGTTTGGCATTGAAGAGGTAACAAGACATACCTACCTTTTTTGAGAAAAAGGAACTGGCTTCTAAGAAAATAAGCATCTTCATAAATAAAATAAAAAATCATGAAAATCTAAATGCCAGTTGCTTTTTCTTCAATCAACTTCTTTATCTATACTACTTATCAACATTAAAACCGCTTGATAATTCTCGCGGGCGTAATGACTAGTGTTTGAACTACACTATAATTAAAGTGATATTTCAATGAAAACATAATAAATTAAATTATTGTCAAACACATTTCCATTTGAAATACTGATTCTGATTTTGAAAATTGATTCTCTGTTTAAAAGCTAACATGGGGCTGGTATAACTAATATAGTATACCGTTTAAGTTTGGAACTTGAAGTTTGGTTATACCGTTATCAACCAATAGCTTAATTGTCGGCTTTTGCTTGGGTTTTCCAGTCAGAGCCAATAGTAATCGACGAGCTATCCATCGCCCTGGGCGGCGGTCCCGATGGCTACAGAGCCACCTTCAAGGATATCCACGCTCTTGGAGCTTCCAACATGACCATTACCAATGTCAGGTGAGAACATCCTACTAATATTATAGATGTGAAAGTTTGTGAGGATGGATTGATGGAAGGATGTTTGTTACTCTTTCATACAAAAACTACAGAATTGATTTGAGTGAAATTTGAAATGGAGATAGCTTACCTATACCCTGTATTAACACATAGGCTACTAGGCTTTATATAAAAGGGTTCCTGCGGGATTAAACTGCGGGCCGCTGCTAATAATTAAAATAAAATTATGTTAGGAATGTTTGGGTAGATGATTGATGAACAAATGAACATTAATGATTATGTCTGATTGATTAAGGAAGGCAGGCGCGAAAATAAATATTTACATATTATGACATAAGACTGTGATTTTTGCTTTGCAAATATAGGAAGTGGAAGACAAATCCTTGATTTAAGGTATGTTTTAGCATGATTTAATTCATAAAAATTTTGGGAAATGAATAAAAAACATTTACAGAAATGTACAGATAACTACAGTCTATCGTCTTTTTGAAGTCGATAACAAAACAAACCGTCATCATCAAGCTCCAATGGCTTCCACGAATGAGTGTTGCGGGTCAAACTACCGGTAGAACTTTAATGACAGCCAACATCGGTATGTAAGGAAATGGACATTCTCCATATTTCCTTGATGTATTCTAAGCACGTACGGTGACGCACAAATGCTTAACCATTGTCCGAATGCCCATCACTTCACTGCACTGGGGTCAGGAGACAAAGATGAGAATAACGTGTTACTTACATGTTTGCACATGAGTCAAGCCCTTTTGTTTGTGTGAACAATAATACCCCAAAGTGTACAAATAGTAGCAGCAATGAAGTCGCAAAGCAATAATTTTGCGCGTATCAAAGAGAATGTAAGGTTTCGCGTATGTTGAGATTTAGGTGCCTACCCATTTGTATTTTCTTTTTTATGCATGCAGCTGTCAACCACTTGCATAAAAAAAGAATAGACGAGCTAGTCGCTCGCCTGATGGTGAGCGTCATTCATGCTAATGACAGTTTAGTGCCCAGAAGTTAAACTTTAACAGTCAAAAAGTTCTTTTGCCGGCGTAAGGAGGTTGAAACAGGCGTAGCTAGTCTTAAGTTTGACGTTTTAATGTGATCATATTATGTATCCTACTAAGTAAAGATATTTTAAAATTTGTTTTTTTTTTTTTTTTAAAATCTTACGCCAATTCACTGCGCTCGTCGAACTGAGATATTAGATGTTTTCACAAGAAACAATGCCCTATAATCTGGAACGAAGTAATGTTTCTTGTGTGTTATCGAAAAAGATGGGGATATACTCGTACTTAGAGAATGTATAGTGGCGTACTTTCGGCAAAGTAGGTTCATTCTTTGCTTATAGCTTTTTCTACAACGATCAAACTAGTTCTTTTAAAAACTTCCTGATAGCTAGGTTCTAAATAGCATGTGACGGACTCAATTATTGTTTGCGCAACCAATTTCTACTTTCTCTTGGCAAACTAAAACAATGATCGCTTTCAATACCACGATTATACCACGTCGTTTGAACGTTGAACGGTTTATAAACCTACTTTCTGTGGACATGTCAAGCAGTAGATGCTGACATGACAGTCAGAGATAGTATCATCAAAATATAAAAATTAATTCATCGTTTTCTACATTCCAGGTCTGACCTGGAGACCCATCAGTTCCAGCTGACACTGTTCGGGCCCCACATCAGCGCGCGTGCTCGCTACCGCTCCTCAGGAATCCTGCTCTTGATCAGGGCTTCCGGTGGTGGGGACTACTGGGGCGAATATGGTCAGTGTACATACATATTTTAGAACATAGTACACATATATCGAGCAAGTTGATCATCAATTTGAGGCCATATTGCTCGAAGAACCGATATCTGATGAGGGAAGAAGGTTCTCGAGTGGCGGCCACGAACCTGAAGAACGTTCTGTAGGTAGACCCTCATTAGGTGGACCGAAAGCATCATAAGATTTGTGGAAAGTCCATGGATGCATATGTCTAAAAAACGGGGACGCTAATCTTCAGCAGTGGACTTCTTCTGGCTGATGATGATGATAATGGCCTTAATGACACACGTCACATGTTAGATTTTTCCAAATTTATATATACCTTCAGAAGTCCAGATCAGTGAAACCTTGACATACTTAGTCAAATTGTATAATCATATAGGGAATGAAGGGACTCAGTGGGGATTACTGAGCTAAGGTTAAGAAAAAATAATAATCCTTTGCAATATTCCAGACGGCGTGAAAGCCAAGGTGTACTTCCGCGGTGCCCCCTACGAGCGCGATGGCCGCACCTATCTGAAGCTGCAGCAACTCAAGCTTGACTTCACCGTCAAGGACATCGAGATGGGCGTCGAGAACCTGAACAATAGCAACGCTGTGCTTGGTGCGTTATAGTACCTTCTTTACCTACTTAGGTCCAGGACCTACCCAATTCTGCTACACTTATGGTGTCCAAATGGATTTTGGAGTGATTAAATTCATGCCATTGAAAAGCTATTCTGATACCATTGGCTTAGCAAAAAGTAAGGTTCTTTTGTGGCCGAATGTTGCCTCTCATTTCCTCATAGGATCGTAAACTAACGCCTTCCACGCTTTGAGGATTTAAAGTACCGTAAATATGGTTAAAGTTCATGTATTAGGTACCTAACTAGCGGTGTGCCTGATGGGATTGTCCATCATCAGGTCACTTATTTAACCTCCTTAAGGGCTTAGTTTTCCGTGTTTCTTTATTTCTTACAAGGTAACGTTTGACCACATGTCGCTTAATAATGATGATTTAGTGGAAGGTGGTGCCATCTGGCAGTCAGTGATAAAGTTTTATGAAGCAGATATTACCTCTTGTATATTCACTACCATTACTGTATCACCTACAGAAGCGGCATTAAACCTGTTCATAAACACAAACGCCCAGGAGCTCCTGAAGGAGATGAAGCCGGAACTGAAGCGAGACCTGGCGGAGAAGATGTCGCGGTTCCTAGAACATATCCTTGACCACGTGCCCTATGACGACTGGATTGTCGACTAACTCATAGTAGACGAATAGTTTAATTCTCGCAAGAATCATCATGGAACTTCATTTTGAGAAAATCATCATCATCGTTTCGGGAAGAATCATTGTCAAACTTCATTTTACGAAAAATCATTACTTAGAATCAACGCCGAACTTAATTTTGGCAAGGAACAATCATCATCATCGTTTCGGGAAGAATCATTACATAACTTAATTTTAAATAGAATGTAGAATCATCGCCAAACTTCATATTAGAAAGATGCGTCATCAAACTTAGAATCATCGCCAAACTTCATTTTGGCAAGAATCATTAACAAATTCATTTTCGCCAAGGCTCATCGCCATCAACAGAAACTCTAGTAAATTACATAGGACTGAATTTTGAATTTACATTAACTATATGAGATGTCGTATACTTATGTACCTACTTGGTTTGTTCTTGTATATTTTGAGTTTTTGTATTTCTCATATTTATGGCAAGTTTCCGGAAACGTAGGTAAGCAATTTAAGCGGAAAAATATGTTTTATCAACAGTTGTCCGTCATCAATCATTATCATAAACATGCACTTAGCATCCCTTTGCTACGAATAAAAATAGTGATTAATTATGTAGTTTAAGATTTGATACTTATAACTAATTGTAGGTATGTGAAAACATGATACCCAGTGATACAACATTACATTTTATCAAATGACAAAGGAATGTGGTGTCAATTCTAATGTGCATTCTCTTAAATAAATTTGACAGAGTTTAGAAATAATTCAGTGCTTTCTTACTACAGTGGTCTGAGAAGGACAGAATTATTACTTATAATGTACTTAGTTTAGTTCTAAAGAATACACATTGGAATCGACTCCAATATTAACTTATTTATCCAAATATCAATGTTTGATTTTTGGTTTAATTGTGGATTAGTTATACATTAACTTTAATTAGAACATAAGGTATTTGTAAAATGACAATTAATAAATTAGTAAATGCTTAAAAATATTTTGTAAGTATTAATTTATTTAAACCTCCATTGTTTTACATCATACAGGGTATCTTTTGACCACAAATCACCTGAAGTTAAGTAACGTAGTGGACAATGGTAGTGTCACGCTACACCTGGATGGGGAACTGTCTCTCAAGTTTGTGACGTTACCGGAACACTCCACAATACGTGCTTGGCGACAGATTGATTAAACTTGAGGGTGTTAATTAGAGAAAATGACCTACCAACATGCCAAACAAACGAACCAAAACCAAATCGAAACCATCGTAACATTCATTCAATCAATATTGCAATGTGCTGACTTGATATATATCTCTGTCAACCTCGTATCTAAGTGAATAAAACACACATAAACCGTTAACCTCATTAGCTAATGTGCTTGATGTATAAATAAGGCAGAAGCATGGCTTACCTGCAAGGCTAAATTTCCATACCATACCGGTATTGAACTTCTAAAGGAACTTGACCAGCGATCCTCTCCCGCAACACCATGTTGCTTGAAATAAAACATTTGGGAATATAATTGGCGGCACTTTAGTCTAGATGTCAACGTAGGTTTGATATCTGCATGGTGAGAAAACACAGCTGTGAAACAAAATGCATGACTACAAAATTATTACAGAGACGAAACTACTGAGAAAGGGATTCCTTGCAGCATGGATGGTAGCTTATTGGTATACTTAATACAACTAACTTTCAAAATATCAGGGAATATCCAAAATATCGGGTCAGGATCAGTATCAGAAAGTGACATTCCGTATGGATTTTAAAAGTTTCATATCCTATCATATTTTCGTATTCGATACAAAATATTTCCTCAGAATCGTCCGAGAATGTTTGTCAATGACTATGCAGAAGTCAGTTCAGGATTTCTAGATGCCGATTGTATGAAGACAATCTTGCATACGGTGTATCTTAAATTCGACTCTACTATATACCGTCTCGGCATGAAGACAGTGGCGTAATGACCATGCGTGTGTATACAGACAATTGATAGTCATAAACATAAAAACACATCGCTCATCTCCGCACTAAGGAAGTCGTTGCAACTTGCAACACTGCCGCTGACGTGCTTACGTAACCCGTGTTACTGCTTACAGCATCATTACATACCGGTATCCTCTTAAACAATACGCTAAATTAATATAAAATGTTGAAGAAAAGTTCATAAATTTTATCATTAGAACCATGAGAATCTCGGTCTCTCTAATGCCCCAATAATCGCTATCGCTGTATTTTTATAAATAGGTTTTTTGCATGGACATAGGTTTTGGGCCCAAGTGTGACATACACTTTTAAAAATGGAAAAATGCGTGGTTCCTATGGGTATTAGCAACTGGGTTAAATCGCAAGACACAAAAAGTAAAAGAAATAAAACCCAAAAATATTAGAAATCTTCACCTGAGTTACCTACTCAGTTTCCTCAGGCTGAGTAAATTAATCAAATTTGTTTACAGTTACAGTGATATTTCTTCTGGTGTATTTTAAAATAATAAAGTAACTACATACAAAAAATTGTTTTTTTATTCTATTAGAGTGTGGGTATTAGATTATAAAAGCGTCATGCAGCCTTGCCCATAGCAATAAAATTGCAGTGCGGTTTTATTTCTCTAAAAAAAGGCTTATTCCTAAATAAAAATTCTACAAAAAAAAACTTTGATAAGCCTCCTAGCAACTGTAGGAAGATCTACCAAAATATGACACACATTGCAAAAGACGACCTCTATCCTACCTAGTACCTACTCTCAACTCTTGAGCTGAGACTGTCATCGAAATACCAACACTGGCAGCCTGACGCAACACCTCTGCTCGGAGGGGCTTGCACTTTCGCAGACCTTGCCAGACCATGCTTGACCATACTAAAGTGCGCACTTGAATTACACTCTCACTCTACAAACCTTTTTTATTCCAAAACAAAAATTAACAACGTAAGAAATAAATAAAATAACTTTCCGAAACAAAAAAAAACGCAATTAGTCCTAGATTAATGATTGGTCTCCACTGCGCTCCAATTAATCGGATTAAAGTTTACAAGTTGAAAGCACAATTTTATCACGCACTACGGTTTATAATTACTTATTCCAAATAGTTCAAATATAATTCTGAATTGAAGAATTAAAATTGATTAAAAGTAAAGCGGCCTAAGAATTCGTTATTGGCCAGTTTTCCTACCTTGTCATTCAAATATTGAAGCCTGATCTAAATAATTTTTAATGTATTTGTAGAAGTGATTAGTTATAATGCAGTTGAAGTACGTAATAAGTGTGGTGGTGCTGTGCTGTTTGCAGTTTTCTAGGACAGAACATGAAGTTTCTGAAATAGGTAAGTGTATTGAACCATTTTCCTTCCTTGCCAATTACTTACACTTAGGTACCTACTACCTTTTTATCTGTAGTAACCTACCTACTTACTTCTAACACTGAGGTATGCTATGCTTAGTTTCCATAGGCTTGCTATAAAAGCTTATTGATATTTCTCTATGAAAACACGTAATCCTTAATTGATTGCCTCTACTGATAAGATAACAACACGCACACAATTCCTACATAAGTAACTCTAACACTAAATCTAGAGTATCAGAAACTACGTGGACCGGGCGACATCCACAACACACAGTATAAATACTTGCAGTTTTTGAACTTATCCCGTAGCGAGTATTGAACCCGCGATCTCACGCTTCGCAATCGGCTTTTCGCCTATTGCGCCATATCAGTCTAACGCCTGTAGCGAAGTAGAGCGAAGGATTATAGTTCTTAATGTGAATCATAATAATTCTAGCTTGAATCTTGCGTTTGCATTTTATAACTATCAACCATTTACTATGGGCAAGATTATATGCAAGATTATATGATTGTAAAGCATTAATAAACCTCTAACACTTGAGCTCCATAATGTGGAAAAGACCATATTGCTACTACTGTAATCTTCCAGTCATCATCATCATTATCAGCCTAGTCTGTCCTAGGGACATATACCCAGGACTCGGAACTTCCCTAGGATATGTGTTCACGTGCAGTTTGGTATGTGTCACTTGCCCTTGCATTTTGCGGTGCTGGTTTCCTCACCAAATCAAATAAAAGCAGACGCTATAAGTTCCTCAGTGAATTCAAGAGCTGCCTAATTCATTTTTTTCATCCAGCCTTTTTCTCAGCAAGAATTTGGGTCTATACCATAAAAACATTTTGGGGTCTTCTGCTACCTATGTCTACTTTACCGCGGCAGTCCGCGAGTGCCACACGTCTTTTTTTATACATGGGTATGTAGCACACTACTGACACACACAAATATACTACACTACACTACACTCCACTCCACTCACCGTGTGTGCCGGGCCGGCCGGCGCAGGCGGGGCAGCGCGCGCGCGCCGCCAGCGCGCCAGAGGCCACTTCCGCTGCACCCTCAATGTCAGTGTGTACTACGAAACATTCTGTGTTATTTAGTTTCGTAACCAATGTTTTGTAATAATATACCATTACGATGTTTAGCAACGTGCGGCAATCTTAATTTCTATCAAGGCGAACAACCATCGATCTTTTATAATATACGTTGCATGATCAGGAAAAGTGAATGCATTCATCGAATACTCGCATAAATTTTAAATTTGCATACAGACCTACATTTTTTATTGCCCTCAATTCGTCGTTTTATAAGTGTCATATAATATTCTACAAGACATATCGCTAGCCAAATAGGTCAAAGTATCATCTTGATCATATTAAACATGATTTTGGCGGCGTACCTAGTGGCGCAATAATTCAAAAACTGGACATTGAGTAACCCATGTTACCATCTTCTGCTTATCCAAGTATCAACAAGCCGTGACGCAAACTCCAAGGTTGCAGACAAACATGTGAGATGTTGGATAAAGATGGATTTCTTTGAGCCATTTACTCTTGGCAAGCAAGTTGCTGTGGGCCCATAACCTTAAAAACAATTGTTACAGGATAAAATGTCAGTAGAAAGGACCTGTAAATTAGGTTTTTCCTGCTGAGGTATTCATTACCGCTTTAACTTTTGTATTCAAAATTCATTAGTAAAGTACATATCTATTTTGATCCACCCTGGATCAAAGATCGAAGATAATTTTCGAGCGTTTCAATATGGAAACACCATCATACCATCAACTATGTAGATAAAGGGCATCGTCGTATTAAAGTTACTTCACATAAATTTAAATGAGTACCTACGCTCTTGGTAACACTAAGAAACATTACGTATACAAATGCTTAATTTAAAACGTACTATAAGATTATGTACCTACTTCACAAACAAACAGTTAGCACCTTGCAAGGTTAAGCAATGGATCTAGCTAGATCTACTGCTTAGTATCAAGAATACATGTTTACTCTATTTTATGTTTGCTCTTCATATTCACTTTTAATTTAAGTACATTTACCTAACTATTAAGTCATAGATAATTTTATAGTTATGAACTCAAAACTAACATCTTCCACCTAATGAAACTCTAAGACTGGCTGATAGTCCAGTCTGTTAGACAAGGCATAGAAAGGGTGCATGCAGTCTAGAGGTGCACTAAAAAAGGATATTCGAAAATCCCCTAAGGGTTCAACTGGGAAAAAAATAACAAGTTTAACGCAAGTCACTAGTAAAACATATTTGAGTAACATACTTAAGTAATATTAAATCGGCCAAGTTCAATGAATGTTGTCGCCGTCTCAGCCCCAGCAAAGGATTCTTTCGACTTTCAAACTTGCTTTTGTAATCTTACATAACTTGCATTCTCTTAGCCTCGATATGAACTTGCTTGGTTAAGTTAATTATTATTAATGTTATTGCAATTGTTCATAAGTGAACAACACCGTGATAATTGCAAGTTGAAGTTGTAATGATGGGCAGGCCAAATCATCGCTCGACCCACCGATTAGCGATGGGGAAGAAAGGTTCTCGAGAGGCGACCACGAACCGAAAGGGGTTGTTTAGAGCTATATAGAACTTCATTGGGATATTTATGGATCAAGAGACTTAGTTGTAATTAAAATACAATTCGTTTCTTTCAGAAAAAATATTCGCTGCTTGCAAGAAGACATCGCCCGAGTTCGACGGATGCATGAAGCGGGCGTTTAACAAGCTACGGCCGTTCTTTAGAATTGGTATTTTACAAATTACAATCCCACTAAATAATTCATAAGTTATTTTTTCCGTACCACGGTAGATGGTGGAGAAGAACGGAAAAGTATTATTACCCTGGTAGAGAAAAGAAAAAATACAATTACCCATTTTCCCTACCAGGGTAAAAATGTTTGCAGTAAAAGAAGAAACAATCCATTTTATTCACTTAGGTAGGTAATTACACTAGGTACCTTACATTTTCAGGTATCCCAGAGATGGGCGTGGCCCCCTTCGATCCTCATTTCGCGAAGGAGATAAAACAAGCTCGCGCCATCAACGGCATCGGTTACACGCTCACGCTCAACGACGTGTTTGAGAGGGGCTGGACAAAGAGCACCGTCACCAAGTACAAGTAAGAGAGCTTGTTAGGTTCAAGCATAATTCAATTCAGATTTTTATTTCGGACAAAAAAGAAATGAAATACGAACGCTACTGCGTATTGTTTTAACGTCCTTTCTGAAGAATCTGATACTACAAGAACGTGCCTACGTACTGAAATGTGAAGATAGATAGGTGCTTGGCGACAGATTCTTAACTTGAAGGTGGTAACTAGCCAGGCGAGCACTTGAAAATGGCCTACTACCAAGCTATGGTTTCCTCACGATGTTTTCCTTCACCCAAAGCTCATGCTCAAGCTATCTAAGTATAATATCTAGCGAATGATATTTTTATATTATTGAGTGCGTTTAACATTTCCAGAACTGATTGGGACAATCAACGGATCATCTACTCACAGTACTTCCCGGAGAAATGGCTCGAAGGAACCTACGAATTCAAGGTAAAGAAACAACTAGGTCAAGACAAGAATCTCGGTCCTAGACGCCAAGTGTTTTCTTATCAAAGAATTCCAAGAGCGATAAAATCACGTCTAAATGGCACTCTTGACTTATAATCAATGATTTTCGTTTTTATGGGTGGGTCAAATAATAATCTATCAATGATCGACTTGAAACACTTGCAATATAGATAACTAGCTGCGCCCCGCGTTTTCACCCGCGCCTTCCCGTTATCCCGCAGAAACCTTTTTCGAGATAAAAAGCCTATGTTTTAATCCGGGATAAAAAGCTATCTCCATTCCAAATTTCACTCAAAACCGTTCAGTAGTGTTTGCGTGGAAGAGTAACAAACATCCATACATCCATACTCAGAAACTTTCACTTCTGTTTATATTATTAGTAGGAGATAGTAGATTCGTACCTACTTACCTAATAAATAACACGAAAAAACTTGAACAAGAAATTACAACCATACAACCAAAACTAAAACTTAACTCCTCGCTCCAGGGCGACGCATTCGGTCTGGGCGTCCTCCGCTCCGGCCGCTGGAACATGACTCTGCGCGATTACTCACAAACCACACGCATCAAGCGCGACGGAGACCGGGTGGACGTGCACGTGGAGGTTGACCACATCGGGGACATGGAGATACACGTGGGGAACCTGCTACGCGGCAGCGGGATACTGGGTAAGCTTATAGGTAACATCGACGTCATCATCATCAGTTCGACTTGGGCCCCGACTCATTAATCAATAATCATTATTATCAGTCAGAAGAAGTTCACTGCTGAACATAGGAGGACTGTTTGGATCCATCGGCTCACTGCGACTTACAATGTCGTCGGTCGTCGGCTACTTAGTTTTTTATCCCCATTATTTCTTATTTTCGTACGGTACAACTTTAATAATTCAGTTACCATTTCTCCACCCTCAGAACGTATGCTCGACCGTTTGATTAACGCGACATGGAAGCCAGGATTCGCCGTCATCAGGCCGCTGATCAACGATCTCGTCAGCACCGCCTTCACAGACATCTGGAGCACGTCCTTCAAGGACTTCCCCTTGGATAACTTTATAAAGGATTAATGTAGTTTGCCGTCTCCGTAGCTACATTGAGAGGTTTGGCGTAAAGCGCCTAAGCTGCCACCAATAACGACGTAAAACTTCGACTAGGAGCCGTTTTTATTAACATTAACTGGCGCTCAGCTCGGTAGGTCCATTCCAATATTCTCCACTATTTGTTTAACCAGTTGAGCAGTAAGAAAGAACAGTTTAAAAGTTCAAATAATTTACAGTTTGGATAACTTTGATCCAAATTGTTCAACTTAAATTTTACGTAATACAGGAATGTCACACCTTTCATCGTGACGAAATTATGCATTGCCATGCAACGGTAAATTTTAAAAAAACGCCCACTTTTCATGCAGTCTGTTTTCTGCTATTGGTCTAGTTTGGCAGCAGTGGCGAACCTAACTGTAACAAGTGCAGAAATACCTCTTTCATTGAAATCTATGAATAGCGTTATAATGATGATTGTTAATTTAGACTTAGAGTATAATGTAATATGTGTAGCTTTAAGATTCAGGTATATTCGATAATAGTATACCTTTATCGTAGACAAACCTAGGTGTTACTGAAATACTGTTTACAATACAGATGGTTTGTGATTCAATAAACTAGTCAATCCTAAGCAACTTTGTGGTATTATTTATTTGAAATGAAAGACATATTTATATGACATATCTCAATATTATATTTATTAAAAAATATAACCTAACTATATATATGACTTTATAATCATTAACAAATAACTCGCTCGTTCGTCGAAACTGGAATAATCAACCTCAGTCTTCCAACACAAAAGAATACAAATCAAACATGCACCGCACCAACAGCAGGCGCAACCAAGCGTATCGCGTTTCTCCTGCGAGCGACTGCGCGGGCGCAAGCCCTCGGCCTCCGCCCGCCGCCTCGCACACACACACTATAAATACATTACAATAACATTGCACCTTCAATTTATTTTTACATTATAATCCAGCAAAAGTTTTACACAAAAACATGCCATCAAAAATTCCCGATTTCTCGCACTACAGATTAGTTCGGCCTGTTCCTATGATCGAAACGTAAAGATTTATATGAATACAACCCGTTCATTGACAATGCTCTAATAACGCTATGTTAGTAGTATACAACAACGAAAACTAAGTACATAACAGACGAAACAATGGGTTTAACGTTAACGTGACATATATACGTGATACCCCGCGTCAGACATTACAGGTTATAAATAATGAAAATAATAACGGACAGTCCTCGCTCGCATCGGGAGTCGAAACGCAAACTTGAATGAACAGTAAAATATTGTCTGAAATTGTAATTGTAGTTACTACATTAGGACCCTGTGGACCGTCGCACTAACGCAAATATGTACGGAGTAAACTCGTAAGTTGATCAGCCTTCGTGTCGATAATACTCTATTGTCTAATTCGATATTTTAATCACATAAAACAAGAAAATGGCTCACCTAGTGTTGTGGTAACCATCGCGTATAACAACACAATAATATTGCCTCGTAAGTCACGTCTAGTACGCGCCCTACGAAGCACTGCAATGCGTCCATGACTTTGAGGCAAATAATGAAAGCCTCGTGTGCCTGCCACAGCACACGTACTCCAGACTAACAGTAATGCCGCGCTTACTAGATATAAATTTACACTATTACACGTGCCCGAATAATACAACAATTAGAAAAGCCTGTATAAGAAAAGCTACAAGAGCCGTTCACATGGGCTCTGTTGTTATCGACACGAAGATCTGTTTATAGCTAGCTCATTTTGGTAATGACGACCGATTGAAATGAACGTAACAATAGATTTTATAAGCGTATTACAAATGAGGTCATTTGATAAAATGGACAAGTCAGTTTTGCCGTGTGGTAGCCACGGTGGCAGATGCGACACGGTGCAAACGCGCCTTTTTACGACACTGCGCTGGTACTTTTGGATATGTATGGCGCACCGCTCATTCAACTCACTTTGGAGCTCCAAGCGCTGTGCGAACATACAATACTGTAAGGATAAAGCTATGCCGAAGGATATCTAAATGCGATACATCGCAGCTACCTGTGCGTGCGTCATTTCTTTTACGCGGAGGTGACATCGAGGTAGCAACTAAACCGCGATCGTAACACACACTAACACATTTTTGGCATGCCCTTACTCTTACGGCCGGTTTCAATAACCTATCTATCCAGTTTGTAGAGATAGAAATTTGACTTTACTTCTATGGAGCTTTGAGTCAAATTTCTATCTCCAGTAGGGCAAACCATGGATAGATAGGTTATTGAAACCGGCCGTTTGTATATCAAAGCGCAATGAGGATAGATATTGCGCGTTTTGTTTTGCGCTCTCCAGTCACGCAACACTGCGTGGGTGACTGATTGAGCATCGAACTCCTATCCCGAATTCCCGACCACGCTAATAGCGCACGGGTGCAAAATGCCGAGTCGATTCACTGAGCAGCCGCGCATTATAAGTAAACCCATGTCTACCGAATGGTATAACAGCAGTTATTCATTATTTCTTCTTACATTGCACACTCAGTCAAAACTTTGCTAGATACAAAGAAATAGAATTTGTACTACACAGTGCCAATACATTTACCATAGTATTTTAACAATCGCTTTACAGTTCATTAACCATTGCAGACATTCTTACATGCACATTTAAATAGAACTAAACAATAAGGTGAAGGTTTATATATTATGGAAGTTTAAGATCGTATAAGATTTTCGAATAAGCCGGCTCGATTAACCAAAAATTCTTGCAAAAAATTAGGTTTGCAGTCAAAAAGAAAACATAACGCCAATATTGATTGTAGCGTTAAAATCCTAAACTAAATTACGAGAAAAACTTTTGTTCAATTTTGTACTTATTTTTCTCGTACATTTTGGCCCCAGAATTTGTGTCACAAAAGATTCAATTTCCAAAATCAATAGAATAAAAACTGGTGTGAAATTGCCTTTTAGCAGGCAACCAGTGTGATGTTGAATTCTAATTAGGTCAGTGTAACTACCGTGATACAAGTCGTAGTAATGGATTACACGTAATTTTAAATAAAAGTAAATCCACGAAAAGCAAACTCTGTGGTGTTACTTATTGCGACGATTATTTATAAATAAAAATGTATCAAAAACAGAATTTGCTTCGTGCGGAGTTATAAAAGAATTAAAAATAATAATGTCTTATCAAAACCGAAAATAGTTAAACTTAATCTTTAACGATGCTGAAACGAAAACGTGTAGTCATAAATTCATTGTTAAATAGATTTCATTTCATTCAGGTATTTTCTACCACGGGAGTGGCGTACTTAAAGTTTAACATATTCTTTAGGATTAAACTAAGTAAATGATCTTTTAGGATGCAATCAACCTTAACAATAACGCAATTAAAATTTTATAAATAAAAAAAATTAAATTTCTTTAATACTATAAGCGGTATGCCTGGCGGGACGCCTCGCTAACACTCCGAGCAAGAGCAAAACAACTTGAACGCGCCGCTTCCGTAACGTGCAGATCTCAACAAACGTACACAACTTGCAACTTTTAGATATGCACATTACAGAGCTCGACAAAATAATGTGAGTCGGAAAAGTAATGGTGGTTCAGTGAATGTATGTATGTATGTAAAAATACTAAACGCGATCACATTCTGAGCGCGGCGGCCGCTCAGTTAGCCGCGCGCCCTCTCACAACATTCAAACCGCTCTCACAAGTTTCAAATTAATTCTACCATTAAAATTATTTTGATATGCACTTATTAATAAGTTTTTACAGTGAAGTTTTGTGCTGTACACTATTCAAAAACGAGAGAACGGAGCCGCGCGGACGTTTCGAATTATAGAATAGAGACGGCTCCTGTTTGCGCACTTTGTACTTTGAATACGTTTACGGAAATAATAAAATATGTTGGGTACGTTCGCGGCGCGCCCGTTCACTCGGCGACTATATACAACGACAACTAAACGAACTCATAACAAACTCAGGTATTCAACTAAATATTTGGCAAATAACGTAACAGTGTGCAATGCTTTTGTCGTACACGGCATTTGTGTGCGAATGAAACACTAGAGCTAGCTTTACAAGTAAAATCGAAGGCCGCTAAGATATCACCGTTCATTACATCGTAATATGTACACGCGCGGCGCACCGCCCACGCCGCTATTGATTTGAGCGAGACTATGTACACTGAGGCGCGGACCGGACCGCGGCTCCCCTTACACCCTCCCCTTGTGGACCGACAGGAGCCAAAGCGGAGAGAGGACTGCTAACACTTTGAAAATAATAAAACTTACCTTTCATATTAGTACTAATTAAGCCCCACGGTTTCAGCCGCGAGGACTTGGTTTTTTGCAAGAAAAAGTATCATAAGTCCTTCGGCAGAGTTCAAACTATCTCCATACCAAATTTAATCAAGGTCTGTGCAGAGGTTTAGACGTGAAATGGTAACAAACAGACAAAGGAAGTCACTGTCGTATTTGTTGTATTATAAGAAGCTAGCGTTTAGCCAGATTTTACCTCTTCTTATCAATGGTACAGTCAACGACAAAAGTCGCTGAACAATCACACTTTTTTCTATTATTCTCATCATCTTAGACACCAATTTTCGACATCATCATCACCTAAAATCAGGTGTGTTATGTAGTTTTTAAAATGATACCATGTTTAATGTAAAAAAAAAACAAGAATAATTACTGATTTGGAACACATTTGGAAAATCAAGAACGATCAGCTACTTTTGTCGCTGACTGTACTCGATATCAACTATTGTTAATTTTTGTATGAACACTTTCGTTACGTGTTGGTAGCAACAGCTCAGTGCTGGATATACTACAAATATTTTACGATATTCAATAGCTCAGTTGATGAAACTCGTAAATGGGGTACTAATGGTACCAACATTATTAGTCGAGTCTAGAATGAAACTGGCTCTCGAGGACTGCTTGATGACATAAAAAAGTTTTAGGTAAATTTAGCACGTCTTCTCTCTCCGGTTTGGTTTATATCGGACCTCTTACAAAATCCAAACATGACATCTACGAGTTGTTACGCGCAGATCTAATGTAAAACGTCTAATGTCAGCAATATAAAAATAATCATGAACATGAATCATTCATGTGGATGTGAAAAATAGTATTTATGATCCGCGTGTAACAATTCGTTTATCGACTCAAGCTCGGTTCAGCGACATTTCTCAATACCAGTATCAGTTTCAATCGGGGAACATTTCCATCAAATACTTTTTGATTGACAACTCAATGATGAAGCATAGAACTGAGAAGGTTAGCACCAAGTGACCAGAAAGTTAATTCCGTCAACTGAAGAACGTTTAAATTATACTCAACAAAATGTATTTCACAGAAACGAGCGACGTAATATTAAATTCAATGATATTGCATACTTTGAATGTTAACACAGTGCATGTTGCATTATAGTCCCGCGCCTCATCATTTCACCTTTTCGACAAGTCAAGTAAATCAAAACTGTTTCATTCAATATAAAACTATGACACGTCAATGTAAACATAAAATCTTTACCTAAAGGTAACTTTGTTTCAGAAACATCATCTGAACATTTTAAATTCAGAAATAACAGGGGGTTCACTGACTACATGAATAAGTACTGAATAGATCTTTCTTGGTGCAGAATTCACGCAGGAACTTTTTCATAGATAACAAGTACGTGTAGCGGTACTAAATTTGGGCCCTGCATACCAAACTGCCTGCCATTTCAGCGGGAACGTTTCTGAAACTGTACTATTGCCGGATAAAAAACAACCGAACTGACAAACGGCGACCGAAATTGATATTCCGCGACACCGAACATTATCCCTCAGTTCACCAGCGGCACTGGGCACATCACTAGAGCACGTCCGCGCTAACAGTCAAAGTCGAAGTCGAACAGTTCCGAGAGGCCCTCGTTGCGGTCCAGGCAGAACCCGTAGTCGGAGGCCGACATCGGCGGCTCCAGCGCCAGGAACGGCTCCAGCTCGGGCGTTTCTGCAAAATGCGTGTCACACAATTAGGTATATTAAACAGATTATTTATTTAATAAAACAGGCGAGTAGCCATCGCTCGAAAACGGTGAAAGAAAACAACGTAAGGAAACCGGCATGACCAAGAACTGAAATATTCAAGGGCATGCGACATCTACCAACCCGCACTGGGCCAGGGTGGTAGATACAGCCCATACTCTCTCTCAAATCTAACTCACCAGACTATTATGCTATTCCTTCACATCTTCTTTTATTAAGAAAATACTTCATTCCACAATAAATGCATTTGCAAGAATACTGGAGACGACTTCTAGAATACCTAATATCGGAGTCTCACTCACCTCAACAAAATTTCGTAAATACAATGATAATAAAATGATACATTATGTAGTCTCTAAAAATCACAGTTCTCAAATAATAGTGACATATCTGAACATAGGTACGAAATTGTATCGCAATAAAAAAATTGTTATCCTCTGGCCAAATTTCAAAAAAGAAATTTCCGCAGCTTTTCGGACAAGAACGCGACAGCGTCACATCTGCGCTATGTTCAGATCCGCCATAAAACCATTAAAAATATATGAAATTTACAATAATAAAATATAGTTATCATACATATTTTACAAGACAAATCAAGAACATTATGTTATTATCCTCCACCTTCGCCTACACTTGTGAAATCTGTACAGGACGGAACATAAGAGAAGCGTTCGATTCGACAGGCGAAGCGGAGGTGAATGGGTACCTGGAACACCCTTTAAAACGCACGCAAATTTTGCCTGTTATCGTTAGGGCAAAGCTACTTTGAAAAAGTCTGTTAACATCGCCAAGCAAGTCCAATCTCCAACGTCAAAGTCACTGTTAACATTCCAATTTCATTGTAGCCCTGGCTTAGAAAGAAAGGGTGAAATATTGATTAAATATATGTTAAGTGACGCCATCACCGATGTAAATAAAGGATGTTACATGTACTGTACAAATTGTGAACGTAAAGCAGTTTAAAATAATAGATCTAAAAAACTAAGTTACTAGAAAGTGCGGACACAAAATAGTCCGACAGTTTTAGCAATAAATGGGAGTTATTCATTGCTAAGTTCGAGATATGAATTTCCAAACATATTTAACCTATTTAAGCTTTAATTCCCATAGGCAGGCGAGTAAGGCAGAGCTAAAAGACTTTTAAAATTAAGTATTATGTATGTTTATTGTTGTGTGTGTCTGTCTATTTGTCAGTAATGTATCTACATCAAATATAATAATTAACAAAATTTTAGTAAAAGGAGAAATTTGAAAAACTGTTATTAATTATTTATTGAACTATTATGGGCGCCGGTCTATGGGACATTCTCCTCAATGTAAAATTACAAAAGTGTGTTTAATATAAATATATTCATGGTCGGAATCATTGCACGGACTGTTAAAGGCACAACATGTTATTTTGTTAAAACACCTCAAACAAAAGTTAGTCACACGAATCAGTGCGTGCAACGAAACGTGTTAGAATAGAACAAATAATGCAGAGGCAGAAAGCAATGGCGATGAGGCAGCCTGTTACGAACACTAGATCAAAAATTATAGCTTGGTGGTAGGGCATCTTCTAGTGCTCACCTGACTAGCTACCAAGTTATCACCCTCTTGTTAAGAATCTGTCGCCAAGCACCTACGGATGCGTTCTGGCAGCTCCACTTGAGAGCCAGTTCCCAATCCAGTTGTAGCGTGGCATCACCTTCGACCACATTGTCACTAAGCATCAGAGTGTCTTGACGTCAAACGCAAAACTGGGATAAAAAAAAATACTGTTGCGGCCAGTGCTTTGTGGCTCTGCATTAACAGTCTCAATAGAATCACAGTGCTGCACGTATAGTTAGAGATGAGAGCGGTTGTTACGTTGCGATGGTGGCGTGGTGGTTAGTAGATGGTTGGTGTTAGTGGGGTGCGCCGTGAGCTGAATCCCATGGTGCTACACGCGGGTACTGGAGCCGCACGAGACACAGCTCGCGGCACAACCCCCGCCGCTCCTCTCCCGGGTCGCCAGGTGAACCTTGCACGTATTTACAGTGAAGGAAATGAACAGATTCGCCCCCAAACGTTCGTGACTACGCGGCAGAAGCGTGCCCGTTTCGACCTCTTCATCGCACGCTTGTGCCAATAGCGAGCAGAGATGATGTGCGATCACGATATGATCTTATTTCCCTTAGCTATGTCACTGCATTGTAACACGTGATAGCCACGTTTGCGTTGTTAAGAAATATGACATTTTGAATTCCAAGCGGCATGTGAAGCTGATCGTACGTCGCTATTGGCTGATTTTATAAGCAAGAATTCAAAGAGTTTTAGTTCCTAAGCCAAAACGAGAGTGAACCATAATCTAATCATTTCCGACGAGACTTCACAAAAAGTATTTTAAAACATATTTGCACAATGGACAAAATAGGGTAGGTACGTGAAAAGCGTTTACACGAATTGTTAATTTATACAGTTAAAATCAAATACAACAAAACGGTAGGGTTAAAAGTTATTTACAAAAATTCAAAGCAAAATTTCACCAAGACACAACTTTTAACAAAACACAATCTGCACGATTAGTTGTCATAGTAAATCATGGCATCGCTGTATGTTGTAAACAAGATGTATTCATCATCATCGAGTATTTCTCAGACTATACTTACTTTTCAGAGTTTGGTAACACTGAAGAAAACAGTATGTCAACTGAAAGACACCTCAACAAATCAACGGTTTATTGAGATATCGACGAAGATAATGCAATAGCGCGTAACTAGGGCTAGTAAATAGTAAGAACCATAAAACAAATTCTACAGGAGGTATATATTGGTATCGTAGCATTTACTTGGTCACGGGTAGATAATATTGATGATACTTGTCCACAAGAAATATATGTACTTCTAACGCTGACACGTAGTATTTACCAGGTTAGGTACGCGCTATTGCATTGTCCCAGACGATATTTTCAGCATAATTGAGAGTATGTAATTTTATACCAATTTGACCTGCAGCATACTGACTTTGCCTATCAACTTATTAATTGGGTAGTTAACAAGTTAGTGAGGCTACTTGGATGGTAATGACAATGAGCTGTGAACGCAACGACAAAACAGGCATGCACATGATACAGCGATGAAGCACCTCCCAGAAATGTTTGTACAACACAAAGATTGCCCAGCTTTTGAAGGGAGAAAACAGTAACAAATTAGACATGAGAAAATATTTAAAATACATAGTATTGTACATAACTACACCGTTATATTCAAATTTCTGGAATGTTCTTTCATGATTACCCTTGACACGTAATCGGCTAAGGCCCTGTTACATCTTACATTTTTATTTTTTTACATACATACAATATACAATAGATATATACAATAGCTAAACCCACTCATGGCATGGATTTATAGATAAAAAGATAAAAATACTGTACAAAATGCAAGAGCAGCCAGTACACAACAACACAGGGCGCGACGACCATTGCAGGCTACCCTCGAAAGTGTGTGAGCTTAGCTGCCAACTATCAACTGCTTGAAAATAACGGCGGCCGTGACTAGGCGCAGTGGCTTACGTCCATCCTAGCATAAAATCTGATCGAATCGATATTGTCGTCGCAAATCGGTTAATCCTTATTTATCCCTACTAATATTATAAATGCGAAAGTAACTCTTGTCTGTTTCGTCCACGCCTAAACTACTAAACCGATTTAAATAAAATTTGGTACAGAGATAGCCGTAAAACCGGAGAAAGGAAATAGGCTACTTTTTATCGCGATAAACTGTAGCCTAGGCGGGTGAAACCGCGGGAAGAGCTAGTTTCTAATAGTTTCACAAAACTTAGATGCAGCATAGTAAAATTCAACCATAGTTTTGTCGCTTTATAGAATTAACCGCGTCCTGGCCGTTGACGCCTGGTTGCTCCAATATGATAATGCTATAGACATTTTACTAAACTAGAAAATAACAATAGTACATTCATCTCTTCAGCTAATATTCCCATTTATCTGGCAGTTCAGGTTACTGATAAAACAAGCTCCTACTCTCCACAATGAGGTGCAGATGTGTTCTTCCTCCGCGTCGCTTCCCGAGCCGCAGAGCTAGAACTCAGACTGTGATGTGAATGTGGACACACTTCACGGCCAGAGTTCTAGCTATGAAGCCCGCATTTCCCATCTTCCAATCTACTTCTGCTTGCTGCCTTATACTGAGCTAATGGTACGCCAATCATGCGTCATAATAAGATTAGGTACAATTTTGTTATTTGGATGTATGGACAAGAGAGTGATGAGTTACAATGTAGATGTTATACAAAAATGTTACTTGGCTTAACTTTATTCAAAAATATGGTCATAGGCTGGAATGACGCTCAAGTGTTAATCAATACTTGAGCAGCAATTCAGTGACATATTTGTATGATATGACATACTCAAATCTGTGTTTAAGTGATATAATCGCTTGAGCGTCATTTTAGAATACCAGAATTGTTATGTCTTAGAATTGTTTATTTCATTAGTAGTATCGACTCCAAAATTAGGCTAGCGTTAGACCCCAAGTCTCCTATAAACGACGTGGCCGAAGGTGACGCCACGCTACGTCAGGGTTGGAAACTGGCGTTCAGGCGAGGCTGAGGTGGAAGCTCAGGCGAGACCTACCACCAAACTAAGCCGCAACATGGCCAGCTGCAAATGTATCTCCTAAACTTTAGTTGAAAAAGATTCGAATTTTAGTAGAGAATACCAGAAAATATTTCTAATTCGGTGGTTAAGAATAGCTGTCCACCAATACGGTGCAGGAAGCAGAGAAAAAATCAACCAATGGAATCGTGTAACCGATTTTATTGGCGCATTTTCTGCTTCGCGCAACAGCACAACATTGGTGGTCAGCCAGGCTGAGTGCGGTGGTATTGTGTGATGGTGGAATACCTGGCTCCTGGTCCTCAGTCTGCAGCTGGAAGCGGCCGCCGCCCATGATGGGGGCGAAGTCGTCGCTGTCCGCGATCAACGCGTTCCGCAGGCGACCTCGCGCACCACCTGCAACACGAATAACTGCTTTAGCTTTATTTTTTATTTTTCTTTATTTGAAAGAAAAATAAAAACTAAAGCTAAAGCTAGCTTTGCTCTAATACAGTTTCATTCACATAATAAATGAGCAGCATACAGTTCTAATCTCATTCTACCAACCTGTGGTGTCAACAGTTGAGCATAGGTATTCCTTTCTCTCAATAATCAGCTCCGAAGGCTTTACATTTAAAGGAAGGAGGTCTCTACATTTTAGACATGGGAAGCTCGCCTTAAGATTTGTTAAGTAAACAAAATAAGTCGTCAGTAACAGGAAAAAACAAATTCGCCCGTGGAGATAGTTTGAACGCTGGGGAAGGACATGGCCTATTTTATTGTGATAGACTGTAGTACACGCAGCTATTAAGTAATAAAACAATGTTGTTCATTAAATACACCTAAAAATAAGCGGCGATACACGTTCCTGGTACATTAGTTTGCAGACGGCATCCCTGTGTCCAAATAAGATAATTACAATAAGGAATCCAACTGAATTCATTTGAATTTCCTTCTTAAAACGCCCCCCAGCATCGCCATCATCAGCTTGTATCAGTCCACTGCACAAGCCTCTCCCAAGGTATGCCACTGAGCCCGGTCTTCGGCTCTTCTCATCCAACTACAAAACGCCCAGCTACCTAGTAAATACTAAAGGTACTGACTGTCAGGTGTAGAGAGGGGCGTGTGACGTCTCGGCGTCTCTCCGAGCGGCAGCGTGGGGTCCGTGACGCAGGGCCGCGTCACCACCAGCGCCGAGCTGCACGCCTCCTCCGGCTCGCGCTTTATTGGCGTCCTGACGCAACACAGACATTTTTATTCAACTGAAGGGGTAGTGGCTTCAATTAAAGGAGTGATGGCTTCAACTAAAAGGGTAACGGTTTTTAAAGGGGCTCCTTATAAAGGGGTTATGGCTTTAACTGAAGGAGTGATCGTTTCGGCTGAAGAGATGACGGCTTTAACTATAAGGGTGATGACCTCAATCTTACTAATAGGTGATGGTATCAACTGAAGGGGTGGTAGTGTGACCTCACGCCGGGATGGTCTCGGGTTTCTAATCCTACAATGGGCTTAAGCTACAAAGCATTGATATGAAACCATAAGGTAGTAAGGGTACATTCTAGTGCTCGTCTGGCTATAACCATCTTCAAGTTTACAATCTGTCTCCAAAAACTTCCACATCTCTTAACGCCAATTAAGATAGTGGTTAAATTTATGTATATCCTATAATTTACTTTCTAAACCTTGCACCGCACTGCGCTCGTCACTCCAAAAATATTCCTTAAAAACAGCCGGTTAAATTAGAGTACCTTCAAGCATAATTTTTTTTTTTTTTTTACAGGGTAGCGTTTGACCACAAGTCACCTGATGTTAAGTGACGATGTGGTCGAAGACCCCAAGAGAGAGAGGAGAGAGGAGGATCGTTTATCTTATCACACATAGGAAGATAAATGGATCTGCAAGATCAATTTGTAACCAGTACAAATGATACTTACGTAAAGTCCGCAGTGATGGAGGTAGTGGGCATCGACTGGAGCTGGGCGATTAGTGGCGCGAGTAACGCCTTATTGTCTTCTAATAGTGGATCCGATGGTAGTAACACTGACGCTGCAACAACAATTCATAAGGTCAATAGAGGAGTTTCTTCTATTTTGTTTATGGTTTGTAGAAGTTGTTGTTGTACAGATACAGATGTAGAAGATAGGGTTCAGTAGCATGATTTGGGAGATGATGATGAATACATTTTATTGTACATTGTAAAACTACCTAAATTATAGTTTGTACTCGGAAAAATGTCAAAATTTAGTAAAGGATAAACTGGTATTCCTTAGTTGGAATTTCTTGTTAAATATATTCTCGAACGTCGAACGGTTACGAATCCATAACAAATTTTCAATGAATTAATTTCCGATACGACGAATTACAAAATCAATCGAATTGGTACGAAAAATATGGAATGATAGAAAATAGATTTTATTGTAGGAAACGACGCCCGTTACTAATGGTGCTGGTATCTAAAGTGAAGTTATATGACAACTCACATGACGGAGGCGAAGGTGGTCTTTCCTTTGGACAGAGGTAAACTTCTATTTCTCCAGACATCGACTTCAGATGTATCGTGTAACCTTTCTCATCTGGGTCGGGTACCTGAAATACCAAAAACCTATTGTAAGGAGCCTATATTACATTAGGATTGCAATTTGACGTTATTGCACCTGTAAGTCCAGTTCTATGATATTGAACTACTTTTGGATTAGCTATTGATACAGTAGTAAGTTTTGATACTTAGTTTACAAAAACTTTAAAAGTTTTAATTCCGTAAATACATTCTTTTTTTCAGCGCGCCTTACGTAAACTTTTAAAGAAAAGTTACTTCAAATCGTTGTGTTCAAATTCGATAAGTTTTAAAAAAAAAAATTCAAAATTATTTTTTTTTGACTTTTGACGAAAACGATACCTATCACAGTTTCAAAACTTGTACTAGGGGCATATGAGGAGCTACAGCGCGCTGATACTCAAACTCAAACATTTTTATTTAATAGGATACATTTGTGATCACTTTAAAACGTCAAACTTAAGACTAGCTACGGCTGTTCCAGACACCATCCATACGCCGGCAAGAGAACAGGCAAGACTCACACTAAGCACCGTGTCGGGCGGCGCCTTGATCGGTATGACCGTCTGGTTGCGGAACTCCCGGATGGAGCGCAGGTCCGCGTAGGTGATGTAGGCGCTGGTGCCGTGGTCGGCGGAGAGGGCCGCGAGCGCGTGCTCGGCCTGCGCCACGGCGCGCGCCACGCGCACCTCCCGCGCCGCCAGCAGCCGCACGTCACGCCGCAGCCGCCGCGCGCGGCCCTCGTCCGCCTCCACGCCGCGCGACCCGCTCTCCGACCCCACGCCTACACAGTGCACACGCAGCCTGCCTTAGTGTAAGCCCGCGCTACGGTCTTCTGCCGCGAGGGGTTGCTATTATTGCTCGCCTAATTAATTTCGGGCGTAAATGCGAAAAACTCCGCTAGCGTGTTTGCTTGTATTGAAATCTTCTTGAATCAAAACAATTAAAAACCGCGCGCAGTTAACCGTAGTGCAGCCTTACACTTAACCCCTCCGCACAAGGCGTCGTAGCGTTAAGTGTATCGGAAGACACGCATAGTACGAAATCAGTACAAGCACGTATATCTTCAAACAACTCTGCGACAACGCTTCGTCTGCAGACTTCTTTGAGCAGGTACGTGCTCGTACTGCTCTCTTACTACGCGCATCTTCGAAACGCTTACGCTACAACGTCGTGTGCGCACAGGGTATCTGCCACAAACGCTACTTTTCAAGTGATGATGGCTGTGCTAATGACGTCGACATACGACCCGTAGGTCACCAGTTCCTGATGAGCTTGAGCTTTCGTTGAAGGAAGGGCATTCTCTTGTGCTCGACTGGCCAGTTAAAATTTTTTTGCCAGTCATTCTTCGGTGTGTTCCGGCAGCCTCGCTTGAGAGCCGTTTCCGAATACAGGCAGACGCGCTACTTTGGACCACATCGTTATTTAGCATCAGGTGACTTGAGGTCAAACGCTACTCTGTAACACGTAAAAATAGAGCAAATATCAGCCATTTTGCATGCTGCATCTCGGTGTAACGACTCGTCAAAAACAGATGTAGCGTGTTTGCTATGGGCCTTGCTGCGATTAATTGGTATCACACTCATAGACAGACGTCAATCGAGCTGCAAGCGTGGTGATAGGGCACTTTCTAGTGCTCTCCTGAACAGCTCAAATTGAAAATCTAATGATAAATGCGTTCCGGTAGTTGCGCCTTGCAGTTGTCTTGCTTACCATCGTCGACTGCATCAACTACCAGAAGCGATAATGGTCAAACTCACATCTTCGTCTGATCAAGAATATATTCAAGTACCAGAACGATTAATCTATAGTGAAATCAAAAAACACCAATAGAGAAAACAGTATGTAGGTACACGTTTATGAGGCGACAGTGTACTCACCATACTTCCACTGTATATTATTCTTGGATCTCTTCTCTAATATTCCTATACCCTCTAGCACGTTTGTGATGTCGTATATACGACGTTTTTGGACCGATAAGTGCTCCGCCGCGATGTTCAAATCGAGGACGCCGTTGGGCGACGACTTCAGGAGCGCGACGAACTTTTTTGTAAGTAAACCTAATGATGTGTCAAATCGGCTGTAACAATGGTTTTACTATGAGTTCTTTCGTTTTGTGAGCCTCATTTAGTCTGTTTACTTATCTATCTATCCAGTGTTTAACAGAAGAAAAACTCTTGACACATAACATACATTTTTTTTAGTCCATGTTTTTGTACTGTGATGTTTCAATAGATCAATCTATCGTTAATCAATAGGGACCTTTTACGGGTGGAGCTTCACTATCGTATCAACCGCATCATCGCTTAACGTCAGGTGAGATCGCGGTCAAACGCAGGCCTACTAGCAATAAAACTCATTGAAAGCAAGTATTACCTTTATGAAAGCAATGTACCTGGAACGTTCCGTGTATCTCTTCATGGAACTGGACGGTCGACTGTATGGCGTGAGCACCTTGACGCGCTTCTGCTTGGGTGTCTTGAAGTCTGCCTTCATGGGCACCACGTGACCCTGTTGGCTGCCGGAGCTGCTCTCGCTTAGGTTCAGTCTTCGTTTCACCGCCTGCCCGAGGGAAATGTACCCTTTGATAAATACAAGCAGTGTACTTTTAACGGAGTTAGTTATTTTAGGTCTTATGGCAGGAGCCAATAAATACGTTAATTTTTTAATACGAGCAGTAACATTTTGACGTGGAAAGAGAGGCGTCTATTGTTTCTTTATATGTTGTAAGCGTTATTCTACTCCAAGCATGGTAGTCTTCGCTTTGGTCGATACAACCGCCCATTGTCATTGTTAAGTTTACTTTTTCTCAGTTTTTTTTTTGGCGTTTCAATTTACAGTTTCATTAAAGTATTTCGGTTCAGTAACATTAGTTTTTGTGACATGCTTTGCCTAATCCCAAACCACGCGGACGCAAAATAAAAATTATAAATACAGTAGTACCAAGATTGCAACAATCTAGCACCGCTATTTTCATATCATCAACTATATAATTCTTTCCTTTTTTTATCAAACAACCTACGTATTTCCTGTTAGTCTATAGAGGCATTTAAAAACTATAACTGGTGAGATCACAGCGTCATTTATCAGCGATACAAGCATTGAAGTGCAATTTAGGAGCCTTCAAGTCAAGAGTGAATAGACATCTTCTAGGCAAGCATGTCTCACGTCAACGTAGTCTTTACTTTTCATCAAGTGAGACTCTTATGTTCAACTCTATTCTTTTTTTTTTGAGTAAATGTCGCCGATAGATATGATCCAAGCACCAGACTCAAAAATGTAACAACATAAATGAATAGGCTGACGAAAATGTCCTCTCAAGGATGTTGGGTTCCATCTATGATTGCATGACAAATTGGCTGTGTATGAATCATACACATAAATGCGCAAACCACTATTGTTTTCTTTGAGACAGATAAAGTTGTATGCCCTTTTGACACCTACTCGCACATAAGAAACCAAGATATCAAGAGCACTCTAAAAAGAATGATTGACGTATTATTGGTTAAATATATCTTTATATGGATAGGTGGACTATCGATTACACGGTTCATGTTTTGTACCACCTAGCCAGCAGGTTCATTTGATATTACACCATTAAAAAGACTATTAGAAACACCTAAGCATTAACAATTACCACTAAACTTACTCTCAGCACAAAGTAAGTCATCCTTCTTCTCTCTAATCATCACTCGTAGTACAAAGTTAGACACTTATTTCCTAACCACAACAGCACTTCACCGCCGCCGGTTGTAACAACTATTCTCAATATTACTCTGTTCGTTGACCCCATCTTTAATTAACGACTTCACTGTTTATCAAAACTGCGATGGTGAAATATTTTGCGAAAGTATGAAACAAAATGGTCAAAATTGACGGAGATGCGCGAGCTGCACGAGGCATTTTCAATAAGGTCGTGCAACAAATTCAATTTGGAGATCGAACGTGCGGCCAAAGCCCCTAAAGGAAGTGTGTGTGGGGAGGGTACCCGGTAACAACAATACATGACATAAATTAGAATCAATACAAAAGCCGGCGAGCTCTCGGAAGGGACTCCAGCGAAAGAATGGCAATTTCTTATCTCGAAATATTCGTGTTATTATTATTAGTGAACCAGGAACTATTGTTAATTTGCCGGATTATACCGTCTTTGAACTCCCCTGTACCCCGGTGCTTGACTAAATCACAGCAGCTGTGCTCTGACTTTGACGTCTGAAAAGATAAAACGTCCCTTCTTTTCGTGCAAATTGTTTGTGCCATTAACATAATCAATTTTTCCTTTGTGCGTTCGGAGTATAAAATAATTAATGCAACCGACACGGAGCGTATAACACAGGGAAGGATCTATTTAATTCACCTCAGGTAGATGCAATAATTAACCAGAAGCTTTGTAGCAACGTCATCGTAGTTTTGAAATAGGTATCGTCAGGGGAAGATATTGAAAGGATTTTCGCATGGGGTGGTGACTGAAAATGTGCAATGCAAGTGTTGACAGGAAGATGGTACCTGGTGGCCACGTGGGCGGCGTCACCAGGCGATGGAGCCACATGGCGCCCGCCGAGCCGCGGGTGAACGCACGAACACTCGAGCGAGACATGACAAACTGCTAACATGTGCGACTCCTACCGTTACACTTGCCTCAGCTATTCTCAACGTTATTCCACACAAAGACAAGTTGAAGGTTAGCCCTCCAGCTGACAGGCAAACATCTTCAGCTTCGGTCACACGCAACAACTAACGAAACACGCAGGCTCGTAAATTTCTATTAGCTATGTTATTTGTCGGCCGGAAAGGAACAATAATAGTGGAGACGTTCATCCTTTCATTTATTTGAGACTTTGTGACCCGCTCTCCCGTTTTTAAATTCCTCGAAGGCGAAAGCAAATAGCGTGGCCCGGCGCGCTTCAGAGTCGCGACCCTTTTCCTAATCTCGCTTTGAAGTTCGCACCCCTCAAATGTTATGTAAAAGAAGGGCTCAGACTTCCCCGGAACCTAATTAAATGCAAATCCGACGCTTGGATGATTGAAACGCCTAGACTAGTCGGTAATAAATAATCATTTTTGAAATGGGAGAACCAAGACATTTGGTCCGGTCAACTTTTTTACTCAGAGCCGAGCCTAGGCTCATGCCCACATTAGATAGGACGTAGTAATGCTTTCCACAAACTTCTCGTGAAGTTGCTTCTCATTCGTTAGTTATATGAGTTACACGTTTGATACTAAATAGGCCCGGTACACCATACCAGACAGGTAAGCTTCGGCGCGGTTTGTAAGGCTTCCGCCATTTTGTCTATTCGCCTCGCACTGTTTCGATGCTCATTTCGTTTAACTAAAACGTAATTACAACATAATTGACATAGTCTTATTAGTAATTATATCGTTAATAAGATCCTAATTGTGTTCCTAAAATTAGTGCATCAGACGACAAAACAAAATATTAGTTACCAACAACATGAATTCCGTAAATTCAAAGCATCATTTATATCATCATTCTTTGGGAAACCGGATGCTTCACACGCCAAAATTATATACGAAACCAATTACGGAATCTATTAAATATGTTCTAAAAGATATTAGCAACCCGCCCGGATAAGCACGAGTAAACAAAGTTGACTAGAGACAGCCTGAAGTTCTTCTACGCCGTCATAATCCCGTTACATATATAAAATATAGACATATAAAGCGTCGCGGACTTTATTATAGGACTAAATTAGATTATTTCACTAATAATTTTTAACATCGTGTTCATCAAACTTTTTGGTCAGCGTACGCTGTTAAAGTAGCCAATCAGATCATTTTTGTTCCGACTTAGTTTATAAATTGATTTCGTCGTTTCGTACCTCACTTATATCACAACGATAAAACGCCTATAGGTATATGAAAGTCGGGAATGGTTTAATATTATAAGGGTGAAATAATTATCAAAATCGGATCAGTAGTTCAAGAGATTAACCATACAAACTTACAAATAGCTTTACCTCTTTATAAAATTATAGTGCAGATGACATAAATGTATTATATCAGAAGGGTAATAATGATCCCAACGTTATGAGTGCAAACAGGCACGTCTGGATGTTGTGACGGTTTTGGAACCTTACTTCTTGATGCTCTGGTAAAATACTATGTACCTTATTTAGGGTCAAAACCGGAACTGCATGTATGCATGCCGTTATTATTGTGGTGTCAAACAGGATAAAGGCACCGGGCGATTCAGACGGTACCACTTGGGAGAATGTTCACTCTAATAACCGTTTTTTTTTCTTCCTAAACACGTTCATTCAGTACAAACAGAATAACTAAGGAATGAACGTCCGTCCACCCGTTCTTATCTATGACGACGTCGCGTTGTAGAACTACGAAATTAATTATATTATCGATCCTGAATCCTGATCCGTTATCCACGGTTTTGGATCGATATGTCATGTCAAAATATGTCATTTAGTACTAGAGCTTGACATATTTCTACTAAAATGACACATTATAACATGACATATCGATCCAAAACCGCGGATAACGGATCAGGATCAATTATTAATTATTAAAACGTGTATGAGCTTTCGGATGAAGGAAACCATAGTGATGAAACTACAGCATGGCAGCAGGCAACTTTTTAATCTTACCACATATTGAAAATCTGTCGCCAAGCACATGAGAGGCAGTCTCATTCTAGGCTCAGCGTGGTTACCACCCTCGTTAACACCAGAGGTCCAACGCTAGCCTACTAACTCCAAAAAAAAAGTTTCGCTCTTTAATTTATGGTAATCTCAGTGGTTGAATTGCAGTTATACGTATTGCTATTCAAAAATAAAAAAATATAAATAGAGAACTAAATGTCGTATCCAGAGACATTTTGTAGTTTTATAAATGCTGCAGAACGAGATTTTGCGACGCGAAGCCCAATAGCAAGATAGAAAGATTTGAGCAAATTGATTCCAAACGGAATGAAAGATGTCGAATAGGTACTGAAATCCAAAATTAACAGCGGTATCTGTTACCCCTACGAACATTTGGCTCGAATACCCCTACGAACATTTGGCACTTCTATTTTAATTTATTCCGAGAGAAAGCGGCGAAATTAAAAACGTAAATAAACAGTGAACAGTCTCATTTCAGCGTTATGTTGCCGTTAGAAATCAAACGACATCTTTATCGAGCGTTATCTACTAATACACTAGTGACACAGAAAGAGAGGCGCACATTTCATACCTTTTTATCCAAACAAAATGGCCGTAGTGTCGTACAAACCAATCGAGTGTGCGACCAAGTATCACGATATCTAGCGTTGGCATTCGACTCCCAGAAAGTTTTGTTTTACTTATCTCCGAGTATGTGATGAAAGATGTTTCTCAACGCAGTCTCGAAAATACTGTTCGGAAACTTTCAAGTTTAGGGCTAACCGAAGATCGAAATATTTAAACGTTTGTAGTCTATATCTAAAAACGGTATTGTACAATCACGTTAACGAATAATAAAAAAAACAATGAATATTTATGGGTTTGGAATGTTTTGATGACATTTCTTATCATTATCAGGCAGGAACTGTTTTTTTGTGAACCGAATCTTATTTTGATGAATTAAACAGTATCATAAGGTATTAATATAAATAAATAATTTATAAATTATAGAAATAAATAATAGCGGAACATCCTCTCCTTTACAAACAAACATGTTCCTTTAAAAATAAATAAATGATTGGCAATATAATATGTTTAGATATAATCGGTTATCGACAAATATAAGATCAAAACAACAAGAAAAATATAACAGTAGTTAATGGCATTAATACATATAAGTTTATGCTAAACTGTTTAACTTATTTCCTGCTTGTAAGGCAGCAATAAAAGATACACATCACACACACAAGTTACATTATCTTTGATATTATTCTATGGTACATTAAAGAGGTAATCTTTGAGATTTTTTTTCGAATCTATGGAATTAACTATAATAAATATGTTACTTCTATGTAACTATGGATAAGCAAGTTTATACGTCCTAAACTCCAATGACGAACACGGCCGAAGTCGGGTTGCGTCGCTAGTAAATCGTGTTAAACAACAATAATGTTGACCAACGTTCATTTTCCCGGTTAATCTGTATTCATCTTTTTGACATCAACCTAACGATAAATAGGAGAAATAATGTGACCAAGAGAGAAAGCGGCGGCAAAAAACGTCAATAAAAATTTCAAAGAATAACACTAGCTGCTTCGTGATTGGCCGCAACCCCCGGGAAAGGGTCCCGTAGGGCAGTTTTTGGGGATAAGTAACGCGCACACACGCGTACGCCTAGCATCCGCCATTTTGATTTGTTGTAATGATTGCAAATAGCTGTTTCGACATCCCGTGACGCTAAGGTTATGGCATTCGTACTTGGCAAACGTCTGCTTTATGTTTTCCCTAACATGACAAAATAGCAGATTAGAAAAATATTAATTGGTTGGAATACCAATGTAAGGTTTAGAACTACTAGTCTCATTGTGAATTTTTAGAAACTTATGCTACATCAATAAATAATTTATTTACAATGAAAATGTGTTTATATTACATACTTAAAAGATATCTAGTCTAACTTGAATAATCCTTGACTGATGAAGTAAGGTTTAGTTGAAAATTATTTATTTGGTTGAGGTCAAACTGATCATAACCAAGCACATGTTTAATTTTTTGAAAACATTGTAAAACATTACTAAATTGATATAAAATGGACAGTGTAATAAAAAAAATGACTAAAGCATGACATACTAAAAACTATCAACATCACATAAATGTAAAAATACCTAGCCAAGCCAAAGTTGACAGTCATTCATCTAGAGACCATATTATTATTAAGTTAAGTTCAATGACCCCTTGGAGGATGTTGACCTCATTTTCATTTTGGACCCCACCTTAATGTAACCCTACCTTTCAAAACATACTCTTTGAATATTCACATAATTATAACCTCAATTTTGCATTGCTGTTTCAATAAGACATTTGAAACTCAATAGCAGAAAAACTTTAAATAAAAGCATCCTGTATGTATTTGTACCATTTTTAGTTTTATTATAAAATATATACATATATTATGGTCCTAGATGAGATGGGAAAGCCATGCTTATACGGCTAATACATGGGTATTAGAACAAAAATATCAATCAAAGAAAGTGAAATGATCAAATTGAGTATACCGAAATGTTTTTCAGTGTGTTATTTTTGTAATGTTCTTTTAAATAAGTTATTAGCCGAAAACATGTGAAACAATACAATCAATTTTGAATACAAGGATGAATTGTGAGAACATGCATAACGAAAGCATCACAGCCGTGTCATTCCAGAATCCTATAAAAATATATCAGCTGTCTATCCGGATATAATAAGTGTTTTAAAAATAAAATTATCAGGGCCCATTTCATGCAGCCAACTCTCTAATTACCTATGTATTCTTCAAAGTTTGTTTTTAGTTCTAAGTGACAACAGCATAAAATAAAATTAATTTTATTTATGTACCCATTTCTTTATAATTAATTATTTATGTAAAATGACTAAACCCATTAAATGTTGAAGAGTCAGCTTGTGGGATAGGCCTTTGATTAAGGACTACACTGATTGTATACGCTATCAATTCTTTGATGAATAAAAACCTTCTGAATTTTCTTTTGCATTGTAGATGTCAGTTTAATATCAATCAAGGTGCCTGCCTTTACTAAAGCAGCATGTTTATAAAAAAAATGGTTTACGTTATCATTCATTTAATGAAATAGGTATATAGTGAGTGAATGACAACTACAAGTTATGAAATTCATTTATAAATGAAATCAAATTGTCAGCTCGGCATACCCACACATCTGACTTATGTACGTATTTCTGTAAAGATAGGCATTATACAATACATTTCTGTTGAGCTGTGCAGTAAAAATAAGTTGGTCATAAAACTATCCATCTATTCTAGCCAATTACATATTAACAGTAAATTAAGTACCAAAGTAAACACCGGAATGTATCTCCTTAAAATCTATAACCTTGGAGATGGAATACGTAGAAAATCTTTCATAAAATCAAAGCCGGTACAATCTCAAAGGCCCATCTAGGCAGGTTCACCATCACCTACAATTCTGTTTCTTACAATGTATACAATCTGTGCCTCATGAAGTATTTTCTTAGCTTGTGAGAGCTGCCAGCACTGACACCCTTATGGTAGCATTATCATTCATGGATTATATTGATACCTGAATGAATGAGATGAACATTAAAACATAATAAAACTTACTTCAGACGTTTTCGGCGGTGCGGTCGGCGCCTCACGCCGGATCTGGTGCTGTGGCGTGGCGCCATAGCCGTGGTCGAGCAGGTGGTAGCTGATGGGCTGGCTGGGGCTGTCGTCCAAGTAAGTGGTTTGCGAAGGAGACGCCCCGGCGCGTACCACCACCTCGGCCTCGCCCTCCGCCGGCCCTCTCTTCACCCCCCTCGGCATCGCTAACAAATAAAATAAACTTATTACAGTACATATAGAAATAAACTTTTTTACCGTACCTAACACTTCATAATCATCACAATTCAATTAGCAAAGAGGTTAGGGGCACCGTGCGCGCGGAAATCTCAAGTGAGAAGCCTCCAAAGCGGAGTGGGTCGATACGAGATTTTTTGAGTTCTAGGTATACTTATGGTCCACGACGACACTTCCAGCTGATCAGCTTAGCTTACGTCACATTTTTTCAACGACATTTACCCCAAAATATCGACAGCCTAGCGGTGATACCTTGGCATAACCGCTTCCTAACTTGGTGTACATATCTGAGGATTTTGTTTAAATACCAATGTAGTCACTGTAATACTTACAAAAGGTGTAAGCGAACGATATCCGAATTGATAACCATAAAACGACATTAATGTTTTCCGACAAACGCTACATTATCGAGTACTCAAAATAAAATGTCCGCCGCTTTGTTAGTCCCGAGTGAACTCGTGGACATTGACGCTCGATAATTCTCAACTAATACACAAAGTTTGTTCAATTCACATGTTAATTTATTCACTGGATAATTCACTCACAAAACAAAATAATATAGAGGTCCTAGTCACCATTTTACAATAATTTTAATAGATAAAAATGCAGAGCATCGAAACTACGACAGGAAGCTTTTCAGAACATCTGGCTTGCAAGCGACGTAGCAGTGGCGCGAACTACGCGCGCAGGCGCGAAGTAGCCGAACAAGCAACCCCTAGCGGACGCCGCCGCTCTCTACGATCCAAATTCCTCCCCTCGTTCGTTGAAGAAGCCATAAAAAATTAACGAATTTTTGAATTTCCATTGTTCGACCGGTTTCGTTTCCAACGAGGACGAGGATTGAAGAAGCGTAATGCCGTTTTCGCGGGTCAGTTTGTTATAATTCAACAGCGCGATATGTTACGAAATATTTGATAATTATAGCGAATAACAAAGTAACACTGTTTTCACGATGTATATTGTATTGCAATAATATGTTAAAGACCCTGAAATCAATAATGATATAAAAGTCGCCTGGCATTTGGTACATAATGGTTTGCTATTATATTTTTCTGAGATAAATGTTTCACTAAGTAATAAATAATATTGTAAGTATGTACCTATATACATAGGCCTTAAATTAGGAACTTTATAATTATGTACTTTCAATTTATTAACATTACATAATATAATTATAAGCAAGTTTCAATACCGCAGGAAGTTGGAGGAACTACTGAGCTACTCCTTACCTATTTACGCATTTACCTATGTACCGCTATGGATTATTTATTTTTGTAGGCATGAAACTATAAAGTACTTGGTAAAAAAAAATAGAAAAGGTGTTCAGAGCTGAAAATCACCGACGCGACGGTTAGCTAGATTTGATATTGTTATTACTTACGCAACATACTACGCGACGCCGCGCCGACTGGTTGTTTTTGTAAAATTGTAGTAATTTTCTGTCTAGGCTAGGTATCTACTAGGTATTAGATACTTTAAAATTACACCTACCTAACCAGAAGTAATGTAAGATTTTTTTTTCTAATGCACATTTTATTATTTTACACAAAAGTACATAATGCATGGCACTTCATAAAGGTCCATTTTTGATAATTTCATGAATAATATGAATGACTAAAAACCTATTTTCGGCTAATTTTAGTAATTATTTCATCATTTTTGTTTTGAACGTTGAATCCAGCTCTGATATATCGTCCAAATCAATATTTATTATGGATACCTCTACGCACAGGCATTTATCAAACAATATCTCATATTGAATTTCATACAAGCTATTTCTTGTATTCGAGTTCGAGAGTCCCTATCAAACACAAATTTAACTTGATATTAAAACTGGGTATAAGGACTCATTTTACCGTTTGTGATCGCTAGGGAATTTATGCAATGTAACCTGCTTACAGATAGCACTTAGATAATAGAAAACTAAAGTAAAAAGTAAATAGAGTTTACATAATAAGTAAATAGAGTTTAATATTTGTTTTAGAAGCAATTAATTTTTCTAAATTTTTAACCCCTAACTTTTATGTACCTACGTTAAATGCTATGTTATTATTTTTTTTTTAATTTTACCTAGAAATAAATATTGTATTCCGATATAATATGTAGATGGCATTAAACGACAAAAATCCAAGTTTCCGCGTTTAATGTAAATAAATGTAATATCATATAGGATACGGAAATAAATGATAGCGCCAATGTAACGGAAGTGACTTAGAAATGTTCTATGCCATAGACAATTTCGTTCGAAAACCATTAAACATAGGTAAAAAATAGGTTTTTCGTTTTTAATAACGAACACAAAATGGCACTTTTTTGCTTTTGAACAGTAAATTATAGTAATGTTTAAGTATGTAATTTCAATATGTACTAATCTGCATTGTTATTTTAATTTAATTTCTAATCTTTCTACCAAATAAACGATGATAAGAGAGATGACGTTCCTAACACTTAAATGATTGTAAAAAAATATTCTCTTTGTCAGGGCTTTGCACATAATATGTGTTCTCCAAATATTCCCCATGAACGTAGGATCAAACAATGGATTCCCCTGAATTTTTGGGACGTCATAGTGGCAAATATATTGATCGCGCAAGCGATTTGGCGCGAAATTAAATCTTGTGGAAAAAAGTTTGTGTTTGTAATTTGTAAGTTTAAGTTTGTAGTGCTTCTAGGTAGAAGAATAGAAAAGGAGATTATGAACAATAAATAAGTTTCAAAGTTTCAATATTGCTTTCAATTATAGCCCTCACCTGGTCACATGGTGGGTTACACAAGTGATCTGATTGTAATTAATTAAATGTAGAAAAATTGGCGAGATTTTGTAAATAGAAGTTATAGGTATGTAATTTACTTGCGACCTGTTGAAGTTGAAACCAGTTGTTTTTCATGCTTATCATGCATGCAATCAATCAATCAATAATTAATCATTCTAAAATTGTACGATAAATGTGTACTACATATATGTATTCAATTCATTAATTAATTATTTCATCAGATAGCTGTAGGCTGTAGGTAGTTTTTTTTTAAGTACCTACTCATATTTTTTTTCTTACAGGGTAGCAATTGGCTACAAGCCAAGATTCATACTCATGACGACGTGGTCGGAGATGGCGCACGCTGGAAACTGGCTCTCAAGTGAGGCTGCCGGAACACATAGATAGGTGTATTGGCGAAAATTTATTTATAACTGCTGTGCCCCGCGGTTTCACTCGCGTCTTCCTGTTATCCAGCAGGAACCTTTTTCCGGGATAAAAAGTAGCCTATGTTAATCCAGGGCATAAACTATCTCCTACAAATTTCATCCAGATCCGTTGAGTAGAAACAACAATAATATAATTGGTCAATCGTGACAACCACGCAATGGGCGAACAGCAGACTGCGAAGCGTGAGATTCGATTCCCGCTACAGAAGAATATGTGCTTTGGAATAAAAAACGCAAATATTTGTTCCGTGTCTGGGGGTGTTGTGGATCCCTGTTGCGCGTATTTTCTGCCTACCCTAGATACAAATAATCCTAACCCTAACTACGGGCTAGGTATTATGTATGTGAACCATACATTTCTAGAAATTAAGACAAAAATAGTAAAATCAATGACAATAGAGACAATTTGAGGTTCTACCACCAACTTCTTCCAAGGGGGTAGTAAGATGGGATAGGTAAGATTTGAGCGTCAGGCGCTTAGCACACTGCCTATAGCCTACCTAGGCTGCATCTATTTATATATTCCTGGATCAAAAACTCGTCGCTACGCTGGTGACCTCTCCTTACTGGCGGGCACTCCTCACTCTTCAGCGACTTGTATTGTCACTGGGTCTCCTGTCTCGTGAGTTGACGAAAGAAAACTTGTGGGTCGCTCCTGCTCTCTACCATTTAATCCTCTTTCATGTTTAAGTAGGAAAAATAATTGTAATTATGTAATACAGGGGTCCAAACATTGCTCCACTGTCCTTCACTCCTATCATCTGCAACTTTGTATTTGATCCTACAAAGGTACGAATCTGCGATAAGTACCTACTTTCGATGTATCCTGCGGCTTCGCTCGCGTTACTTTATTTATTTTCTAGCTTTACAATTCTTTAATGCAATCATTAACAGCCCATTTACTAAAATTAGAGGATGATTTTCAAAAAGTCCTTTGTTATGCCGGCATGAATGACGCTCAAGTGACATATTTGTATGAAAAGTGGAGATTACTGCTTGAGCGTCATTCTAGAATCAACACCACTATGTACATTTCAGATTTCACGTTTCTAGGACCCTGTTTAGGCTGCGCACTTATTGCCAATCAGAAAATTAATTAATTAGTCACAACAGTTTTATATATTTTGTTTAGGTTATGCAATCTTTAAGGTACTAAATGGGTTGGTTCCTAAATTTAGAATATGGTATAAAGCCTCTGAGGCTAGTAAGAATTGCCTACCTGCATCAACATCAGAGTCACAGCCCCCTCTATCACACACTCAACTGAAATAGTGCAAGCTCTGTGCTGCTATCATCATAATTATGTCTTCCCGCAAAAACAGCCAACTTCTGCTCTAGGTGTACATCATATGTCAAGTAATCAAGTTATTTTTATGCAATAAGTGTGCCCCGTTAGCTATTATACTTAGATGCAAAAAATGACTTATCTAAAATGTCACTAACATCAGGCGATAGGTAAAACAAAAGGAAGTAACAAAAAACCAAGCCACATAACAGAAGGAAATTAATAATAAAATAAATTTTGAACATAAAATAGAAGGTCCAGAACCTAACATGTTTTAACAGATGTATAATAATGTGTGGTGTTGCCCCTCTCAAAGTAATAAAATGTGTACAAAATACAATAACAGAAATATATTGATCAAATTATAACAACAATATCATATATCAATTATGACAAACACTTCAAACTTATTATCCTTCGGTTCATCAATGATTTGCATAGCAGAGTATGTGATTGCTTTAACCTCAGTTCCTTGGGGGTGTCGTCCAATTTGGAACTCTTCTCCGTAACATTTGCAAACTATCCTAAACTCTTCGGTGTTAAACTCTGTGATCACTAACTTTTTACATATTAAAAATGGTTCAACGGAGAACAAAAATAACAACTCATCAAGGAAGTGGTATAAGAGCCCCATCATGTCATCAGCATTTGCTTCTATTGTATGTACTTCTTTGATTTGCACATAGTCAAGTTCTGTCATATAACCAAACATTGCCATGCCGCATTGCTCAAAGGTCTCCTTTAAGCTGTCACCCCATGCATGTAACCTGGAATATCATGAATTGATGTCAATGTGTGCAAACAAAATAGATACTGCCTAATTTACTGGTTTAGGGCCAAAACAGACGTGAAATAATACTATTATGACTGGTCATCCTAAAATGGTGTGTTATCAAAACAATACAGAATATTAAGTTTTATGGACAAAAATAAAACAAAATAAATAAAAATAACTTAAAACATAGCCATAGCAAAATTGCATCACATTTGTTACATTTTGTATAAGATCAAATTCAACTGCAGAATCCCTAGAAATAAAACTCAATAGTATAAGTTGCAGTCTCATTATTCATGGTTAATAAGTAGTAAATACTAAAGACACTTACTGCACATCTGCTGTGTGATCCAAATCTGAAATAATAAATATTTTATGTCAACAATCTGTGGGCACTGATTTAAAGATAATCTAATTTTGGGGAGTATTTCAGTATGTTAAAATTGTGAGCAATATTGTAATCCTTACATTCATATTTTACTGGGGCTAGCATATAGTCATCCTGGGTGAGTCCACCTAGTTCTTCATCCATAATAAGTATAGTACTGGTTTGGCTTGGGTTATGGTACAATATAAATCAAGTTTATTTAAACAAGTACACCAATCAATGATTCACGCGTTCACGACTTAAGACAAGACAGATAAATGAAACTAATGTAATTGAACATTATAGAAATTATTTGAAATAGAACTAATCTATGTAAAGCTCGAGCAGGGTGACAGATTTTGTTTGACAACCAATACATTAAGTTGATAACAGCAATATTCAGTGTCGCCACTTTGTAATTTCAATTTTGCTAAATTGAAACAGGCTAGAAGGACCGTTTTTGCCCGTAGTCTCACTTCTCACCAGTTTCATAGCTATGACAAGACAAGGAAACAAAGACACGCAGTCTTTTTCATTCATAAAGGAGTAAACTGTCGTCCTCTTATTCGCACAAGCTGCTAGGTATAACATAATATCAAAAATATTTTACAAACAGAGTAATTAAAATATGTCCCAGTTGTTAATTTTGAATTTTGATATTAGAAATTATTCTGAGTTCCTGCCTGTACATTATTTTTATTTTCACTTCATATACATCATGCCACCACAAACTGATAGTCATCAAATCGTTTCACATACGAAATAACGAGTTTCCTAGCTTAAAATGGCCGTTATTAGTTATATTGTTGAGGTTACTGGTAACACTGTCAACAAAAATTGCTGTCAAAATTGCTTGCCGATTGACAATGACATCTATAAGAAATGAGAGCCGATTGTTAAATAGAGATGTAACCAGCCACTAGATACGTATAGCTAATCATTTTCATTATTAATTCAATTGATAAATCGACTAAAACAACAGACACAACTAATATAAATTAATAACAACAGTAAAACAATTTAAAAAATAAGTATGTAGGTAATGATTATATTTTTCATGTTTTTAACCTGCTATACATGACATTGACAATTAATTTGGCATTGTTAGCCAATACATAAATTAATGCCATGTAAAATTTGTAACTGCAAATGTACGATTTTTCTGTTATCTATGGCGTAACTATCTAAAATCAGTAAAATGTCATTTCCATGTCGAATTGTCAAATAATTTGTAAACACTCGAATTTATTTCGTGTTCGATTCTCAATTGTTTTTTTCCTAGCTTTGTCCTTTTGTTACAATATTTCGAACTTTGGATTCTAATTTTGTGTATTTTGTGTAATCTAAAACCTATCATTGAATATGGATCCCCTCTCTGTTTTACAAAACCGAATCGAACAACTGGAAGCCAAACTAGGGCTTGCAGCAAATGCTCCTTTGGATGGTCAGCTAGGGGACTCTGTCACTACGAATCTGTTGAACACGGCGCAGACTATCAATAATGCGACCGCAGGCCACGAGAAGCTGAACGAAGCCATGCATATGGCTAGTGAACTAAACAACTATACTGATCCCAATTATGTGGAACATGTAATAAAAAATTGTCTTAACAAATTGCGAATAATGTGCCTACGGCATACATGTTCTCATATTAAATTATTTTCAGCTACAAGAGAATAATATGCATATGCAGGAAGTAGCTGCTGCAGAGCCAATGATACGCCATCACTGCCACTGCATGCATCGCTGTAAACAGGTGCAAAGTTTTATTATGCTGTATGCCTAAAATAAAAGTAGATAGATGATTCATTTTCTTGCAAGAATCGACCTAATGTTCGTACATACAAATAATAATAATGTATTCCCGCACCTATGAATGTAAACATGGAAGAACTTAATAATTTTGTCCAAATACAGAGTGCTCCAGTTCTGGAGTCGGAGCCAATCCAGCAGGCAGTGCAGATGCAAGAGACTGTCAATACCATGCATGCTGCTGCTGCTGAAGTGAAGGCTGAGACTGATGCGGTAAGTGGGTTATATATTTTATAAAAATTATCCCCTTTATTCAAAAAAGATAGTCTGATAAACCCATTTTAGTTGCTAAAATGTGATTTGTCTACTTTTGGCATGTGACATTTCATATCAAGGAAAACAAATTTTAACGAAAATGGGTAATTGTGTTATTTCTTTGTGAATAAGAGCTCAAGTGTTCAACATTGCGGTGCAGTTGATAGTACCTCATTCTGCTGACCTTAGTGGCCCAGGTTTTAACCCTGACCACTGACCAGGTTACAAAATTGTTTGATAAATGTAAAACAGGCTTTTGAGTGTTATAGTATTCAAAGTTTGGTTTTGGATGTTTTTGGTATGACATCGAGAGTGTATATGGCAACCATAAATGAACAGACTGTGGTTACGAGTGTAGAAATGTTATTTTTGAAAATCACAGATTTTTATAATTAGCTGTTCCCTGCGGTTTTACTCGCGTGGGCTACAGTTTATAGCAATAAAACATATTCTATGTCCTTCCTCATGCTTAAACTATCTCCACACCAAATTTCATTTCATTTGGTTCAGCAGTTTAGGCATGAAAGTTATAATAGGGAAGTAGGGATTTTGATAACCTAATATTTGATAGATTGAAACTGTTTCTCAGGTATCCCAAGGAATACAAGAGCTTGCAGAGACATGTGGGAATGCAGCTTCAAATGCTTCTGAACAACTAGCCGACGTAGCTCAGAAAGTAGAACAAGTTGAAGACAAAATGTTTCCACGGAGAAGAAATGGCCTGGATTGAGAACCTACAAAATACTGCTGTCATTGTTGCTGGTGCTTTTTAACTTAAATTTGTTTTTGTCATAGATTTTTCTATTCATTTGTATTTAATTATTTCACTAAATTATTTTGAGAGTATTAAATTGAATTATTAAATTATTATGCTGTTTCTATTTCTGCCTTTTGTGTCACTCAATCCTTTAATCAAATAGTAAAAAGGTAAGGGATAAGTATTTATTATTGATAATAATTAGCAGTTTTTGTTATTTTTTGTAATCCTGCCCACGGCAGGTAATCACAGAACATCGTCTATGCTCTTAGAAGTGACCTGCGCCAGATGAGATTGGTGAACATGAACACTTTGAACAGGCTTCATTCATTCAATTTCATTCAGTAATTCATTATTTATAATCTATCAGACGAAGTTTTGTTTGTGTTTTTTTACTTTTTGTGAAATAACGCCCGCCATATTTTCCCGGTCCCGCACAGTTTCGTCAATTTCTCTTTTTCACTTTGATTGCTTGCGAAAGTTGCGAAGCGATTAACGAAGAAACAAAAACTAGGTACTTGTTAAAACCGTTGCTCTTTAGAATTACATTAAATTTTATCTTACATATCATTTCTATAATGACAAGGATCACAAGGTTAAAAACCTGTATCATCAATCAACAACTAACTGCTAACAGACAAAAACGTAAGTAGAGCTAAGCCTGTGCCGACTTAAATTACATGAAATAGCATCTTGTTAGGTTTACAGAATAATTTATTACATTTAGGTTATGTTTGTTTTAGAATAATAATGTCTTCTCGCAGTCTCGCTCGCGCTGCATTGCTGATTGTAGCTGAACAATCAACTCGTGCTTTTTTGGCTCTCGAGACCAGAGGAAAATTTAGTTGGACTTGGTACAGCCACATAGTCAATATATAGCTGATGTAAATGCTCCAACAATAATTATGTGGCCATCAATTCGAGGAAAAATATCTTAGGAAGAGAAGACTGCTTGTGAGTGACCCAACCCTATTTGGACCAAAAGAAATTGAAACCAGGACTCTTGAGTAAGTAATACCTATCATTTATAGAAATAGAAAAATAAAAACAGAGATTTTGTATTGAACATAGATATAGAGCCTAACATGAATGGCAATGTGGCCAATATGTATCCAGCTGGTATCGGGTTTGGTATTTTGTTAATTTTTTTGTACTGCAGCATATTTTACCCACCATATTCACAAAATCTTGAAATGCCTGGTCCCAGTTACTACACCCAACCCGATAGTCAATTATATTATTATGTATTAGTTATATTCGTTTTTATAACGATGAATCAATGTTTAATTCTATGTAGCTTGTTTAATATAGGTACATGCCCATACTGTGTATAATAATATAATTTCTTAGGATTTGCACTGTATATCAGATTGTTCAATATTGTATAGTACCTAATTTGATTGATGTATAGCTGTTGTAAGTACAAATTTGTATGATGGCATGTGCCTATTCTATGTGTCATTTTCTTGGATTTGTATTACATATATTTATCAGACAGTTAATTAAATCTTGTATGGTACATACCTAATCTTAATTTGATTGATGTATAATTAATAAGTAGCTTATTTAATATAGGTACATGGCCATTCTGTGTATAATTTCTTTAGATTTGTATTATAATCAAATTGTTAATTCAATTTTGTATAGTACCTAATATTAATTTGATTGCTGTAATAGTTGTAAGTAGCTAGTACAAGAAAGTCACTTGCCCATTCTAATTTCTTGGATTTGGATTATATATATCAAACAATTAAAATTTTGTATAAACCCCCAACTTAATTTGATTTGATTGAAGAAATTGTAGTTCCGAATCGAAGTGGTAGTATTATTTATCTGAATATAAATTTAAATATTAAAACTGAGTTTCATTATTTAAAAACCTTAAGCTATTGAAAACATAAAATAGGAAATGGAATGGGTTATCGATAGTGGGTTGGGTTTAAATGTCCCATCACTAAAGATCGATATCGATATTTGCCGCCTGACGTTTCAAGCACTATCGTCACAGAATACTCCATAGTAACCTTCATCTGGCGCAGGTCATTTCGTTCACTTCTCTAACGATTGTGTCGTTCTATGGGTGATTTCCATCTATACGTAGTATATAGTCTACTTAATCTATGATCCTGCCGGCCTTGAGAACAAAATTATTTTTATTGTTTAGTTGGATTGGAACTAGGGATCGCAATATCGACACTATTTTTCAATACCGGTATTTTCGACGTCGAAGGGACTATCATATTTTCGATATCAAAAAAAAAACCGGAATCCTGTTTTGACCCTATAACAATTTTCTTTTTATTGTAAAATTGGAACTAGGTTTAAATAATAAAATAAATTGAGGTATTAAGTTGAAATCGGCATTATATAACAATCTATGGAAAAAAAAATTCCGACCGATATCATGACCATCACTGCTGTCCATTGTCAGATAGTATATGTTTTCATTGTCACTGTCAGATGTCAGACTGTCACCAGTCGCTACTGTTGGACGCCATGCCCCTGAGATGAGGAGAGTTCCGATCACCAAAAAACTTTTAGGAAATAAGAATAACTATCAAAAATGGCAGAAACAGTGGCAGAATCTGCGCCGGGAGACGAGAATGATGATAACTGGCTTTACGGAGAATCTACTGGTGAACTAATTTGCGATAAACCTTTGGATGAAAACAAAGCGCCACAAACGGACGCCGAGCAAGAAAACGTACGTAAAATTTTATTTTAGATACTTTTTATTTTTTTTTGAGTGCAAATTAGTTTTGTATAAACAAGGAAATAAAATTGGCCCGTTGGCGTACTAAATTGGTGACGTTTTCTAACCTAACCAAGAACCTAATGATGCACGCGATGTTTTTCTCTAGAAAGTAAAGGTAGCGTTAGGTTTATAATCCATCATTCGAGTAGGAATTCCGAAAGTCTGTATTGTGTAAAATCTATAGTATAAAATAATAAAAAATGAGGTAAAGTTTGTGACTATGTCAAAGGCAATATCTGGAACCAAACATCTGAAAGAAAAATTAAAAAATTAGACTTTTCTGTAAAGAAATGGGGAGACATTTGCCCAGCCGTAGGACAGTATAGGCTAAAAAAAAGATTACAGATTTTTCTAGTAAAAGTAGTATGTTGGCATTTCCGGGATAAAAATATGTTATGAAATTGCTATTTAAATATTCAATAACATTACAATACATGACATACAAAATGTTATATTCTGTATACAAAGCTTGAGATATAGCAATGATGATGCTACACCCATAATATAATTTCTTACACCTCACTATCTTATTGAATTAATAATCATCATCTTCGGCCTATTATATTCCTGCTGCTGCGACATAGGCTCTCTCTCATAGAGGGAATATTGGCCATAATCCACCACGCAGGCCCAGTGCATGAATTCAATATGAATCACTTGTGAATATTCAATACTCCATTTTCTATTTTAAATCTTTGCAGAAGGGTGAGGATAAAGACCAAGAAGAGAATGAGCCAACCAACGATGACTCTCATTTTGATGAACATTTTGAAGATGTCAGTCAAGATGAGGCACCAAATGGAGATGCAGACAGTCAGGGGAATGCCGACTCTGACTCGGATGATAGCGATAACATTAAGGTCACAATTGGAGAAATCAAATCAGGAGCACAGGGATATGGCAGTTTAAATATCAAGGTATAGACTTGTTTGGTATAAATATAAAACTATCAGTTCCATGATGAATAGTATGCCTGTGCGCGAGTTGGTATAATTTTTGTTGTATGTACGTAACTGTGATGCGTCAAGCAAGTCTTTCTCCTGACAGCAAACATCAGTTCAGTGTCACCCAGAATTTTGAAGTTCAACAGTTCATTGTCCTGGGCGGCACACTGCATGCTGCCCTGAGATATTAAGGCTGGTATTTTAGAATGACGCTCCAGCGTTGATCAATGCTTAAGTAGCGACGAAGTGGCATATTTGTATGACAAAGTCAAATCTGTGCTCAATAACTGATTATCGCTTGAGCGTCATTCTAGAACCAGCCTTAGTGTAATAATCTCTTTATACCCTCTAATTAAAAAAACAAAGGAAAACATCATGATGAAACCCTACCTTGGTGGTAGGACTGTTTCTAGTGCTAGCCATCACCCTCAAGTTAAGAATCTGTAGCCAAGCACCTATCAGTGTATTCTAGCAGTCCTGCTTGAGAGACAGTTCCCAATCCAGTTGTAGCATGATGCCACCTTTGACCACATCATCACTTTACATCAGATGACTTCGAAGGCTACTATGATAGAAGCAAACAAATTAAAAAAATCACTGAAAATATCGCCCCCCATTCTGAAACTCAGTAATTCCCCTACATTATTTCTAGAGAGGTGTAGGGCTAGTAGCAGCAGGCGCAGCAGAAAAGCCCAGAACTGCCACCACCACTGGTAAAGTGTCATTAGAAGACCTCGACGGCCCCGGCAGTATTAATGGAGTGCCAGCCCTGGAGTTTAATATTGACACTATTGAGGACAAGCCTTGGAACAAGCCTGGTGCTGATATCTCAGGTACTTTCTCATTATCATCATTACTTTCCCCACTGCTGAAGCATTCACTACAACTGTTCATTTTACGTAAATTTTTGTAACATTTTTAAGCTTTCGAATCTACACTAATATTAAAAACTAGTTATTCCCATAGCGGCTATAGTTTATCGCGATAAAAAGTCCTATGTTCTTTCTCAGGTTCTAAACTATCTCTGTACCAAATTTCGTTTAATTCGGTTCAGTAGTTATGCGTGAAAGACACACAGACAGACCCAGATTCTGCTGCTTTTTGCTTGAGAGTACTAGTGTAGTGGTATAGCTAAAAACTAAAATGTTTGCTTATAAATACATGTGATACTTTAGTGATACTTACTTAAGTTCACTATGTTTTGCTTTTTTGTCATTTTAACAATTTGATATGTTTTAAACACTTGTTTATGAAGACTAATACGCTACGGCAAGTGTCGTCAGAACAGAGAAGATGTGCACATTCCTTGCTTCTTAGCACAACTCAACATGTTGTACATTTTCTAGATTATTTCAACTATGGTTTCAACGAGGTGACGTGGAGCGCGTACTGCGACCGGCAGCGGCGCATGCGCGTCAACGAGGCCGGCGTCGGGCTCCACAGCGGCCCGCAGATGCGGCCACCCGCGCCGGAGATTAGGAGGCCTCCACCGCAAGGTGAGATATACTGACCATAACCTTTTATCTTAACTCAAAATTCGCTTGAATAACCCACAGTCTAATATTTTATTTTACTACTTACAGAGTAGTAGTATATGACCACAAGTTACCTTATGCTAAGTGACAATGTGTTCCAAGGTGGCGTCACGCTGGATTGCGGACTGGCCCTCAAGTGAGGCTGCCGGAACACACCGATAGGTGCTTGGCGACAGAATCTTAACTTGAGGGTGGTAGTGGGTATTGGAAAATACCCTACCACCGAGCAAATATAATAATAATAATATGATATGATATGCTTAAGTTCATGAAAATGATGTACCACAGACACCATAGGTTTCTAATTTTCTGTGTACATATTAGAGCGATGGTGGCTGAATTGTAACGCGTGCGCCTTACACAGTGGCCGACACCGAGTTCGAATCCTCTCGGCCCCGCACTTATGTTTACCATCGTCAATTCGGTGAAGGTTTTCCTTCGTGTTGAAAGCGACATGTCCAAGAACCACAATATTCAAGGGCATACAATATCTACCAAGCAATATCTACCAACCCACACTGGGCTAGCGTGGTAGATTACGGTTCATACATACTCTCTCTTAGAGAAGGCCAGATTCCCATCAGTGGGAACGTAGAAGGCTGATGATGATGATTTAAGGTTTTACAAGACATGTCATGCTGTTTAATTCATAATACACAATACTATCACGGACAAACTTTGTTTTCATAATTCATGAAATTCATCATCAAGCAATCCCAAATGGCTACAAATGCAAAGTCTTTCTATGCATTTTAGACACTAGGTGGTTGGTCACTTTCTTAAATGGCACTTGTTCTATTAGTCTTTTCTTTTCACAAGCATACGGACCACCACCTGAAGTGCAGCCAACGGACACCTATATTGCTAAAAAAGGTATCATCTATGTAGGTGTAAAAAGGGGGACGCGATGAGTGCAACTGACGCACAAGACAACTAAATAGGTTTAGTTTGACCAATTGTGCATTCAACTATTGTGTTGCTAAAGTGAAATTCAAAGTTTTATACTCCTAATTCTAAAACTGAACATCTTGTTATGCTAAGTAATTAACTCTTGCTTCGCCGATCATCGCCATCATCAAATTCGCGGCCATCACCGATATACCACCTGACCTTCACGTGACCTTCAGTTCTCAAGTGCGCGGGCACTTGACCCCAAAACACTTATGTCTCTGAGAGCTGTTTGTTTATGTTTTGCTTTGTTCCAGGTACTATTCTTGGAAGCTAGTGAACTACTCGTTCTGTAGAAATATAAACAAAAACATATGAATGTTTATTTAGTTTATAACAGCCCATTGTTTCGAAGGTACTTTGAAATAACTGCCGTTTTGTAAATAAATAATAATAAAATAAAAAACAAAATTTTTGTTTCATTTTTTTTATACCATTTCATTTAGTATAATATGGTTTTTAATTTTGGTAATATAAAAATATTCATGTTTTCATACTAATAATTCGACATTTTCACTCGCAAACATTCGACTAAGAACCCCCCGCGCGCCCGCCGCGCGCCCGCCGTAAGTCGATTTTTATGATTTATTTGTGAATGTATTTTAGCGTGTTACTAAGATTTGTTTATACCCTCATGTAGATACAACATTCAAAAACAAGAATAGTATGTTTTACTTACCCACACAAGCAAAATATTTCATGTAAAACAGCAAAATGTCTCTGTAGGTAGATACAATTCCACAAAAACTATAAAATTTGGCCTTTTTCCAAAAAAATCGAAAAAAATATTTAAAATCGTCACTTTTCGGTAAACTAAGTCATTTCTCAATAACAATGAAGTTCTAAACTCATTGAAATGAAAACAAATGCACCTTTCCGAACAAAAACTTGTTTACGACCGCTTACAAAGTGATTCGTTTTTTATGTACGGCGGAACACAGACAATGTGAACTTCGAGAGACGATATTTTTTTATTTTTCTCCGAAACCTTGCGACTACAGATGTTTAAAACAACCATTTGTTCATTCACAATCGATTAGTAGAGCTGCCAAAGAGAATAAAACACTATGAAATTTTAAGTGCCGTTGAGTACCGAGCACTACTTAAGTAGTGCTCGGCGAACCACAATTGTGGTTGTCGGAGATTCGCGGTTAGTTCGAGTTGGTACCACAATTGTGGTAGTCGGAGATGCAAGGGTTAATCTGGCTTTACTGTGATGATCTCAAAGTGCTCTGACAAGGTTCTATTTGAGCTTACCTTTATTATATTCATGATATAATATTATATTATTTCAGGCAGGCGTGGTAAGCTTAATTTAAGTTTGTTTTTACACACAATTATTTATAACATCTACATTTTATTCAGTCCAAATAGCTATTAAGCCTACAAATGTAATGAAATTATTAGTTGTTGCAACCAGAACATAAAGGGTTCAGTATGAACAAATATGTAACTAAGTTTAATAATACTTTTTTTCTACAGAAAGTTATATAATCGAGACAAATGTTAACATGTTTGTTTATATTTTGACAGTGGGTCCTCCAAGTCACGAGATGCCACCACCAATGCAGATGCAGAACAATAACTTCCAAGTTAGAGAGAACACCATCCAGGTAAATAAATTAAATAATAATTAATAAATTTTGGAGTGACGAGAATGGTTAAAATTAAGAACGAGTATGTAAAACAAAAAGCAAAAAAGGATGGAAGGGAAGAGGAAAAGCAAAGAAAAGGTGTAAGGATTGATATGAATGAAAGGGGGGTGAATGAAGCGATGACGGCTGAACGTGGTGAATGGAAGAAAAGTACATACAGCGCCGACCCCAAATAGATGGGACCAGCAGTGCGAATCTAATTCACTCGGAAAGTTTCCGTGTCGGATTCGACGTTACTTTTTCTTCACGGAAACGTTTTCCGAGAGCAAATAGGTGCCGGAAACTTTTCCGTGATTGAACAACAGCTGGTTTGTCAAATTAGTTTCCAAATTCAAATGAATGAATTGTGTCAAGATGAATGCGATTTTACACAGCGGACGCAAACTAATCTGCAATATCTCCATTCGGAGGTTGTCTAAAATGCAGCCGTCATTAATCTATATAAAAATCAATTGCTGTTCGTTAGTCTCGCTAGAACTCGAGAATGGAGGGACCGATTTCGATAATTTTGATCGTGAAATATTTTTGGAAGTTCAGGGAAGGTTTAAAAGGTGACTTATTGGCGATACAAAGTTCGCCCGGTCAGCTAGTTAATCTATATAAAAATGCATGTAGGTAAATCTTTTTGTCTCATGCCGTAGCACAAAGTATAACTACCTAGTAGAATCTGTCCTAAAACTTATTTAATTTATTATTCCCTTGAACGTGTTCGCGATTTCATTTGACTGTACAATGACGAGTTAGGAATGTGACCAGTTAGGAAAGTGTCGAATTAGGAATATGACGAATCAGGAACAAATCATCCTAGATGCAGGGAATCCTAATTAGGATTGCTCGTATGTGATTGTGTGGGCGGTATTATTACCACAGTATATAAAGAACAGTAGGTTAGCTAAGGCCGCTCGATGAGTTAATTGCGGCTACTCTTGCGGTGACGCATAGGCGGCGCGTTCCGTACTGAGTGCATGGCCGAGGCCCCGGCCGCCTCCTTTCGTTTATGTGATTGTGTGCGTGAAAAGTGCGTGCGTACACGGTGTCGCTACTCACGCACACATTCAAACCGGCGACGGCCGAATTATGAAGCTGAACTACTACTTCTTTGCTATGTTATTACTTTCCAGGTGATGACTGCGGAGCGGCGCGAGTACGGGCGCGGGAACGTGATCGGGCGCGACATGCCGCCGCCGCCCGGCGAGTACTTCGGCGCGCCGCCGCCCGACCACTACTACCCGCCGCCGCACGCGCACTACGACGACTGGGGACGTGAGTCTATACGACATCTAGCACACCAATCAAATACAAACGATCTCTATATGAGCTGTATATTATCCTTATGTATTCATTTATTTGGAAGCAATGCGACCGAGCCTGACAAAAGTCCAGTAAGAAGGCGCTTCTACTTCTGTCTTCTACTGCATTCGTAAAAAAGGAAAATAATCGCCAAAAACATTTTATCCTACTAATATTATAAACTAGCTGCGCCCCGCGGTTTCACCCGCGTCTTCCCATTATCCCGCAGGAACCATTTTCCGGGATACAAAGTAGCCTATGTGTTAATCCAGGGTATAAGCTATTTATTTTCTCCATTCCAAACTTTATTGAAATCGGCCTTAACAGCCTGTCCAGATGAGGCGTTTTACGTTGGGAGGTATTCAGTTATAAACATGGACTCGGATACAGCGGTTGTGTTGGGGCTTGCTCACGCTCCATTTTGTAATACGTCCTCTCGCCACGGATTCGCGCGTAGTACTGATTAATTAATTAGATAAGAACTAGAATCTAGGATAAGTCTCTGTTATAGAGGCAATAATTTTTTTTTTTACTGGACGCAGTAATTGCGCTCAGTATCACGACTCGCGCGGCGCTCGCGCATAGAACGCGCGAGTCGAGAGTCCCGCTCATTACCAGCGTTTTACATGCGAGTGAGGAAACGCGAGTTATCATCTGGACGGAATATATGTAGGTCTAGTATCTCGGGAACGCGCGAGTGTCTAACGCCTCATCTGTAGTGCGCGTCTAATTCAATCGGAAAGTTTCCTTGTCGGATTCGACGTCACTTTCGCTTCACGGAAACGTTTCCCGAGAGCAAATAGGTGGCGGAAACTTTTCCGTGATTGAGCAGCTGGTTTGTCAAATTAAATATCAGTTTCCTTATTCAGACTAATGAGTCGTGTCTAAAAAAATCTGAAGGAGATTTTTCCGAATCCGTGGTCGGAAGAGTTTCCGTGTGAATTAGACGCGCACTGCTGGACAGGGTCTAAGTGAACGTGTGACCATAGTAAAGGAGTAGTAGTTCAGCTTCATATAAATCGGCCGTTGCCGGTTTGAATGTGTGCGTGAGTAGCGGCACTGTGTACGCACGCACTTTTCTCGCACACAATCACATAAACGAAAGGACGCGGCCATGCACTCAGTACGGAACGCGCCGCCTATGCGTCACCGCAAGAGTAGGCAATTAACTCGTCGAGCGGCCTTAGCTAACCTACTGTTCTTTATATACTGTGGTGTGACGTTGCAGGGCACCCGGAGCAGACGGGGTGGGCGCCGACGGATATCAAGGAGCTGACGCCGGGGCCGGGCCCGGTGGCCATGGGCCCGCCGCTGGGCCCGCCGCTCGGCGCGCCGCAGCCGCCGCACCTGCCGCCGCCGCACATGCTGCCCGCGCCCTACGCCGCGCCCTACCGCGCGCCGCACGAGCGCGAGCGGGAGCGGGAGCGTTCCCGCGACCACGAGCGGGAGCGGTCGGAGCGGAGGGACCGCGACAGGAGGGAGGAGGTCGGTTATTAAATAAATATCGGGGCACACAAACTGACCTAGCACCAAATTAAACTCGCGACTTGTGTTATAGGTACTAGACAGCGATATACTTATATTATACTAGCTGTTCCTACTACGGGCTACAGCTTTATGCATGCAAAGTCTCAGCCCGATCAGTTTAAATTTGAAGTTTCATACAAACTTTCATCCCCTATTTTATGCCCTTGGGGGTAGAATTAATCAAAATCCTTTCTTAGCGGATGCCTACGTCATCATCTACTTGCATGCCAAATTTCAGCCCGATCCGTCCAGTGGTTTGGGTTGTGCGTTGATAGATCACTATCACTATATCAGTCGGTCACATTTGAGTTGAATAATAATTATATAGATAGAAATATGCAAGACTCAGGAACAAACATTCGTGCTCATCACACATATATCTGCCCTTACGGGATTCGAACCCGGGAAAGCTAGCTTCGAAGGCACCGCTACCGCTATTATAAACTAGCTACGATTTATTGTGATAATAAGTTTAGTACCTATCCTATGTCCTTCTCAAGAGTTTGAATCCTCTCCTAACCTAGTTTTGACAAGATCGGTTTGGCGGTTTAGGCGTGAAAAGGTAACAAACAAACAAGACAGACAGACAGACCGAGTTAGCATCGCATTTATGATATTAAGTTCTAGCTGTTCCCCGCGGTTTTAACCGCGTCTTCCCGTTATCCCGCAGGTACCTTTTTCTGGATATTGTCGTTTTGTTATTTAATGTTTTTGTTGTTTTTAATGAATTTTTTAAAGTACCTGAAGTATAGATGAATATTATAATAATTATTATTGTTTTTGTTAATTTATTATTTACAATACTTGTTAAATTACTAATTACTAATTTGTTGTATGACTGACTTGTAACATTGGTGTTACTAATAAATAATTTGTATTTGTATCTAGTTGTTGAAACTCTATTACTTATTCTAGTCGCTGTTGCTGTTACAGGAAGAGAGAGAAAGGGATAGAGAAAAGGACAGAGACAGAGATCGGGAACGCGAACGCTCGAGATCTATCAAGCCCGAAAGAATAAGAGAAAAGTGAGTAACTACTAACTTTCTTATAAAAGAAACTGCGCCCCGCGGTTTCACACGCGTCTGCCCGTTATCCCGTAGGAACCTTTTTCCGGGATAAAAATTAGCCTATATTTTAATCCCGGGTGTAAGCTATCTATATTCCATCATCATCATCATTTCATCCAGATCCGTTTAGTAGTTTTTGCGTGTAAGAGTAACAAATATCCATGCTTACAACAAACTTTCACGTTAATAATATTAGTAGGATACAATAATTCACACGAGATCGGTAAAAATGGCTGTGTTCTCAAAGCATCTTACGCCCGAAATTAATCGATATTAATCCGTTCTTCGCGGTTTTGGATTGATTTTAAATGAAAATGAAATGAAATGAAAATACATTTATTACTGACACACACAATATCGCACAAATTAAGGACAAGAACAAAAAGTAACAATCACAGTAATGTCTTGTTATCATATATAATTTTAGTACTAGGGCTTGACATGTTACTACTAAAATGACATATCGATCCAAAACCGCGGATACCGGATCAGGATCAATTATTAATTTCGGGCGTTATTAGGATAGATTAATTCACACGAGATCGGTATAAATGTCTGTGTTCTCAAAGCATACCTATAGCTGCTATAGTACAGCAAGTTTAGGAAGGACAGTACCTAAGTAAAGTTGTCACTGTGTTCGCAGGTCGTACAGACGCGAAAGGTCGCGGTCCCGGTCGCGGCGCCACAAGTCGCGGTCGCGGTCGCCGCGGCCGCGCGAGCGGGACAGGTCGCGCGAACGCGAGAGGGACCGCGAGCGCTCGCGCGAGAGGGAGAGGTCGCGCGACCGCGAACGCAGCGTCAAACCCAAGAAGGACAAGGACAAGGACGACGACAAGTGATCGTGTCCGTGCGGTTATGCTTGTGTCAGAATGTTAGCGAGTATGAATAAAGAACTACCTAATTTTATTCATTGTTTGATTTTTAGGCTGAACCTATGCCCTAACTGGTCTGTGATATTATTTAGCCTCACTTGTGTAACTACGTCAAATTTGAGCAATTTTCTTCCACAAGAACTTCAGATATCATTCGATATAACGATCTACCTACCATCATACCCACGTTTTATCTGTATATGGACCGTAAGCGTTACCGCAGCGGGAAAATACTAGATTTAAGTTAGGTACGTACAGGAAGCGACAGAAATAGCTGATCATACTAGTTTTTTCAAGTGTGGTTTTGATCAGTATTGATTGGGGTATTTCATATTTTCCAAGGTAGACCACAACATAACATACTGGATTTTAAGTGCTGATGTGGTCAAAGGTTGGTGAATAATGTTAAGGTGGTGGGGGTAATTGGAAAATGTGTTCAGCGACTTTTGTCGTTGACTGTACATGATTAGTAGAGCATTAAAAAATTTAAATTTTTACAAGTATACCTTTTCGGTTGGAAGAATGATCTCGTCTCTGAACGTTCCGAGATAGTGTGTTTTGGACCATAAGCGCAGAATACTTTGGCCTCAATAGAGAAGGAAGTCCAACGCTGGTCAATTGAACTCTCAATTATAGATTACTATACTATTACTATTCCCTGCGGTTTCACCTGCGTGGACTACAGTTTATCGTAATAAAAGTATCCCATGATCAGTACAGCGACATACTTTCGCATTTAGAATATAAATTAAGTATAGATAACCTAAAAACACTAGTACCGTCGAAAGATATCTAATGGATAAATCATTAAGGCTGGCTTTCACAACACGTCAATCTGGATTTAACTAAATTTTCCATACTATTTGACAAGTGAATTTCGTTAAATTAAGATTTAAATCGGTGGTGCAAGACTGCAAATGGGCCCTAAATAAGTTCCGAGCAGCACTACAACTGTCAGCCTACTTTATTTTTGTAATTCAGCTATGTATTTAAATGAAATTGCACTTAGAAGGCTGTAATCTTGATCATAGCCCAATGATGGAAGAATATTTTATCTATGCCATAACCACTACACCCACCACTAACCAATAATATACCTACCTAATATTTATTTATTGTTGTGTTACCATATTATTATGAGATATGCTACAAAAAATGTTGAAATGTAAACTTTACCTACCTAATGAAATAATTAGTTTGACGAGTTGGGACGTAAAGATAACTAATGAAACGACAGTTTTGTAATATTATTACAGAAATGCTTTATTATAATTAATGTCTAAATAAATGGATCATCATATAAATGTTATCTAGTACAACCTACAAATGGGACGTCCAGAGCGGAGGCCGCAGCGCGCCGCTCTCGACGCCTCACCTTATTCCATCACATACGGGTTTTACAAATCGTTTGTTTTTATCTTTTTGTACAGCCATTTACAATAATTTTATTTTCAATTACAATCTAGACGTAAAAAATCTGAGGTGTCGAAGGAATCTACGCTTCCTATAAAAATAATTACAAATGGGAATGAGGGGCAGCTACGCTTGTGACGTGCACCGGCAAGGCAGACCTCGGGACTACAACTATCAGTACAGGACTTTACAATCATCACTATAACCTAGCCGCGCTACGGAACATAAGCATCCTCCACTCGACATAAGCGCTCGCCCGCAACCTCGGGGGCTCATTAACTAAATAACTTAAATTAATTACATAAAAATATACAAAAATATCATTTTCACAAAATTATAATCGACGAACTATACATTCCGGCACTAAACAATATTCGATAACTATGTACGATTGAAGCCGGTTTTAAACTTAAACGAGAGCTTGACTTGAAGAATAGTAAAAAATAATAAACATAATCACGACTATAGTGCCGATTGTCTAGAACTGCCTGCGGCATTTCCTAATCACTCGAGAAGATTCAAGGTCCCCTAGCCCAGCTAATAGTAAATCTACAACGAGCTAAAATTACGGAAACTCATTCGATCATCAGACCGTTTCTTTCCATCGATTCATAAATTACACGAGAATGAGAGACGTTCAAATATTTATACATAGATTTTTACGAACAACGAATAATACTAGAACACTTACGAACTAAAAACGCAATTAACGCTACGCCGCGGTGACGCGACGGCCGAGCACCGCACCGGTGTCGACGCTGTACAACTATTGTTACAATTTAACCAATCGTTTATAATACATGCGCCGATATTTACACGCGCATCGGACGCGCCCGCCGCCCACCGCGCATCTACATTTACAACTAAATATATGATCGACACGGACAAGAGGTGCACGACAATTACAAACTAATCAGATTTTACAAGGCGGCGCGCGGCCGCCACTTACGTCTAGGAGCGGGCGACGGGGGCGGCGGGGGCGGCGACCTCTACAGTTTACAATTATGTAATGTACACGAATATTCACAATTAGGCGGCAGGTCGGCCCCGGCGTCGCGTCGGCGTCCGCGGACGCTAATACTTTACGCGGACTACAAGACGGGGTTGGGCGGCGGCGGCCCGATGGGCCCCAGCTCCGGCGCCTTCATGAAAAACTTCTCCAGCTTGGCGATGATGTGCTTGCCGTACGTGTACTTGCGCAGCGAGCCGATGTGCGGCCGGATCTTGTGCATCAGCACCTTCCGCTGCGTCGGCTCCGCCACGTCGATCATCTTCTGCACCACGTAGTTGGCGTACTGGTCCTTCATCATCACGTGCAGCGCGCTGATGAACAGAACACTGCGCTCATTCAAACAGACACTCGGGTGCGTTACACGAACACAATATATAACATTACATTTCTACTAACGGGTGAGATACTATTGCATTGCAATATAGATTCCATCTCCGTATAATCAACCATCATTAATAAGTATATTCTATCTGTTTATCTTTGACTACATCATACCATCAAATAAATTAATGAATCGAAACAAACAAAAATAGTATCTATCACCTTTGGTGTATTCCGGCAGTCTCACTTGAGAGGCAGTTCTCTGTTAATTTGTAGCGTGGCTTCACCTTCGACTACATCGTCACTTAACATCAGATAACATGGTCAAACAATACCATGTAAGAAAAAAAATCAGCTAAATGGACGATGTTATCAAATAAATTGTTAGACGTGTAAGATGTAAAACTACTAAAAACTGATGTATTATGAAGACTAGCCCATAAGAGTAAAGTCCGCTTGCCACCCGGCGAGCAGTCAGCCGTGTGGTGTATACGTACTTGTCGTTGAACCCGCACAGCTCGTCGATGAGGAGCGCCCGCTCGGCGCGCGAGGCGTGCGACACGCACTTCTCGACCACGTTGGAGGCGAACTTGTGCTGCGACAGCTGCAGCACCTTGCCGCGCACGCCGGCCACCAGCCGCGCGCGGTCCTCCGCCGCGCCGTGCTCCAGCACGTGCTGCACCACGTAGTTGCCGTACTGGTCCTGGGCGGGGCAACATCGGTGGTTAGTAAGTAGCACGTAGGAAACTATCGACGGACCGGGTTTACTCTTAGGATCTTCTACGACTACTTCAAGTACTACCGCTTTGCCAATTCTGCAGTCTTTATTTGAACCAAGATCAACTTTAGTTCACTCTTCATTTGAACCAAGGTCAACTTTCGTTCACTAGAGTGTGCGCTAATTTTAAAGTTCAATGCTTCCCAGACGCTGCCTTATTGCGAGCGGCTATGATATAATTATTACGCTGAATGAATCCGATTCTGTATTATTGGTAGTATTATTCCGATACGAGAGACGCTAGTAGGTGTACCGTACCTGTATGAGCTGGTCTGTGTGCGCGTGCAGCTCGGCGAGCACCGGCGCCGTCTGGTCGGGTGTACAGTGCTCGAGGATGCGCTGGATGACGCGACAGCCGTACGGATGCGTTGATAGCGCGTACACTTGCCCCGCGAATGCGTTGATTATAAACTGCAGCGCCGCCGGCTCCACGCACTCTATACACTTCTGAACCTACGGGCGAACGCATCTCGTTAGCAGACATCCAAAACAACAAAGAAAATAGAGCCGTACAGACAAAGCAATTCCCCGTGAGAACTGCTTCGACAATCCATTCTGTTTGAAAACTCAAAATGAACAAGACAAGCAATTTATCTTACCCAGCGTTTTTTATGTAATAGAGTGGCAAATAAGCAAATGGCCGTCCTGACGGTAAGCGGTCACCGTAGCTAATGGAGAATTGCAACACTAGAGGCGTTAGAACTCTTTTGACACCCATCTTGAAGTCCGGACTACATTTTGTAACACTAATGTACTTGCTTGCATTTAGAACAACGTGAACCACATAGTCGAAGCATATTTGATTAAAAATACATGTTCGAGATTTATCAACGCGATACCAACTAGTACCTACCGAGTCAGTTTGGTGGTTTATTTTTTAGTGTCTGTTGTCCTCGGCATAACTACTACCATACATAAATAAGCTGCACTAAAAACGAAAAAGTAGGTATACCGATCAACAAAAAAAAGTACGAATTAATAAATAGAACGCAATTTTCGTTCAATCAGCTATTTTTTTTTTGTACCTCTCACGCCAGCGTTTTACCAGTCTTAGAAACACGTTTTCTGGTCCTCTACAACGAACTTTGTTCAAAGGCTTGATAGTATAACCACGGGATGATAAACTACCTCTTTGTGCATAATTATTTAGTTAACAAAACTATAAAAGTCGTAACGCTCTACTGAAGTTTTTTTAAATTAAACCAGCTGACAAAACAAAATGTTTGACTAATGACGCTTGGTAGTTAAGTATTTTTTTAATCGCGTAACACGCGCTGTTGTAATAAAATAGTGGTCATCTATACATACGAATAAAGTTTAAGTGTCTGTTTGTAATTTCAATTTTTTTCAACAAAACAAAAATATATTGTTAAAATTTTTGCCCTTCTGTATGTTTGTTCGTTTTGGCTAATGAATTGGCTGGACCGGTTTTGTCGGAACTTTCCCTCGCACATAGCCAACGTTACAAGGAGTAACTAATGCTTTACTTTAGAAATTTGAACCCTGGGGAAGGTCATAGGTCACTTTCTATCGCTATAAACTAGTTCACGCGCGTGAAACCGCGGAGAACAGGTATTAAAAAGTATATTTCTAAACCTCTTTTTATCTCATTCACCTTGAAGCAGATAAAATTTTGTTACAAAATATAGATGATATCAATAAGGAAAGGAAAGGAAAAATGACTTCTAAAATTTGATTACATTGTTAGTTAGTTAGTTAGTTAGTTACAAGTCAAGCTAATAAAAGTGTTTTAAAATAAAGAGATGAAATATGACATTGCTGGTGGGTGAATAATCGCTGCACCATTATTATTATAATACAGCAGCAGTGATTGCTTCGCACTTGACCGGTATGTTATATAAAACTTAGTAAAGGAACACGACTGGTGGTGATAATGATGATGATGATGATGCTAAGCGTCACACATACAACAGTTGCAGTGCCACCGAAGCTAAACTGCGAAGTCCTGCGGAACACTACACTGAGCATGTCATCTGTTTTTATGTGTCCGGTTTGTAACACATTGGCCGTGAACACTATAATTACGAATAAACTGGTTAAATGCACAAAGCGTGCGAGATTAGATTACAACTGAGAGCGTGATGCACTAACCACATGGTTTCCGTTCTGGTCCTTGACGCACTTGAGCACGTGCCCGTCGAGCTCGCGCACCACCTCCTGCTGCTGCTCCGCCGGGATGGACTCTAGCGCTTTCTGGATTACGCGGCACCCGTACATCTGCAGCGCCAGGTTCAGCACATGTCCGCGCACCTTCAACACCAACGGTACAAACTCTTATGTTACTTGCCGTAAGGACGCGCAATGTCGATCAAACTCAGTTTCTTAAACTTTCTGTAGTCACAGACCATATTCAAAACTTCAACATTTCACGGACCTCTGTTGAACACCTTTGTTGGTAGTTTAAATAAATAAATATCGGGGACCATTGCACACAAATTGACCTAGCCCTAAATGTTATAATATGTTTTTTTTTGTTTTTAATGTTATGTTTTAACAAACGATACGTAAATTTACTGCACCATTTCCTAATAAATATGTTAAAGGTTAACTGAGCTGCTGCGGACACCTGAAACACATGTCACAGAATCCTAAGGGGTCCATGGACCCCACTTTATGAAACCCTGATTAAACTGGACGTTGCAGCTGGCTCACTCAAGCATTTTTTATGAATCATATTTTACTGTGAGGATTTAAATGCGAGTATTCAATAGATGGCGAAAGAGAATAAAAGCGCATTCTCTTTAATTGTTAAGTAAACCGAGAGTTGTCGTCACGTTCCTCCTCACATGGCCTCATTTTGGGACAATACTTGCCATCTGCTACGACACCTTTATAATGTTTTTTGTTAACTTTAATTATCTCTAACAAGGCTACGTAAATCACTGATATATACAGAAAAGGTTCGAGGCTCTTTCTATGTATCATAAATATATCAATAACTCATCATAACAGCATAAGTAATAGAGCAACTTCTTGTAAAGAGTGTAAAGTTAAACTGATTTTGATGAAAGTAATTAATTTGTAATAAAATATCTGCAGAAAACGGTCAGTACTTGTACCCGATTTCAACAAGTACGTTTCATTAGATCAGGTAACACGCCACTATCAATGCATTTGTTAAATATTAGACCTAATTCAGGTGCAAATTTAGATTAATTGCTTAACGACGTTGGGTTTATCACATACAGGCCACATTCTAACTATTCTGGTCATTGTTCGCCATACAAATAATGCACGGCCAGGACGAAGGCTAGTGAGTGGCATAGATGATGGTGGGTAATCTTAGCGTCAACAAAGGTAAGAATATCAGATCGTTTAACTGATCATCGTGAAAATTGGCTGGTTAATAGTTAAAGCACCGTAATCAAAGCACTTAGCCTCATGATCACGACAATTTGGCATCCAAATTGCTGAAAACAACAGAAATACATACCTTTTGTGCTAGTGTCGTTTTCTGTTCTGTGGTTCCAAATTCGAAGAATTTCTGTATAACATAGTTTCCAAATACATCTGTCATTAGACTATAAGCTGCGCCGATAATTTCATTAAATACCATTTGTTTCTCTTGTACCGTTGCTCTTTCTAATTTTTGTTGTATAAATCTGGAAAAAAATTATAATTTCAAAACAACTCAAATAGAGCTTAGAAGCAATTACAATTAAATAAACCTATGAGAAATATGCATATATTTAGAGTTACACCAAATGTATCAAAATGTGTTTTTGTAGCACATTATCTGACCCAACGAACTTCGTATCGCCAATAAAAGTCACCTTTTAGACTTTCCCTGAACATTTCAAGATCAAAATTATCCAAATCGGTCCAGCCTTTCTCGAATTTTAGCGAGACTATACGAACAGCAATTCATTTTTATATATATAGCATATCACTACTTATTATAAAACAAAGTCCTCCGCGCCGCGTCTGTCTGTTCGCGATAAACTCAAAACCTTTTTTTTTTTTTTTTACTAACCTAGTGCGCCGATTTTCATGCTGTTTTCACCAATAGATAGAGTGGTTCTCGAGGAAGGTTATAGGATATAATATGTTAAGTTTTTGTATACATTGGCTAAAATATAACGATACTTGTTGGAGGTCGGAAAAAAATAAGCAGTCTGGGATCTTTCTACGAAAACTCTGCCTAAACCCTTTGAGATATAACAAAATGATGTATGGCGGAATTGTGTATCTTATACAGGTCTACAAATAGTTCGCGATGGCATATGTCTATCTCTTGGATAACATACTATAACTACGATTTTACATTTAAAAAGTTGATAAAAATTCCGACTAAAATCAGACCGTGTTATTCATACTTTTATATTAATCCTCCAATTACTTTTTGAATTCTTGGAATCGGACATTCCATTCAAAAGATATTACGAAATTAAAATGTCAATCTAACGGAAAATAAAACCACCGAAATCGAAACCGTAATATATGTATATTGAAAGCTCATGTATTATTTTGAACTTTTTGTTTTTTTCTTGTTTTATAAACCAACTAGCTGTTCCATGCGGTTTCACCCGGGCTACAGTTTATCGTGATAAAAAGTATCTTATGTCCCTTCCCCGGGGCTCAATTATCTCTATACCAAATTTCATTTAAATCGGTTCAGTAGTTTAGGCGCGAAAGCGTATATATTCCGTATACTCCAAAATTATTCCCGCACTTCGGTGCCCCCTCGCCGCGTTACCTGCTGTAGGTACCCATTATCCTATTTTAATTCTAAGTTAATTTTTCTTGGACCGTACGTTTGAACCGCGCAGTTAAAGGTCTTCCTGGTCCGCGACCGCACTTTACCTATTTCATAGATTCTCCCGGTGCCCCCCTCACCTCACCGCGTTTCCCGCTGCGCTGCGATGCGGCGATTTTATTTGTCTACTACTACTTACATTTTTAAACTCGTGATATCTTTCGAATGGAATGTCTGAATTGAATGATTCAAAAAGTTATATGAAGGCATTGAAACAGTTTTGAATAAGAAGTAATTTATTTTGATAAGGATTAAGACCAAGATACAAATAAAGAGCCTTTTCTAGCAGCGGCATTATAAATTACTTTTATTAAATAAAAGATCACTTATTGTGGCATAACTATAATAGTTAGACATATGCTCTCGCGGACTTTTTTGTAGATCTTAATGGGACCTACAAACCCGTCATACATTATTTTGTTCTAGTGTCAATAGTTTTTGCAGCGCACGCAAAAATAGGTTTTCGATTTCACACCTTGGGTTGCAAAATAGCAATTTTCTTACGGATCCCTAATTTTTTTTGGAAATAAAATATAGCCTATAGCCTTCCTCGATAAATGGGCTATCCAACACTGAAAGAATTTTTCAAATCGGACCAGTAGTTCCTGAGATTAGCGCGTTCAAACAAACAAACAAACAAACTCTGCAGCTTTATAATATTATAGTATAGATTTATATTTGTAAAAAATTGTATTCATTTCAGACGGCGCATTTCGGTAAATAGCATCATATAATTTTCTTTCGACTAGATTCGCTACAGCGATTTCGTAAAATTTATCGCAATAAAAAATAGACTAGACACTCCGGAACAGTGCACCTTTCTAACAGCTAACGGATCTCCAGAATCGGATCAGTAGTTCCAGAGTTTGCCTCACACAACCATACATCTTTATCTCTATAAAATGTTAGTGGAGGTTTTTTTTGTTAAATCAATTGGCATAGTGAAGTATGTATGTATATACAATTACGGGTACAGAAACAGGTGTTTAAATATGACAAAGCCGACAAAGAAAGTAATCGAAGGAAAATAGTTAAATACTGAAAATATTGTTAAAGTAAACGTAAGTAACATTCACGGTAAATTGTCCACTTCAATATTATTATAAACTAGTGGACCGCCCCGGGTTCGCACAGGTAATTAACAAAAAAAAAATTATAATACACAATTACACACACACATAAACCCTTCCTTCCGTGTGGCCCGTGCCCCAGTGACGCCTACATTGCTTATGCTACTAATGCCTATCTAGCCGAACAAGCTTATCGGCTACCACGCAACTTTTTTCTAATATCGTGATATCTTTCGAATGGAATGTCCAAATTGAATAATTAATAAAAGTTATATAAAGATATTGAAGCAGTCTTGAATATAAAGTAATTTATTTTGATAAGGATTAATACCAAGATACAAATAAAGAACCTTTTCTAACGGCGGCATTACAATTAAATATTAAAATAAAATAACACATATTGTGGCATAACTATAACAGTTAAGACATATGCTGTCGCGATACTTTTTGTAAATAATAATGTGTTCTACAAAGTCGTAGTACAGTTTTCGCAGTGCACGCGATGTAAAGAATATTTTAGGTATTTTTTTTACACCTTGGGTTACATTATTGTAGTTTTAGTAAAGATCCCTAATTTTTTGAAAATATAATATAGCCTATGCCCATCGCAGATAGTGTAGCTTTCCAACAGCGAAATATTTTTTTAAATCGGACCAGTAGTTTCTGAGATTAGCGCGTTCCAACAAACAAACAAACATACAAACTCTGCAGCTTTATAATATGTATTAGTATAGATTTTACATATATAAAATGAATCCCTATTTCCCTTGGTCACGGCATCACGCGTGAACGGCTAGACCGATTTCGCTAATTCTTTTTTTGTTGTGTTTGTTATTGCAAGGAAAAGGTTCTTATGAAAGAAAGTGTTTTATTGCGATAAACTGCAGTCCGCGCGGGTGAAACCGCGGGGCGCAGCTAGTATTAGTATAGATATGACAGTAATTTTCCTCCGTCCTTCTGTCTGTTTGTTACCTTTTCATGCCTCTAAACGGCTAAATAGATCTTGATTAAAATTGGTATGTACATACTTTGTACCCCGGGGAAGGACATGGTATACTTTTATCGCCATAAGCAAGTGGGTGAAACCAGGGGGCACAGTAAGTTTAATATAAATACTCTGAATTGCTGCTTAGCATGCGATTCAAAGTGAAGCGATTGCTATCTCATCAAGCTAGCTGTTTTTTTATATTTTGATTCGAACATTACGATGAAATATTGTTATCTTGACTTGCGACTATTCAAGATTTATTTTGTTAGATGACTCGAATCTCGATAGCCTGTTAGTATTAAATCAGAATCAATCATAGAAGTGGCTATGCTAAGATACGACGAAGTTTCTGCAATTTCGTTCCCTGTAAGTTATGATGACTGAAGCCAGGAGATTGCCATGCATGCGGTTCTGTAGCCTTATTACGAGTTCCATCATCTATATGCGACTGTACGTGGACAGCATACTCATAGAGAACGGGGATGCCTATTATACACGACCTCCTCGAAAGCTTGCTGGCCACTCAAAACAATGTATCGTTTATAAATCGTAAAAAAATATAGGTAGGAGCGGACTGTGTTTGCTGAACTGTTGTACTAAAAGTAAGATCAAAAGACGTGAGAGTCTTACCTCGATCCGTGTTGATCCTGTGAGAATTCTACAATGTGGTTAGCGAGATCTCTAAGTTGCAGGTTGGGGAACCTATTGTTGCGGAAGTCCTCGAGTAGGCGCGAGCGACCCGCAGGCGGCTTCTCCCCGAGGGCGCCCACCGCCACGCCGCCCACGCCCACTCCCACGCCCACCCCTACCCCTCCCGTTACTAGTTCTGGAAAGAAGGAATACTTGTGTCAAATAAAAAAAACATTACATATAATATTAACAGTGGTGATGACGGCGACCTATTTCCAATAGAAATAAAGGCTTTCAACATGACAAAAGAACAAGCTCGTAAGCAGGTTTCGAAGTACTAGGATAATGTTTACCTTATAATCATAATAACGTAGGGTAATCCAGTGCTATTAACTGTCTAGGCTAACTGCATAGTATGACCTTGAGGAGGTACCTATTATTACAACCTATATTTCCTCATGTGATATACAAAACTTTATTATGTAGATCATCAATCACATATCTCAAATTCAGCTCCAAGAATTAGTTTACGGTCTTATAAAATTCACAGCGTAATGTAAACGATGCACGCGTCACATAGAAGCCTAAAAGTAGTAAGTAATAATTGAACTAATTGGGGGTATTTTTGTTTTACATTACATTCAAATTTAGTTAAAACGTGTGTGCGATATCCCGGGCGGACAAAGTCTCAGACAAATCGTCGTTAATTGTATGACTTTTGTCATTAAACTAGCTTCGTAAAGTAAAATATTGTCGCGACGGCCATCTGGTTACTTCTTATTACGCACATTAATTATGTTATTTACATAATGAGTGGCTTAAACTTTTTACAGAATATTTACAGAGGTGTTAAGCGATAGATGGCAATGTGAAAATGTTTTCCCGAGCGTTGTACGACTGTCTCTATTGGCTCCAGGTTGCGCTATACCTATTGTACGCAGTGCAGTGGTACAAACCTGATATGGCGCCGACTCCGCTCAGCTTGCTCAACAACGACGAAGATGAGCCGAACATTCCATTGGACGTGAGACCCTGTGCTAAACTGCTGACAGCTCTGCAAGACAAACATACACGCTATTCAAGAAAACGCACTCTCTCTCTCTCCAACGAGTACGCATATCAACATTACAAGACTGAATGAACATGCTTAGATGGTGGTGTTAACAGCTGTACAAGAGCAACGGCATTACACAAGTATTTACAATACATACAACTCTGTTTTCGGCTTCTCACGCGTTTATTTCGTTCCCTTCCGTATCGGCTCCGTTACATTCGATCAAATGTATACCACAGCTAACATTACAATAGTATTGATAGAGACCCGTTTATTTTTGTATAAGCTAAAAATAAATGTATCGCATAACTACATTTTCCATAATTATTTTTTATTCTCATTTGCCGGCGATGATACCCGATGCAGAAAGTGAAGATACAGGGAAAATTTCATCACATCGCACCGCGTGATTCATTTCCCATGAACCGCGCCAATATTACAAAAGTGCTACAAGTTTTTTTTTTATGTACGTTGGTGAATACAATACACCGGTAGAAATAGAATTCCCGGGACAAATGGACTATCACTAATTGCATTGCATCTGCATTTACGATCGACGCAAGGCGGAATCTTTGTTTGTAGATTTCTTGGCCTTCAACAGGTTTAAAGCAGGAAGTAATCCGACCGATCGTTCCATTATCTATTTTGAAATATAGATTTCGTGTGCAAAACAGGCGAATCACCTGGCTGGTAGACTTATTAATGCAAAGTGTACTATATACCAGCAATGAAAATTGAAATCACTAATCCAGCGAGTGTCGTTCGATAAACTATGTAAGTTACAACCTCGAGTTACGCACAGTGTTCATAAAATCGCAGACATAGGCCGCTCTAAGATATGTCGTAGTCGGAATAGGAAATTAATTTGTGTCGCATGTAACGGTCGCATTAACCCGTCGCGCACGTAAAACTGAATTTCAATGCGAGCGATGGAAGCGCGAACATTTCAGCTGAGCTCATCGACGTCGTTTAAAGATAAATCACGAACGGAAGGCGCGCGGCACCCCGCGAGCCTTGGACCGTGATCGTTGCGCCTTGAACGTAAACAAATTAGCTTCGACATCAACAAAACTAGAGATCAAAAGTCACTAATATCAACTACTAAAAAGAACGGTTGGTTTTTGAAAACGTTTACTGCACACACGTATTGTCGTAGACAAATCTGAAGACATCCTTTAGAATCGCATACTCTACTCTATGCGTTTTCGACTATAAGACCGGCCAAGTGTATAAACAAGCCTCGCAATTTAGGGTTCCGTATTTTTAAGCCGAATTAACTTAATGGCAAGGCTCACTTCATGAACCGCACAATAAAGCTGCATGTAATAAAACAAAATGTTGTGCAGTGTAGCTTTCAGGCAGCCCAAAGAGTGAACAGTCACTTCTAACATTCAATACATTACCTAATCCAACGATTTTTATATAATTTGTTTAAAATTGACCCACAACCGTTCAGGCTAGTCGGTAAAAACATAGCAAGGCATTTCACTTTTTTCACATTATTTTTCCAATAAACGTCGAGTTAGCCCGACATGGAATTCTCTTTAGAGCAATACGCGCGAGAGTAGCTTCTCTGCGGCGAGCGAAGTAACGAGAGCCGATACGCCGGTGAGTGTTCGCGCAGTAGGCACCTGTACTTAGCGGTCTCGGCGCCGGGGGCGGCGGACACGGGGCGCAGGCCGACGGGCCCGAGCGCGCCGAGCGGCGGCGACAGCGGCGAGGGCCCCCACTTGCGCGCGTACTCGTGCAGGGCGCCGCCCGCGCCGAACTCCAGCGAGTCGCGCCGCGCGCCGCCGCCTGCAACAACATACCTCCGCGCTGCGACACTAGCTCCGCGCCATCTACACGGACCTCTCGAGCGACACACAAGAGCTGAAAGTGTCTATGTACAAAACTCCACCGCGAAGGCGATCCAACATTTACATACGAAATGCCTTCCGCACGAGAAACCTCGCTGCACGCAGTGCACACGGAACAGTGCATAATGCAGATATGAGGGTTTGACATTTCGTGGGTTATCCGAGCTTAAAATATTCGCGCGCACAATAACAAGGTCCTTTTACGAATAAATCAAATATAAAAATATTAGTAACGCCTAAAATGATTACGAAAATTCACAAGTATTAAAATAGTAATACTTAATTATTATGCAATATTATAGATAACAATAAAACCATGATAAGAAGTTACAGATAGCAGTGTTTTATAGTCAATTATATACAGGAAATACTACGTATTCTATAATTATAATTTCACACAGATAATAAACTAAGAACCTGATAATCAAACTTTCGGCGACAAATATATACAGCTACACTATAATATATACGCAAAATACTAGCGATACTTTCTTACTTAAATAAAACTACATAATTATTGTATATTGTCTACATTTTTTACTTAAAACCCTACTTCAGGGAAGCTAAAGTTAATGTGTCTAACAACTAAAATCATTTATTTACTCGTAACATTATAAAATTGTAGTGAGAGTTACAAAGACTTTGTATGAGATCATGCTTTAAGATTTGTATTAATTTTGTTATTTAAAATGGATAATAATGATAAAAAAAACTTATATACAGAGGTAATGTTATTTATGCGTACTCACTATTACAGATTTCTACATATATCATTTTATGTAGAATTGTCATATGTATGGCAAATGCGTTAAGCACATTAGAAATATATTTACCAAATTATTATTATTAATAAGGCAGACCTGTCGTAACTCCTAGCGAATACAATAATAAGGGACCTAAATAAAGAATAGAATTTACTACTAACAGGGTCTAACATGAAGACCATTCCATAAAAGGAGACTTTACTAACGTTACTAACGCACGGGTACAAGAATTCTAATTTCGTGGGAGAGAGGAACAATCACATAAAATGGCTTTGAACATCCATTGTGTCCTTGAGACCCTTGAATGAGATCTGCTTGCATGTACTTAGGTAGAAGCTAATCAATCATTCCTGAACATAATGATCATGCAAATTGGACTCAAAGAACGTTTTCTAACGAAATAAGAATTGAAACTGTTGCACGTTTGTTTCAATAAATCTGCAAGAAATGAATGCTAAAATATTATAATGTTCATGTAATAATTTTGTTCAAGGAGGGGGGGATGTATTTGACATCTGTAAGAGCGAGTGTCGCGGCGTAGTGCGCAGTACGCGTAGTTGTGTAAGTGATTCGTTCGTGTGTTACCTGGTTGTTGCGGCTGCGGCTGCGGTTGCGTGGCCTGCGGCGTGGCGGCTTGGTGCGGCGTGGCGGCCTGGTGTGTGGGCGGCGGCTGGTAGGAGCGCGGCGCCAGCACACCGCCCGGCGACACGAGTCGCAGCGGCGTGCCGTTACGGCCGCCCATCACGAGCGAGCCGGGGTCATAGTACGGGATCACGTACTGGCCCTGCCCGTTCACCTGCTGCTCGCCCTGCTGCGGCGTGAGCGGCCGCCGCGGCTGCTGCGCCTGCTGCTGCGCCGGCTGCGCCACGAGCCCGGGGTACACGCCCCACGGAGCCGCCACGCCATAGTACGGCGGCACGCCCGCGATCAGTGCGCTCACGTAGGGCGCGCCCTCCTGGCCCGCGTTGATCACGTACGGACCCGACGTGAACGCCTGCTGGGCGGCCAGTTGCTGCTGCAGCTGGAACTGCTGTTGTTGCTGTTGCTGCAGCAGTTGCAGCTGGGCCGCCGCTGCCTGTCCACCGGCCGCCGCTGCTTGTTGCGACCGGAACAATTGCTGCAACAATGACAAAATAACGTAAACGGACGGCTATCGAATATTGCAAGCAGTTAAATAAAACGTAATTACGTAATTAGCTGTAGATTTGTCGATAAACTCCGTCGCATATGGGCGAGTCGGAAGAGAGTCGTATAACAGTTAAATGAATAGCGGCAAGAATCGTTTATTGTTTTTTGCAGGCGCGCAGCGACGCTCGAGGGCTACTCCTGAAGCGAGCGCTAATTAACGCTATCGTTAAAAAAAACTAATAACAAGCCTGGCGTTGTCCGGTGCATGTGTTGCTGCGGTACGCTCTTTATAATCCATATCGTAGCTAATCCGCAATTACGTTCCTACGTTAAAATATTGCTCTTCGCATTTCTGGGAAAAGCACACGGCACGTTGAGAAGCAGATATGTCTACCTACACGTAACGGACCGTAAGCGTTGCGTAACACGGATAAAATATTTTAGTGAAGGAGGATCACGAGTATGTATTTTGAATGAGGTGAATCATTTGGTGTGTGTGTGATGTCAGTGGAGTACGGGCTCTTCTACCTGTTGTTGTGAGCGACCAGTTGGCGGCGGTCCAGGCGCGCGCCGCGACGACTGTGTCCGCCGCCGTAACACAACTGAATCATCAACATGACACTCACTTATTATTTGTTTCAGATTTCATCTATTTCTTGCTTGATTCAGATGCAACTGATAAAAGCGCGACGATCTTAAGGTTCCATAACTCAAAAGGTGAATTGGGAAAATTTGCTTGTATCAATGCTGTCATTTACAGTTTCTACATGCACTAAGATACGGACTTCAAAATCGCAGAATCAATTCCTTAGCTCATAACATACAAAATTAGGATCCTTTCTAATGTCTCTTCGCGCCTTCAGGGAAATAGCCAAGTGCACGTTACTAATTTAATAGGTATGTATATGTTATTTTAGTTTTCTCAAATATAAATAACGGCGAAGGAGTGGAACACCTAGTCTTTGTTGTAATTAGTACAAATTGGTAGTGAATCTTCTACGTAAGCATAATCCATCATTGACCTGGTCCTCACGTCCCATCAGGTGAAAATGTGGTCAAATGCTTGTCGTTTTAACAAATAAAGTAAAAGCAATTACCACACCAGTCGACAGCAAATGACAAATTAAAATTAATGTATTATAACAACTTTATGATAGGTTAGAACGCCTTTCATTACTTAAAAAAGTTACAAGTAATTTTATCAATAAAAACTTAATTACATTTTTTATCATATTAATTGTAAAATTCTACTAGCAGTGATTAAAATATTAAAGAGAGAGCTCTTGGCATCTCCAGACACGTGATTGTCGCCTAAATAAATAATGACGGTATTATTTATGGCCTAAAGAAAGGACGTCATGCATGACACACTTAACTTGTCACATAGTAAATGGTAAATTACGCGTCGAGTCGGGCACCTCAATGTAAAATGATTGAGACTTGAAACAGATGCCAAGGAGAAGTCATCACGGTAATTTTAATTATGGGGGTTTTACATTCGGAGCGCCTATTTTATTTTTCATTAGCTAATTGACACGGAATGATTATTATCTAACATCGTAAAGTTTGTGGGGCGTCTTATTCGTTAGTAAGGGGCGAATTGCAAAGTCTCATTTATTTGAGGCAGTAGGGTGTCGCGTTTGATCTCCTGACACGGCTTCCAGGGCAATTTAATTCATGGAGCCGGTGTAATTGAGCAGCGGCGTGCGAGACCGGTGCTCGCCACGTGCACGTGCGCAAACAAGACCGACTTGACCGCAACATAACGAACCGCGCCGTGTCTCTGGAAGGCGGCGCGTCTCGCATTCAATTAGACGTTCAGTAATCCGGCTGCGGCCGGCTTCGATACCAATTACGGGGCTATTAGTGACGGAGCGCGCGCTGCGCTCTCCGACCCTGCTTTACGATATTTGATTCTAACAATGCCGTGGTTAAGCGCTACAGTGTCATGGTCATTTCTTGCTTGTTTTAAAATGTATGTATATCTTTTTTTTTAATTAAGATTGTATATTGATATACCTTAAACGAATTAAATGGTTAACCGACTACTGTGTGGTTTTACCCTGCTCTGTCCTGAACTAAGCAAAGGTCTCAAGACATCGCTATGAGAGAAGATTTAATTCGCATAAATCAGTAGCTCACCCAAGCACCGGTTTCGACCTATTTGCGTGGCTATAGTCATAACACGATTATCAACTAGTTTACAAGTCTTTAGGACTCATGAGTGATCCTCTTGTAATAGGTGTAAACAAGCGGACAACTGTTTATAAATAAATGAGAGAAAAAATGTAATAGATGCAACGCCCGGACAGATTGTGACATAAAAAAATTGTCAATGAAGCAAAAAACAATCGTACCAGAATAAGAGAAAAATCACTTAGCATTGTATTTATAACGGCAAAACTTGTGAACGGGATTTAGGAAATGCTTGCTAGACGTAAAAAGTTATCTATATAATTTGGTGGACAACAAAACATACCCCGTCTCGACCCTACCTGCTTGCTCTACATATTTGATTGAGTATTACATACTGTTTTTGATAAATACTCTTCAATATCAAACAGAAAATCGGTACAAAATAACAGTAGATGTTATGGACATAGCGCCTCTCAGTCGGGGGTTGGCAAAAAGTAACGTCACTTTGTACTATGAAGGAAGGTAAGTATTACTTACAGGGCAATTATAAAGAATTAAATTGGGAGCGGCTACCATTAGTGCAGTGTGATTCATCAACGTTAACAAAGACGTAGATGCCGAGTCACGGCCCGGGCGCGAACTCGGGTACGGGGATGGAGCATGGCATTTATTTATTTACGAGGACATGACGAGAGGACGAGAGCGCCAACGTACTCCCGCGAGGACGCCGCGGCGCGAGGCGACGGCAAACAAATTACGCGACAAAGCAATCAATTACAAGGACAAGAACGTAGCTCTATGCCTCTCGAATCGAACGCTACGTCAACAAGAAGCTTTTAGCGGCGGCGATGAGGCGCTACGTGCTCCGAGCAGGGCGACACCTGCAACTTTAATGTCTCCGCTTGTAATATTGTTTATACGGAGTTCTTCCGATAGAATTTCAGAAAACATTTTAGAGAATTAGATTGTCTGTGGGAGTATCGACAAAGTGTAATTTGAGGAGAATCGGAAACGAAGCGACCGGATTCGCAACGGGATTAGGTGGATATCGGCGGAGAATGGCGTGACGGTGGCGGATGGCGTGGCGCGGCGGGCGCGGCGGTGATCCCGCTGCGGCCGCGTATCTCGCTCTAACGAGTTTATCTGCCCCGCGGGCTGCGGCCTCGGCGATGCTCATCTCTTCCCCTATCAGCCGTTAAATGTAATCAATTTCCAGTACAAAATTCTATTTCTATCAGCTCGACTGTACACAATGTAGCTCAAAGCAGTCACAATGGAAGGGACGATACGAGTAGTTATTGTTTTTTAGTAAAATAAGTGAAGTTTATTCTGATAGAAATATTTTCTTTTAAAACTTTTTACTGCTAAGACCTATGAGCCGTAGCGAAAACGAAGAGGGTTATAATTTGCACACACAAACAAAACTACATTTGTACGGGATTGCGTCAATTCTCGTTCAGGAGAACCCTCATGCCGCGTGATATCTTTGCCTGCTCTGATATCGGTCACACTAATTACTTAGTTTTATAATAAAATATATTACGTGTCTGGAAGATATAGCTACAAATTTTCGGCGAAAAGGTGGCAAAGGGCGTAGGCGTGTCCTCGTCGCTGGGCGGAGCGCAGACACGCCCAGCCGCCCACGCCCTTCCGAAAAATTCAAGAACTTTTCTATTGACGCAACGTTAAATATTGAAATAAAATAAAATTTGAAGACGAAATAGTTGTTTCACTTAACAAAATAACGAATATTTGGATTATACTCGTTCTCAAAACTTATTTAGATTTATTTAAAAATATCATTTAAGAGTTGAACATTATTTTAAATGCTTAAATGAAGCATTGCCATTTAAATGCCAATGCACCCAGTATTTTGGTATCGACCTGGTAGCGGTTTGTTAGTTAAGTTTCTAGAATTCTAGTTGTCAAAATGTGTATGTGTAGTGTGTTGGTAGAATAGGTATGTACGCCCGTATAATTCATATAATGATGCAAAAAGTAACGTGTAATATGATATTTGATTATCAAAAACAAACAGGGCAATGAACCCGTTCAAGTCGTTAAAATTATAAGCTGCGTATACCACGGATGGACACCGGACGGAGGGCAGGTCATCCGGTACCGCTAGGAATTACTTGCCCAACGGCGTTATCGGAAGTGTAGTGTTAGAAACACCTTATAGTTTGTTTTGCAAGACAATACGGGACACGGTCAGCAGCGTTGCCTAAATTATTCGTAACAACTTTTACATAATTTTCTGTGATTGTCCAGAACCATTTCGAACCAATTTATTTATTATATTTATTTGCGTCAACGTAAATAGATTTAAACGAGTTCCGATTGAAGCTAAACCAATTCACGACCTTGCATCGCATGTTCTATTAGGTAACTATAAAATATTTCCACCCATCGACCGCGATAACTTAGAATTACTTTGCGGCGAACCTCCTAGAGTTTCAGAGACAGTTTAAAGTTTAATTACGTAGGAAGCTCGGAATTATACGTACCTAGTACCTACTACATCATTTGAGATGGTGGAAAGATACATAAATAAATCAGCTTAATAAATTCCGTTATCTAGGATATCTCAGCATCCTGATATCGTGCTATGTTTGACGAGACATACTTACTGACCATGGTTTTTAAGTTAATAATAATTAAGCTATGATTATATTGTTGCTGAAAAAATAAGAGTTGACCTTTACGTTGACGTAGCAGTTGGTAACAACTAATATATGATAAGTATTTCTACAAACGAAGATATACATTTGTAACGCAATTAATTCGATACATTTCAAATAACTTGTTTTGGTTGCTAGTGATAGCAAAGCTCGCGCATAATAATGATCTGATTACTAGATAGGTCTTGTGACCTTTAATTTTGCGTATTTTTATCGAGTAGTAAACTGGTGTGGTATATCCACAAAAAAGAATTAATAGTAAATATGTGCGTTTGAAGAAAATTCTTTACTCTATAGTTATGAAGATTAAAAAAAAATAATAATACATGTTTCGGCTGATTCCCCAAGTGTGAAATATTATACGAGTCTGCCTGACTAGTAGATATTTATTTGGTCGCAGCGGTGGCGACGGCTGCGACTACGAAGGGCGGGCGGGCGCGGCTGCTGAAGCTTTTATCAAAATTAGCGGCGCACCCGCTCCGCGGCACACCCGTATCGTAAAAACGACATCATCGCCGCATCGAGGACGGCTTGGCCGCACCTAGCTGTCGCACCCTCGTACCTCACCCCTCTAGTTGTCTGTGTATACCTGCAGTAATATTCCTTTATCGTCAGGTTCTTTAGGGTTAAAACCGTCAACTTTCTATTGAAGCCCAAAAGGCTATTAAAGGGATAAACAGATTCGTGAATCTTCCGCTTCCGTTTCACGGAATAATAACAATATACGACTATACGTATATACGCACGCCTTTACCGCGGTAAGGCTTAGAAGGATAACTGAATAACCGTCAGAGTAAGAGTATCTATTTTTTTCGCTGGACACGCTCACCCAAAACAACACCCAACCACAGATGTAAATAAATCAGCTCAAATCTGCTAAAAATTCTATTGGATTTTCGATAGATGTTCTTCATAATTCATACTCAACGAAGAATATGCGTTCAGTGCCTAAATTACTATTCATCATCATCAGTCTAGTATTTTCCCACTGCTGCATAAGATACAGGCAATCTCTCCGAAAGTATGAGCCACATAGGGCCAGTCTACCACGCTGGCCCAGTGCGGGTTGGTCGATTCGATTTGAATGTTGTTCATGGACATATATACCGGTTTCCTCACGATGATTTCCTTCGCCATTTATGGAAGAAATAAAAAGGACCATAGGCCGAGATAGGATTCGAATTCGATAACGGCGCTATGTAAGGCGCAAGAATTTCCGTCGGCCACCACCACTCGAAAAAAATATTATATTAAGTCTCTTGCAATCCTCGTAAGCATACATGCGCAGAAAATGTTAAGAAATAGATGTACGCAAGTAACGGCTAGTTTTGTAATAGTGGCGGCATCCTAATTTCTAGTAAGTAATGTTTAGAAGATGATCTGAATGGTAATGGCCCTAAATCAACAACTGAAATGCGTTTGGTGAGCCATAAGTCGGCCAAGCGACCGAGGTAACGCTTGACACTCTACATGCTATGATTACGCTATCATCTGTATGCGTCCCAGCTCACAGTAACCTTCTTGTTACATGTTAGTGGGGATTCCTCGATGTGATACATAGAAGAAAATAGAAAACATACTATTTTAACATTTTGATGATCACAATATCATTTCATAAATCTTCAAACACTGAGACATATTAGTTATTAGTTATGATATCACATTTACTAGTTCACAATCGTTAAGGTTAGCACAGGTAATTTATGAGAGCAATTGGTTGGAGAGCATCCAAAGATATTTTGTTGGTAAATGACACACGATAGAAGCGATTTGGCAGACTAGCACTACATTACTACGTTTCGTGAAGGATGCAAGTTGGACACGGATACATCGGGTGTCGATGTATTATCTTTCTAAGAATCATCATACCATTCCATTATGTATTTTATTACGCTTACAAACTCAATAAAAATAAATGTAGTAACTGTATCGCAATGGCACACAATAAAAAAGGCAGCAAAAAATTAAAGAGGCGAAGATGGTGAAAATGTGAATATATTACCACAGCAATACAATCATACGCACGCAAAGAAAACGTTGCTTTAAACCGGTAGAGGAACAATATTCGTAACACCGATAATTCACCTTTATACGCTTTAATTTCGGGCGATTTGCGGAGGTGAAATATAGCGTTATGAAAGTGTTATACGCAACGCATTGTAAATTGTTTCTCGTCTTGTGCGGAATGGATCGTACAAACGTTTTTAGCAAAAGGTTCACGAAACCAGTGGGCGTGCAGCATGTGTGTGTATATTAGTAGTTTGGTAGAAAGTGATGGCACGGCCGGGCCGCAAGACGCGTGGGTAACGAGGGCAAGTAATGAAGTGCCACGTTAGGACCTGGGTCGTACCTCCACTCCAATTTCCCGCTAACTGGACCCTTAACGCAACGACCTCCGGGGCTTTTACAGCTATCTGCTGTCTACTTGCTCCGCCGGATGAAGATACATACATTATACATATAAGTATACCTGTACTATACGTGTCAGCTGGAATCTTGATACGAGACAAAAATAGAAACAATATAGTGTTGGTCTCTATAGCGGTAGAAAAGTTTACCTCAGTTATAATTTTCAAAGAATATTGTTCTGTGCATGCCCCAGTTACAGTTTTAATACAGGAGTAGACGAGGTTGAGTCACAGAACGTTTGGTAGTTAAGCGGTATGCATCCAGAGGCTATATGGGAATGATCACTATTGGCAATAAGACCGCCCAATGTAAGTACTCTAGTTTTATCACTGTATTGTTATTAAGTGTTTTTTGTGGAGTGCAATAGAGAATTGTTTTAATAGAATTAATTTCTATGGAGTTCCAGTTCTTACTGTAAAATTAGCTGTGATATAATGATATTGTTTGCAACTGCTGTACACTGCACGTATTACTATTACAGTGTTCAAAACAGTTGTAATATTCTAAAAATATTATGACAAAAAGCGTTGTGATCCACACTGCGCCAACCACACTTCTACGCCGGGTTGAGAAAAAGTGATTTCACCAAGATATTAAAATCGCAACTTCGTTTACAGAATATAAACAAAGAAGAAAAGCAAAGCCAATGCAATTATGTCGCTTGACGTGGTAGAGGGATAGCGAAATGGCTTCCTTAATTCTTGTCCTTTATCATATTTTGTAAACTTGTAGCGAAAATTAATAAAGGTTCATGGTATTTGCCAGGTAACCAAGACAAAGCAAAAAATAAACTTATAACCGACCAAGCTCAACCATTTAGCTGTACAGACTGTACTGATGGCAAGCTTGAAGCCGTAGTCTTGTTTGGTTTCCTATTTCCGAAGCACTAGTAGAGTCAAAAGTGTTTTCATCTTATCTATTCGAAAAATACTGATTGGTTCTTCATCAATAAACGAGCAATGTAGATTTTTTTTCAAGATATTTTCATAAAAGGCATTAATGAGTTTTGAATTAGGAATGTGAACATTATTTCTTACCGCAACCAAAGATATGCTATTCATTATTGCATTGACACACACACTCGCATACTAAACTACCTAGTACCTACCTGTTTTTGTACATCTGTATAGTGCACAAATTAATATGTACTTACTTTTAGTATTTTTTGAAATTTGTATAATCCTGTTTTGGCCTTATCTTATAACAAAATAATTTATATAATTGGAACGCTGTTGGATTACCTAAATAAACAAAACAAAATAAGATATTGTCTACTTGCAATAAATTAGAGTTTTAAAAGAAAAATTATCTGACTTATTGTCTATAAATTTATGTTCGGTAAAGTAGAAACTTCTCGCGGGTAAAAATGCGGGCGGTAGTATCTAACGATTTATATGTTTATTTCATACCTTACATAAGGAAACGACGACATAACTCGAGCTCTAATTTGATAAAGAGTGCATAGTGGACCAGGACTTAATGTGACTTGACTATCTATAGGATGAAACACCAGACGTTTAGTGAACCCATAACATTGTACAGTTATTATAGTACCTACCGCGGGGTCACTAAGTCAAACAGGGAGATCAGTACGGTAAACTAACAACGAGCGCTTTGTATACTGTCGTTTTAGCAAATACCGTTACACTCGATGGTCGTGGATTAACTGCATCTTCCAATTTACAGTTTTATCTCTATTAGTCATACGAATTTAATTAAAAATATATTTAAACCTGTTAATTTGATAATAAACTGGAGCAAAATGGCATATTATTATTATTAGGCATGCTATGAAAGAATATTAAAGTAATTTCCATGTGAATACTTATAAATGCGTATGTTTGTGTCTTCAATGCAATGCTTTTTGCTAACAACGTACTCGGATGTCCTCTGTTGATTATGGCTTATGCCTAGATCATTGAACCTGAAATTTTTGCAATCAAAACTCGTCGATTTCTTTGTTAGCCGGGTATAAAGTCAGAGCGCAGAAGTGAAAAATGCAGGCAATAATGTTTTTTCAACGTGATTTTGGTGCTATTTGAAAATGTGCATTCGGCCAAACTTTATGGTAACGAGAAACGATAAAAAATAATTAGTAGCGATGTTTTTTTATGTAAAAAAAGGCCAGCATTTACTTAACAACCGCGAACGGTTCGTCAACCTCTAACGGTATTTTGATCCGATTTCATTAGTTTCTCTAGCGTTAAGCTTTGCAATGAATTTCAAGTGCTATTTTTTATTCGAATACCCTACCACGTTTTGGGAATTATATTATTAGGATTTCAATCACCGTTGGGTTATTTTGGAAACTTTTCAGATTGTGTATTAAAAAAAATATTTCAGACATAAAGTACATATTTTCAACAATCGTGTCCTAAATGATATCTCTTTAAAATGTATCGAACTTTTAACGTTTGTAAATATAGTAAGGAACGGTCTTCCTAGATACATACAAGAGAAACACTCCAGTTCCTCGTATCAGTACCAAGGTTTCATGAGACAAACCACATATCTCCCTTCATCAAATGTTTAAATAATACTTAATAGAACCATGCTGATGAGATGTCATTATTACCAAATCAGGAAATGCAAAATTGTTTAGGTTGGCTCATCGACGTCTTAGTCACGGTCAATTTCCCAATTTGGCATTGAAAAACGGAGAAGTAGTGAGATGGCGAGGTGAATGTACGCACAAAGTGTGCCACGCGCCGGAGAAACACTTCGGAGTGGATACCGTTAGTGGAACGCGGTCAAGCCGGCAGCAGCGGTACCGCGATCGTGTCCACCGGGCCACTGCTACATCAGCACCTTTCATTTGCTTACCCACTTAGCTTTCTGCAGCTTTCGGCGTTTCCTAAATCATTGTTTACGTAGTATTATAAAGGATTACATCCACTTAATTAAATACTACATAATGTACCTACCTGAAAATTTGCTTGAAGACTGCATACATAGAAAGCCTAACAAAACATGAATTAACGGATGTACCCAAGCAGCGGTTAGTAAGTTAGGTACGAAACCTGGGCTCCAGTAACGCTGGCAGCGTCTCAGAACGTGGTAACCGGAGCGTTTCTAATACCCACGCTTTGACTTGGTTTCACCGCACGCTTTTTACCTTCGTTCTTACTTATTCGTTTTGCGAAATCGTTTGAAATATGATAACGTTAAGTCGATTGCCGAGTTGATCTGGGTTCACACGAACTTCTTGCAGTCAGTTCAGTTAGCTATTGAATTGCCTCGATTACAGCTAGAGTCTCGGGAAACGGCTGCGGGTGTCGTTTTACATGAGGAAAGAATCGGAGCCTCAAGAGCGTCGAGATAGACAAGTGCGGCTTGATTACATAGAAACTAGTTGGAGGGAACAGGCGCATTATGGTAATGACGGTCTTACATCGGACAAATGAATATTTTTCACAATAATTACAGTGGTTGCGGCAGGTAAGGCGCGAAGCACAGAAGCGGGCGCAACAATTTGCATCACAAATATGGGTGGTGGGTGATGGCAGAGCGCATCGCGCGCCCGCCCGCCGCAGCGCCGCGCTTTCGACCAGACAATGTCACAATCAACATCGCGTGGACGCTTTTTGGCCACTATGTGATTGCCGATTGTGGCGTCATAATCACCAAGAACGAGTTTTAAATGTCACGAATTACTCACTGGAAGCAATTACACATACATCTCTAGATTCTCTAGCACAACAGTTTTGAATTTTACACAAATAGAACTTGCTAAGATTAGCATTATGTTAGAATCTTTAATGGCTTAAGATGTGAAAATGCCTTGTGACATTTATATGATAATATAACTTACAAACATATTTTTTTTGGCAGCCGTACTTTATTATTGTCGTATAAATTCAATGCTAAAAAATAACGGTCTTAAGCGGGTAAAAGCGTCCAAGTCGAGAGACTGTGAATTAATAACGAAGTTCTCCCGCGACGCGTGATGACGGCCGACACGAGTAAAGCATTAGAAGCAAACATTGAAAATTTACAAAAAACTCGAATCTAATTACCGCTAGATATTTTTACGCAGAACAAATTTCTGGTGAAATTATGCAAAGTGTGGCGGAACTCAACTTTTTACTTAAAGTTTATTTACGCTTTATAAATCTATTTCTATATGCATTTTTATATTCTTCATGCTGTTCCCCGCGGTTTCACCCGCATGGGCTACAGCTTTATGCATGCAAAGTCTCAGCCCGATCGGTTTAAAATTGACAAAGTTTCATACAAACTTTCATCCCCTATTTTATCCCCTTGGGGTAGAATTAATCAAAATCCTTTCTTAGCGGATACCTACGTCATAACATCTACCTGTATGCTAAATTTCAGCCCGATCCGTCCAGTGGTTTGAGCTGTGCGTTGATAGATCACTATGTCAGTCAGTCACCTTTGAGTTATATATATGTATTTAGATAGATAGCAGTTTAAGCAAGGAAAAGTAAATTAATACAACTTGGCGGTTTTTTTAATTGGTTTTATGTGTTATCGGTTATCGTTTCTATGGAACAATAATAAAATTAATTGAAAACTAGTTAACAACTATGTCACTAACCCACTTGAGAGCCAGATCCCAATCTAGGTAAAGCGTAGCGCCACCTTCGACGATATCGTCACCTAACATCAGCTGACACAAACGTTACTAGACTTAATGTTTGCTCTCAGCAATAGCAAACTAAAAAGGAAAGAAAACAATCATGAGCAACAGGTTCTTACAGGAAGCATGAGAAATTGAGATCACTAAAGAGCGAAAAGTCTTACCCATAACAAATGGAGATAATTTATTAAATTCTAAGTCAGAGTTTTACCGCTGAAATATGAGAACTATCTCGACCAAACGATGCTATCACTGGCGGATTTAAGAGATTTCACCTTGCCCGCGTCATTATACCCTTTTTTCCTTGGAAAGATATATTATGCGTTTAGGGCTCGGATGCGAAAACTTTCCTAGTATACTAACACGTTGTATGCAATGGAAAAACCGCCCATTGATCTTGAAATTTAGTACAGCTTATAAGGTCGAAATTCGAGTGCATACACGAATATTACACACGCGTTAGAGTAGAAATGAGCTAAGGTAAATTGGCACGGCAAGACGCGCTCAATATCGGAATAAATCTCTGACGGAATGGCTCCGTTCGAAATTAACCGGGGTGCTGTATGAAGCGCTAGGTGGAGGAACGGGCGGTAAAGCGGCTCTTAATTAAATCAAGTGACACGTCTCGTCGCTGGTTACCTCAATCACACGACCCCAATAAACCCGCGTGCCGAACGGAAATGCTTTATTTTATACCAAACTACCACTTAAAACCATCTCAGGATATTTTACGGGGTCGTTTAATTAAAAATTTGCAGATAAGACGGTTCGCCTTTGCTCAAGACAACATTTGAGTATAGACAATACGCAAACGGCAGCCTGGCTGTGTATTTCTATCTACAAGTTTGCAGGCACTATAAGCTCGTCTTAATAAGCTCTCGTCTATGCGAGGTCACGGCTCCTCTCTACCTAACATTTCACGTCTCATTTGTTTAAAGTTTATGGTATAAAAAGTAATTACAGTATAAGACTACACATTTTTTAAAATTTTATCTTACAATGTAGCATTTGACCACAAGTCAACTGATGTTATGTGACGTTGTGGTTGCCTCGCTGCACCTGGAATGGAAACTGGGCCTCAAGTGAGGTTGTTACCTATGGGTCTTTTGGTGGCAAAAGGTGGTGGGTCGTACGAAATAATCGGTCGACCCAGATCTATAATATATTTATTTATATGTTTATTTATAATAATTTGTTCATATTGGTTAAGTAAGCTCATGGAAAACAGCGAGAACATCCGTTAAACCCACCACTAAAAATGAGTTAATAATAAAAAAAATGTAAGAATGGAGGCTCGTTACGTAGAAAGTTGATTAAAGTAGTAAAAATCCAGAATTGAGGGATAACAATAAAGCTCGGGCCGAACTGCGAATGCAAGTTGTGCATCGGCGGCGGGCGGCGCGACGGTCGCGCTCATTATTTCCATAACGATCTCGCGACGAGCCGCCCGCCCTCGGCTCTCGGCTCCCGACTCCTGGTCACGGCAATTAATTAACTGGCTAAACGGTATCGTGTTTTACATTCTGATGTTTACGCAACTCTCCAGCGATAATGTCACCGGCTATCGGCATGACAGCGCCGCCCGTGCTCATATTAATTAATAAATTATTAACCTGACCCACCTCACTAAAAAATTAAAGAGTTTCATTATCAGGTTCGTTATGGTTAGTGACGTTCTATGCATATAAATTGCTTATTTGAATAAGGAAAAGTAGGAAAACGTTAATCAGAAAGAAACAGAGAATAAGTTTTCTTTTCATATATAGCTAGTGTTGTATGCAACACAACTTATGGCAACGCTAAAATGTAATGAAGATGGGTAGTAGAGTGTAAAGTTAAGGGCTTGTGAGAGTGCAATAAAACGAAGAGAACATGAATTTACTGTTTCTAGGGCGCATGAATCAATGCGCTCGTAACTTTCAAGGTTGGCACGTGAATGTGACCGCGTGTTCGGTTTATGAAAACACATGCGAGTTCCTCACACCGTATAAAACGATCGACAGGTGATCAATGAACCAATGTGTAGAGAGATTAGGTCAAATTAAAACGATCGTTTGGTTCTCATCAGCGTGTCGTAATCGCTGGCAATGGCTGTTACTTAAATTAGTTAACAATGACAATTTCGCTGGCAAACAAACAGAGGAGTCCTAAATAGACCGCATGCTATTCTCGATCTGTCGTCGTCACACCGGTGTGCGAGCGTGCCGTCTGCTGCTGACTCACTCACCTCAAGGTGATGTGGGCCAGGAATGAAAGTATGACACCATTCCATATATTCAAACATCTTGCGTTTGTTTCAAAGAGCATCCCTACAGTTATTATTTATTTTCAAATCTATCACTAAATTGTACCAGTGTTTGGATACCGGTTTTCAATCATGCTCGATTTGGAAATTATCATCAATGTATTTTAACCCAGATCTAAAATAATCGTTGGGATGTATAATCGTTGTTCTAACTTTCCACGAGTATTAATATAAATATTTGTTTTTTTAGCTAGTACCTGCTGTGTGCCCTCTTTGTATGGGAATAATAACGAAACCAACTATGGAAATAGAAATGCGAATATATCGGTTAAATGGCAAGTCAATCAAGAAATGGAGGTTCTCATGTGCCACACGAATCGTGCATGCGCGTCAGACTGGCTGGTTGCGTAACCGCAACCGACATCAGCCAGCCAGGACATTGATCTCGTGCTTGAACTTGAATCAAGCAGCGTGTTTCCATAAACAAATACAAATTTATAGATATATCTGCATAGCTCCCACTCCAATGACTCGTCAACACATCTCACACCAACTAGGAATGCCTATTGAAGGATAGCTGCTTAACAAGTTGAACCTCAGCATTCACTTACATAGCTCATGTGAGTGTGAGCCATTCTAAGTTTAAAAGTCAATGAAAATTTTTCAAAACTATCCAAGTGCCATCCTTTGTAGAATAGCAGAAATCCTACTTTGGGTTGGAATAGAAATATTTATAACTGTTTCATGAACTTCTTCAAAGTTTAAAAGAAAGACAAATTGCCGAAAAAACAAACATAATAAACAACATTTTATATAAGAAAACGTCGGAAAAATTATCTTCTAGTATTATATACAATGGAAGATAGGCATCCTCTTTTAAAGCTAGTTTGAGACTAGATGATGAATACGCAAACGTATAAGCTCACTACGTTGGATTTACATGAAAATAATTTTGCAGCTCATCAATGTACCAAAAGCTGGCCGGAAATTGTAGGAAATTGCGAGAGAAAATGAATCCGACCGTTTGAGAGGTCCGTTCGAAGTAAAGCTCGTGGAATGAGTTTAGAATTTCGCGTTTGCTATCATTTGTAAACACGAATTGCTCAATCGGCGGTCAACGTGAGTCACGTAATAATGACATTGACCGCGTGTGTCGAAGTAAATAAACATTAAATGACATGCTGATTATTAAAAATGCAAACGGGTGGTGAAAGACAGCTTCGTATCACGTATTGTTAATGCATAAACGCTACATTAGCAGAAAAGAACAGTAAAAATAAAGTGGTCTCCATCAATCACACGAACAGAGCCGGCGCTTCCGGACGCGGTCTGGTCGAGCGAAACATTTCTTTGAATAATGAATGTAGGTAGGTATCGTGCCCCGTAACTGGACGTGATATACGCCGTCGTCGGCCGCATGCATAATTTCACTTATTTTATGTGGTTAATTGTCGAAAATGACCGCTAGTGAAATATATTACAGGCTGTGGGAGGCCGACACCTAATGTATTCCGCAGTCACCGCTATGCTCCGCCCGCCCTCGCCTAGCCTCGTCTTTGTGTAGTGCCAGCGCCACCACCACGCACAACATACGTGCCACGTATACAGTTAATGTAAATCACATCCAGAGTACGTGTAAAATATGCAACTATAAGCTGTTGTAGGCCACCACTGTTTGTTGTGTTATGAAATGTAGATCACGAAGTAACAATTAACTTTGTATATTAATACGTTTAATAATTCGGTTTTATGAGGTTAGCCGAAAGGATAGGACGACACGGATTGTACCTAATGGGTATGCACTCTTTTTGGTGTTTTATTTTGGGGTACTACGTAAAAATTCAAAAGATCAGTTGTGTTATCGCGCTGTGACGTTCGAGTGTTATCTCGAGGCGATATCTCTAAACGCGAACGTACGGAAAATGCTAGTTAGTCTATATATTTTTGTTTTCATCTATTCGAATTGGAACGATAGATATTTCCAACAAGAGCATATAAATTCGAGTGCGCTTAGTTGGTCGTAGCGTTTCCACGGCGCACACAATCGCGGCAACTCGCGTCTACAATGCCGCTGCATTACAATTTTTCAAAGCAGACATAGGCGACAGAGCATAACAAAAGAGCTAGGAAGTCGCAAATAAACGAGCGCTGTGGCAAGCGAAGGTGCACGCACACTACCCCTGCAATTCGCACCATGAAACGGCGAAAAATAAAAAAATTTACATGTATATGTAGGTAGGTATACATGATATTTATACCCAAAGTAAACTTCAAGGCAAAAGAAAAATGGATAATGTAACATGACAAAATCTAATTCAAAGTGCATTTCTACTTTTTAAGTTAATTGTAAATGGCTATTAAGACTTAGCAGTGCCGATTGGAACTATATTGGAACTTATAGAACGTATAACCTAGCGTTGCAGTTTTCTTCCAGTAAGATACTACTTACTGCAAGTACATTTTTGTTGAAACCACGGCAAACAGATAACGCCTCAAGTCTGAACCGAGAAAAGACGTCATGCTAATGTACAAAAGCAATATGCAAGCAATAGTGAAGCAACTACATCGCGGAATATTTCGTACGAAACTCGTATGAATTAAATTGAAATACAAAGGCTGGATCCAATTTGTGTAATGTAAGTTTCAGAGGATGAATGTGATCTCTCAAAAAGCTTGGAAGGTGAGTTGGTTGAAATAGAAGGACTATCTGTACATTTAGCGCATTTCGAAGGCAGCTATGAATACGTGGAGATTCGGCTTCGCGATAGAACCTTCGCTATGGCGCGCGGCCGCCGCAACCGCGCTGCCCAAAGGCCGTTCCTTTGCAAGCGCTGTGATATTTACCGTAAATTCGACGGTTTCCTACGAACCTTCACCAAGTTATTTGTATAACGGTCTCTCGCTGTTTGGTGAATACTTAATTTCAATGTTTACATAACACGTTGGACAATAATTTACAAAATATTAAAATTATTTCGCGCGTTTTTATACCGAAAAGTAATGGTATAACGTTATTGTAAGCTTTTGTTGTTACTATTGCAAGAAAATACGTAATATTAAATGTAGTGACAGGTTCGAACAGTTTGTTTTTTCTTTGTGATAACTTTGATTAAGGACATCTTTGTTATAAAATATATATAAGTAATGTACAAATCTAGTTTGTTCATGCAAACTTTTTGCCAAATGTTTCCAGAATTTGAATTTCGTAATTTAGAAACGTGTGCACGAAACGAGTTTTCTACGGCATCGGTTCACGGGGCGCTGAGCGGCGTGCGTCCGACGTGGTAACCGGCCTGCGAACACTCTTTGGCTACTGGCTATCGGGGAAAGCTAACCCATTCGTGTTTTTTTTTTGAGGAAAAAATACTTTTCTACTTCAACTGTTTCAAAAAATGATTAATTGTTACTCTGGAACTTGCAATAATAATAAACCAATAGCCCAGTAAGTTATCAACTTTTACAATGCAGAATAACAGAAATTTAGATGTTTTATATTCACATTGATTTACATTGATATGGACAAAACAAAAGCAATACGTAAGTAAAACGTTTGAACACACACAAAAGCCACAACTTACATGAGGAATCAATATGTAAATTCGACCTCACGCATATACATAAGCATGGTGTTTTCACATTCCACTTGGGAGTGAAAGCATTTTATTACGAAAATATCAAGGAACACAACTAAATAATAAGCATCATTATCCATCTGTACGTAACTCTCTCTGTTACCTTTTCACGCAGCTGAACAGATCTTGATGAAATTTGGTATGAAGATGGTTTGAACTTTGGGGACATAAGATCTTTTTAAAACACTTTTATTAGCTTGACTTGTAACTAACTAACTAACTAACTAACTAACTAACTAACTAACTAACAATGTAATCAAATCTTAGAAGTCAATTTTCACCTATTTCTAATTATCGTATCGACTTGAAACTTTGTATGTGTATGTAATCTCGGTGACAATGCAATAATTTGGTATCATCGACCTGATCTGATGATGCAGCCGGAAGGTGGGTAGGGCATCTCTGCAGTGGCTTCTAGTAAACCCCTCGTGTTTGGACTCATATGAATCGTCTTGAAGAGTACAATAAATTGCACTTGGTGACGAGGGTCTGATGATGCAACCGGAAGGTGGGTAGGGGATCTCTGCAGTGGCTACTAGCAAACCCGTCGTGTTTGGGCTCATATGAATCGTCTTGATGAGTCTAATAGATTGAACTTGGTGACGAGAGTCTGATGATGCAACCGGAAGGTGGGTAGGGGATCTCTGCAGTGGCTACTAGTGAACCCCTCGTGTTTGGGCTCATATGATTCGTCTTGATGAGTCAAATAGGTTTGACTTGGTAACAAACGACTAAAAAGTAAAAAAATAATAATATATAGTTTAAAAAACTAAAAAAAAACACTTTAAAAACGCACTGAAAAATATAAAATAATTAAATTGACTTGAGTTACGATATAATGGTTAATTCAAAAAGTGTGGAGCGCTTCTTTTACTGAGTAAATAAAAGTACACGCAACCAAAAAGCGCTCCACACTTTTTGAATTAACCATTATATCGTAACTCAAGTCAATTTAATTATTTTATATTTTTCAGTGCGTTTTTAAAGTGTTTTTTTTAGTTTTTTAAACTATATATTTATCGTGATATACTGTCGTACACTCGGATGAAAGCGCGAGGGCACACCTAGGTAGTATATGAATAGACATTTATTAAAATAATAGAATAACTGGAACAGATCGATGCAGCTCTGGACAGCGATACATCGCATAACCGCAATACTCGGAGTGCACAATGATTCATATATTATATACATTGTTTATACGGGATGCGATCAAATGTAGGACGCTGGGCTGGCCTGCCATTACCTTTATCAGTACATTAAATGTCACACTTATCATGCCATATCATATCTACTCTACATAGTCAATAATCTAATTTCAGTGTCACACATTTATTTACATTAACATCCAATAAACTATCTACGATATCAGTATCCGGATTTCTCTTTTGGTCGTGTGCCTATTGCGCATGCATGTAAAAGAGCAACTCGAACTCAGGAAAATTACAATATTCCATAAAATTACAAGATGTTTGGGGTTGATGCCACTTCATGCATAACAATGAACATATAGGATAGATAGAAATATTGCAGTGATTGTTTCACGCGATATTGTATAGGTAAATTATTAAATGAATAAGACCAGCATTGATTAATAGACTATTGTTAACACGATGTTGCTCTCGCCGTTTCACTTCTTTTTTAATGTATGTTCCAAATTTTTCCGATAAAATACATGAACTATAATTTGATTCGCAAACTCTACATATTTTAATAAATATACGAAAAATTAAAATTATATTAGGAAAATAATTCAAGATATTATACTATTCCCGAGTCTTTATTGTGGTATTGTAATAGAAAATAGTTTTTAGTTCATAAAAACTATATATCTTTGATGAAGTCGCAGAATAATGAGCTGATTGGTAACTTTATCGGCGTGCGCTGATTTGATATAAATGAACACAAAGTTTTGCAAAAATGTTGTTTTAAAATATAGAAACTCCGTGACACATCTAGATTACATATTTAACAGTTTTGGGAAAAATTCAGTCTGTAAAAATATTTGTCTGGCTGTGCGAAGCCACTAAGGGTCACTATATTATTTTTGTATGATTAGAGAAATTGGTGTCATTTTATCTTAAATCATCTGTTGGTTGGTACGAGCATCACTTGAGGACGGCTGGACTGATTTGACAAAACAATAGTTAATGTTCGGATTTTTTTAGCTTGAATACGAGACCCGCTGCAGCACTTCTTACATTTATATATGCCTATTCATGCGAAATCGCGGCGCTCACTAGTTTTGAAGTAATATATTAATTGATTGGATGCTTCTGTTAATTCTTATTAACATTGCAAGATAATTCGGTATAAATAGATACGAAGAAATTAACTAATTCACGTAGGTATGAAAAACTGGTTTCCTATGTCGTTCTGTGTGGTATGTGGTTCGCTCGATTCTGAATCAGTTGATGGTTTTAAGTATATTAAATAATTATATATGTATTATTAAACTCGTTTGAAATAAACACCCATGTTCATCGTGATAATCTTATATAAAAAAAATTGAATCGCCAAAATGTATGTACGCGCATAACTTTAGCAAGACTGTTTATATCGAGAAACTGGCATCGGGTCAGAGTATGCTTTATCTATGTATGCCAAATTCGCATTCTTTAGCTTGTACAGATAAAGCTCTTGGAGGCTGCGAGTTACTGTGACACACGGACACCTAGCAACGGAATGAGGCCCTTCTGTTTTTCCAAGTTTACGGAAAACAAGACAAGTTTACGGCGTATTAAATTTGGATACTAAGCATGTCATTATAAAACTTGTATTGTTTTTAGAATAGTTACGAATACATATTAATCTTGCACTGCAGCTTTTAGGGTGATAAATTACACAAAGTTTAAAATTAAAATTGTATAGCGAAACAGACATACTTTGTGTATAATAATTTTACTTTCAAATATTGATACTCTTTTAGCAGTGCATAGTTATTTCTAATTAACTTAGCGATATAATAATGTCAGAAACATTATGACGCTCATAATGGTTATGAGTTCAAATTGAGCTGTATGCCGCTGTATATTATACACAATCAGCATCATCAGTGCAAACATCACCGCGCGTATAACAAGGTGCTAATAAAAGATTTCAACGCGTGCATATTAACTTATTCGGGCTACTTACATTATGTACCTATGTGAACTGTTTCTTAATAAAAACGACATCAACGCGTTTATAAAAATTACGTCCGCGTCCAATCATCTGTACGAAAATGTAAACTTCTGAAAGTTATTAAGAGCTTGAAATTAAACGAAATTCTTATCTATTCGGTTGTGATGTGATCATTGAATCGCGATAAGTAAATGCAACAGCATAACATAGAGGGAGGTTCTCTAGTGTTGTGTTAATTGGAAACTACCTGTGCATACTTTCTAAACAATGCGCATTCGTAAACAAACACCGACAAAGCGTTGTTAATAGAAAAGCACTTACGATTTGCAATTTAAGATCCTTCCCAGCCGCGGCGGCCGCGGTGACCGACGTAGTCACCGGAGATAGCCACTGATGTAAGTTAATATAACGTTTAGGTAAAAGTTTTAGGGAAATGTCCGCCTGTGCATAGGCCCGTTCGAGACACGCCGCAGTGGCTCCGTCGAGCGCCAGCGCCGGCTCGAGCAAGGCGCCGCCACCCTCGAGTACCACCATCGTCGCAACAGTATATTCACAAGTTCAAAAAACAACACCAACACTGCGAATCACTAGTCGGCGGCGCGAGTCGGAGCTACATGCTGGGTGGCGCGGCGTGGCGTCCGGGCGGCGAGAGTCGCGGAACTGGCCCGGCGCGCACCTGCCGCCACCGCCCGCGCCCCACCGCGCGCCGCCCACAGCTTCGTCAACAACACACCGTTGCTGCAGCGGTCGCTCTGCATTCACAAAGCTGTGCAGAACACTTTCGTCCCACTTTCTGAACTTGCGATCCACTATAATGTGGACCGGTTTCGTGCCTGTAGGTTCGATGCGTCAATGGTGAACTTGCTCTCAATCTTCAACAATAAGTAAAGATTGGAATAAATGTAACGGTAAGTTAAATACTTTAAAATTGCTCGGTTCTGTTCAAACAAGTCGATGAATTGGCCGTTAAAGCATGTTTATGGGAACAACAAACAGAAATTTGGATCGTGTAAACGAAAGACAATAGAAGTCGGATAAATGGAACTGGTGGAAATTAGCCTATCAAAGTTTAAAATAGCGCGCGGCGCCGTCGTCTCTCGCCACGTGACCAGTTCTGCGGCCCCTCCCTCTTTACATATTTCAAACATTACGTCTTCAAACAACACCAACTTCCGAACAATTATCGAACTTCCAATAATTAACGACCCGTAGCTACTCGCTCTTAACTTTCTTCACAAAGCAATCGTGAAAGCCTATGTAGGTATAAAATAAAAACACTTTTCGCTTAAAGTTTACCGACCGATACAAAACAGAAATGCGTGATTCTAACTTCAATCCAATTTAGAAGAATGTCCCCTGGAGAAATATTCCAAAAACAATGGTAAAAGTTGTGAAAAAATTCGATTTCGTCATATCACCATGTGGTTTATGTGGCATTTGTATCTACTATGATGATGCGATGGTGCTTATCTTAACAAAGAATGTTACAAAATAAAACAAATAAGGCACTTATTCATTACGAACACTTATTATATGAAATGATTATGCCTATGAGAAAAAGTTTACAAATCAACTCAACAATGCTGACTTTTAGACCCACCTAAGATCATATCAGCTGCGCCACTCTGGCGTAAAATACATCTGTATTTTTACAGCAAAACTTAGTAATACTGAAGATGTACTTTAAAACGCAGAGATGGAAACATTTCAGTCAAGAAGGAACGCACAAAACAGATACGAGCTACGAGTGCACCTAAACCGCAGAAATTAATTTACCATAAACACGGGTATTAATAGACGCGAGACAATACGCCACCCCCGTGAACTAGTCGCCGGTGTAATGTCTCGCGGCACGCGACGCACCGCCACCGCCGGCACCCCGTCTTCGACCTCGAACGTGCGCCCAACATTTGCATACAGCCCCCTCATGATAACATGTGTCACTATTGCTACAAATCAGGTCGATAAACCAGACGGTAACAAAAACGGACTTGTCCAGTTCTATTCTACGCTAAGCGTGTTTCCATCTTAACTACGTACTGACGTAACAACAGGTGAGATAGTGGTTAAATGCAGGGCTGTATTCTAAAGGTGTTCACAACGCTTATAAACAAAAATAAACGCGTTTTAACGATGCAGAATACGTTTATAGCATTAGAACCGTGTCTGTTAAAAGTGTTAAAACTCACATTCCGAGTTCAGAGTTTGAACAACCTATTGTGTAATAAAATATTAATAAATAATAGTAATTTGTGATTTTTTACATCGAAATTTATATATTAAGTATGTATGTGCGTTTACTTCTGCGTTAAATGATTGTACTGGAGCGTAGTCAAGAATAAACAAAATTGCTACAACTCGGATTTGCTACATTAAAAATAAATAGCAGGCTGTTATGACATTACTTGAAATGGCTTTAAAATCTGCTGAAGAATATCTTTATTATTTAAAAAAGGAGATGCAATGAAAACTTGCTCAGTCTGTTTTCTAACGTACCTGTGTACACATTTCTTCATAATTTGATGGATCTGATTTACTTAGCTTACGTTTTAATCTATCTATTCTAAAATTTGTATACTACTATAAATCTAACTTATCTATCTGGTACTATACAATGAAAATATTTTTAAACAATTAGTATGCACTAATTAGATATTCTTGACAAGGCGTAATAAAGCCTTGTTTATTTATCCCTAGTTGAAGTTATCTATGTTAAATAGTTTAAAAAACTAAAAAAAACACTTTAAAAACGCACAAAAAAATTTAAAATAATTAAATTGACTTGTATTACGATATAATGGTTAATTCAAAAAGTGTGGAGCGCTTTTTGGTTGTGTGTACTTTTATTTATCCAGTAAAAGAAGCGCTCCACACTTTTTGAATTAACCATTATATCGTAATACAAGTCAATTTAATTATTGTAAATTTTTTTGTGCGTTTTTAAAGTGTTTTTTTTAGTTTTTTAAACTATATATTTTTATTTTTTTACTTTTTAGTCTTTTGTTACCAAGTTCAATCTATTGGACTCATCAAGACGAATCATATGAGCCCAAACACGAGGGGTTTACTAGTAGCCACTGCAGAGATGCCCTACCCACCTTCCGGTTGCATCATCAGACCCTCGTCACCAAGTTCAATCTATTGGACTCATCAAGACGAATCATATGAGCCCAAACACGAGTGGTTTACTAGTAGCCACTGCAGAGATGCCCTACCCACCTTCCGGCTGCATCATCAGATCAGGTCGATGATACCATATTATTGCATTGTCACCGAGATTACGTACACATACCAAGTTTCAAGTCGATACGTCAATTAGAACTGGGTGAAAATTCACTTCTAAGATTTGATTACATTGTTAGTTAGTTAGTTAGTTAGTTAGTTACAAGTCAAGCTAATAAAAGTGTTTTAAAAACATGAAAAACTTAACCTTTAGTCACTTTATTCATACTTTTTAACGACATATAAATAATTTGTAACTTTGACTACAGGTCAAAAAACCAGGCCTAAGTTACGCGGAAAATAAAACTATGTGGCAATTGCAGCGCGGGAGAAAAAGCGGTTAGAAACGAATAAAACAATATTAATGAGTTCAGCTCATCAATTATTTGAGAATTCAAAAGGATTTTAGGAAGAAGTCTACCTCGACAGTCGGCACTGACTGCTATTCCAGAAAGCATAATTAACTTTCTTTTCCACGACAATGTCAAATGGAGCATTATAAATGAACTTAGTAATTATTTGGCTTCAAGTTGTCGGAAAATAGCAGCGATCTAATGACAAGAAACTTTGCAAATAAAGCAGCCGGTAGCAGTTTCCAGTTAAATATTGAAAACACAATCACAACAAATCACCAGGAATAACATCTTAGAGGCATCTATTTCTCGATTCGACTTTATAAATACAGGTTATGTAACTAAAACAAGGTATATAATTTCAAATGGATCTGTCAATGTTGTCACAGATTATTCACAGATATCTTTGGTTTCATGCGGGTAACTGACCATAAATATGTCATATGGTGTCGATGATGAGAAGGTAGCAATGAGTTTTTTTTTATTAGCAATATGCAAGCATTTGACCCCAGTCTCACCTGATGGTAAGTGATGACGAGGTCGATGATGGAGCATGCTTACCTAGAAGATACCTATTCACTCTTGACTTGAAGACTTCCAAATTATACTTATCGGGAAACAAGGACGCCGTAAAGTGTTCCACTCCTTCGCCGTTCGCATTATAAATGTGGAAGCGAAACGTTTAGTGCGTTTTATAATTATCATAGGTTCGCGGCGGATATCAAGCCGGAGAGGGCCGGAGACGCGAACCGACACTCGGCCGTGTATCGGCTCAATTATTCACACTGGCGGCCCCGCGCCGCCGCATCATCCGCTTGCTGCCAAATTAAAAGTAAATAACGAAATGAAAACAAGCGGCCCGTACCACGAGGGACTCGCAAACCTTTTACCGCTGTACTACAGCTAAACACACTTCATCATTCTATTGGCTATTTGCGAATGCAGATAAAATTGCTGATATTCAACTATGCAAGTATCGATTGAATCGGACTGTTACAAATACAAAACAAAAAAGCGAATACTTTAACTGATTGTACACTTTAATTTATTTTGTTGTTTCACGGTGAAATGGTATTGGTTATATTCGATGAAATGGGATACCTTTACTTATTAGATGTACCGGTCTGAGTTGTTAAATGTTTTAATTTAAAAACGATATTTAAAAGTAATTTAGGTGTATAGAAAGATACAACGAATGCAGGATAAAACGAAGGCCACAAGCCAGCCAAAAGCCCTATTCTCAGTGGAGAGCAATTTCAAAGAACAATGAACCGGGGATGAATGGTGGCGCCGAAGTAAAAAGTCTATTTACATCATATGCACATTTCCTGCAACAATATAAAAAACAGCAGATACACTGTTGTTGCGTGTAAACACGCAGCTAAGTAATTAGTCAGTAAGCACTAAGTTTATAAGGTACACCGAGCCGTGTAGGTCCTGTTAATAAAATGAGAAATTATATTTGCGTAACAACAGCAAAACAGAGCATGTAACACGGTTGCTACTAATGCAATACTTGAAATGTCCAAAATATGACTTCTTAAAGACTTCTTAGGATAAGGACAGTCAAATAAAACGTTTTAAAACCCCGCGTGTTTACGGGATCATTAGTGACAACACCAGTTTATTGTGGGTGGGTCGGTCAAGACATGTGAGACAGTAACGAGGCAAGTCATCGCGGGACATAAGAGCTGCCCCTTGAGGAGAAAATTGTCACACAGCAAACTGTGTCACGGGTATCATTATTTGGGCCCGGACACGTGCGAGTGACATATTTGTCACAACATTATTCGCATTACTCAGCTGCTTTATTACGTGTCGAATAGCTTTAATTTGATGAAGAGTCATCTTCCTCTGGCTCTCGTTGTTACCTCTTTCTCAGAAGGATTGGTCTTTGATAATAGAGCTGGTGACATAAAGGCGTTTCATGTGTAGTTCTATCTGGTCAGATCAATGCCATAGAGGAGATATAGTAAGTTAAGTACTCAACGCATCGGCTACGACCTCGCTATCCGTAGATTGCTTGACGACCAATATGGCGCAATGGACAAACAGCAGACTGTGAAGTGTGTGAAGGTTCATTTCCGAGACGGGATAAAAGTTTAGGAATAAAAAAAGCGCAAGTATGTTTTCCGTGGATCCACGTAACTTCTGATACTCTAGATTCAGGGAAATCTAGTTAAGGGGTCAGGGCACATTAAACACATGGGATTGAGTGGGCGGTGTTGGTGTGCAATATACTTAACTTTTTTTTCTTGGCATGTAGACGGAAGCTTCGTTGTGCTTTTGAGCTGTTTAAAGATTTATGTGTTATTTCGGCATGCTCCACATTATCCGATGTATCATCTTCCTGCACCACATTTCAAATATGTCAATGAGGGTTCGATATCTGATGCTTGACGAAAAAACAAGATTGTCACTATCGTATATGGTCTTCCCAAATACAAAGCTGATGAAAAATAACATTCTTAGTCATACTATAACATTCTAGTAATACCTACAGGTGACTTCTCATTAGTTTCATAAGAAACATTTTGCCTATACTAATCTTCTCCATAACTTTCAAGGCCCAGCAACCCAGTAAGTACATACTTTTTCGCACAATCTATTATTTTTGTTTTGAATTTATTTATTCAGAGACTTTATTTCTTGCTAACTGCTTACACCAAATTCTCAAAACTGAACCTATCTTGACTCTCACCTCCAAGGCTCCATGCCCTGGTTGTTGCAGTATATAGGCTTCCGATAACGTGATCAGGAGTTAGGGAATTCCACAAAAGTTCCAGCTGACTCATGGCTGCCCTCGTTTTAAATCACGTGGCACTATAAGATAAAAAAATGTAATAAAAAATATGTTTGAAAATACTACTTCAATGTTTCATAGTAATTGGATCCCATCCAATATTTGTATACTGTTAACCTATAATACATGTATTCTGTCAATCTAAGGGTGACGCACTAGGTTATTGAAGATGCGGTATGAGGAGTTATCAAATATGAGAGTACCTAATATTCATTCGGAATTCTAGTAAGCATTCGGTGACAAGAACTTTGTGATCCAGTATACAATAGTAGTTTGAAACTAATTTGAAACACATACCTATGTTAAAAGTAATTGCCTGTTGTGGACTCTTTTTAGTAGGATAATGCAGTTTTGTCGTATATCAAAATATTTACTTCATAAAATGCACGCATATGGACAACAGAATAAACGTGCGTTGCTGGTGGAATGTAGGAAGTGATGAGTCTCGAGCAGCCGAGCACGACAGCGAGTTGAACGCCCGTGGCGCAGCCGAGCGTGGTGCGTACGGCTTCTCGCCACACACATACGTGTCTAACTACTTACTTACTTAACCAACGTACACAAACGTGAAATCTTGTTAAAAGCCTCCACAAAATAATGACCAATTAAGACTTTCAATCCCGACAAAAACCATCTGTCATCTTGTAGCTGTAACAAAAGCTGATTTACTTCAAGAAAAGCAATATAAATTGTAAGGATGAGTCTCGCGTATTACGGTAAATCGTTTTGAAGGCTCTGCTAATGAATTTGGATTATCAACAATGAAACTGAGGTCTTCATGGTCCGTAAAGCCTAAGCAGATTTATGTGACAAAGCAATTTTATACACAACAAACCCAGCGAATCGAAAGAACAATTACGCGAGTCAAAGCAGGTATCTCAGAAAAGCGCGGCGAGATATAACAAATCGCTGGCGTAACAAAAGAGGCTTTCTCGCGGCCATTACGACGGGATGCACGGAGCGAAGCGAGGCGCGAGCTGCGCCGTCGGGCGGCGTAGTGCGATTAGCGTATGCGGTACAGGAGGCTCTGGCGCCCGGCCGCTCCCTAGAGAACCCCCAATTTACGATTGTCGGAAAGAATATCTTCGACATAGGATTTTTTCCGACTCGGTAGTGACCATAGTCGGCTATGCACAGCGATGTCTGGCTTCCGACTTTAGCTTGCGAACAAAACGTGGAATTTAACTGAAGCAATTGAATAAATAAAATTTCTTAGAGAGCGTACGGAGTAAAGGTAGACGACAGGTCGGTGTGGGAACCGTAATAAGGGCTACCATAAAATGTTACATTAGGTAACGGCGGCTTCTGGGGCAGCTATAAATATCTCCGTTCGGAAGTACGGGCAGCGTCCCGTGGGAGCACGACATGTCGCCGAGACACCGCGGACGTGTCGCACGAATAAAAACATCTCTCTCACTTGAGTTCTTCGAGAAACGACTTCACCGCCGCCAATCAATATCACTTAGCAATAAGTGCGACCTCTCATATGTGACCATTATCTTTATGGAGCGCAGCCTACGTAGGTACCAAAATTACGACCGCTGCTACTGCGGCATCATACAGTTATTTTATTTCCTTTTTCGCCGATCGCGTTATAGACTCAGCCGAAAGGAGTTAGTTGGCTATTAATGAATTAAAAAGGAGAAAAGGTGGAAAGCCGTTCATCAAAAAAATGGCTAAGTACATATTATAAGTATTTGACAAACATAGGAGTTGAAAGTCTAAAGAATATATTTACATACATACAACTTCGCCGCTGTTTACTTTTGCGAATCCCCTTATCATATTTAGCATTTTCTGCGGATTTCCCTCCGTGACACAACGCGATAACAAATCCTTACTTTTTTTAATTGAGACCTGTCTTCGAACACCTATGTACCTACCTCAGCGTAGTTCTAGTTTTTAAATAACTTAATTGTGCAATAAATAAATCTGCATGGACGAGGAAGAGACTACCGATTCACGGTCTTTCACAACATACATTATGTAAATAAATAAAAAATTGGTGATGTACTATGGCTATATCTTTCACAACAAATGAAATAACATTGTATTTGAAATGACATTGAATCTATACGCACAAAAATCACACACACGTACGTACAGAGACTGGTAACGTAGCTTTCGCGGGAGAAACGATCTTAGTTTCACTCGTTGGTGGTTCGCTTGTGAAATCTACACTACTGTGTACTACTATTACACGCCACGTATATCAATTTGTGACTGTGGGTGTACCTAACCCTATAACTAGAATAACAAAAGAGAGCATCTTTTCTCGGAATACTTTACTCGACATCGTAACATATATTATTTCAATACTCGATGTACCTATCTTATTTATAATTACGATTGTGATTGCAATTTTCGATATAGGGCAAACATTTTGGAAGGTATATTAAGGAAATTATTAAACGTAACTGATGCTCTAGCAGCAGCCAACACAATCCCAACAAGTTGAATAAGTCAAAATCATCAAATCACCTCAGCTAAGCAAGAAAGTAAACAGAGGGAGACCCACAAATTGCTTGCGTTATTAAGCGGGCCTTAAAAGTTTAGGGCCGCCTTAGTTTACAGAGGTAAGCTCGAGGTTAGCCTAGGTGAGTTTGTTTTAGCGGAAATGTCAACAGTACATGACCAAGTAACGGACCACAGGAATGAATTAATTGTGTATAAGGACATTAATAACAAATAACCGCTACGCCAAAGTATAACGTCTTGAAGTTTATACATACCCTTTATTTAGTTTAAAGCTAGTTTAATGAAGTTGATAGCCAATAGCAGCATGAAAGCAATGCATTTAACTAATAAAGCCGTAGCTATCAGTACAAAACGCAGACAACTAATGCGCGCAAAGAGGTAGAGTCGATTAGTTACACATAGTCCCAAGCGGTGCAACATACGCTCGGTGTATGTCCATCAAATGTCACAATCAATTACCGCGACGGCTCGTGCCTCACACCCCCTCGCTGTGCGCTGGTTCACTCGCCTGCAGGGTAATTAAACTGTCGTGTCGAACCAAATACACATACATATATGTTTATTGGTTTCTCCACTAAAACGTTAGATATGTAAAAATGTCATAAATTAATCGCTGTTGTAAGGTTGCTCTCGAAATGGAAATGGTAATGAAATTGTTTTCATAACTCCCGAGACGTAACTCGGCTAAATAACAATCTGCGAGGCGGGTAAGTGAATTTTAAACAAAAGAACGAAACCTGGAGGGCTGGCAACGGCCGAGGCCGAAGCGCCCTAAGTTTTGTCATTGTTTCTATATTGCGCAAGGCAATTAGCGCAACTTGGACGCGGCTCTACTCCTCCCCGGTCCGCTCGTTTCGCGCTCGCCAATCAAATTACGAGAAATCCTTCACTCGCTCTTCCCAAACCTAACAAACCATTTCTGGCGCAATCGACACTTCCACTAACGATCGAAAGAAAACAAATTGGATTCTGCTTTTAAACCACAATAAATTTTCATTTCAGTGATATTTTTGTTACAGTACCTATGTTTTTATTTTCGTATGCATTATGTCAATAACTGATGCAGATTCCGTTGCTCCAGAATAATTTGTATGGTTCCGTTGTCAACTAGGCAACCTTTTAGTTTTCTGTCAGTCTGATTTAATATTATTGTATAATTAAAATTTTTGATAGCTATTTTGGTCATAAATAAATCTATTGATTGGCGCGCGTATTCCGTCGTGACACATTTCTTTTACTGTTGCGGAGTGAACATTGAATTAATTAAATCGGAATTAGCTGGTTTTTATATACATCTGAAAGTAATTTCGTATGAGTATAGTACCTAATGTGTTGTAGATACTGTTCAAGGGCACATAGGAAAGGCAGCACGTGAAAACAGGGGTGTTCTTGCGTTGTAATTAACTGAAGTTTATCCAGTAGGAGCGGCGACATCGCCGGCGCACACGGGCGGGCGGTAATTACCGCAGTCGATGGGGCCGCAGGGCGCGGACGATCTCCTGTCAGAAGGATCGCGTGCCGAGCGACAGACGCCCGTATTAAACGCTAGCGAAGAACCCGTGCCCCATCAGATAACATGCAATCAATTTCGCGATCTACATGCCTCTACGTCGGCACCGCCCCTGGACTGACGTCACGCCGATAAGCTCATAGTGCCAGCTAACCACTTGGTACCACTTGGACTAGCACACAACAAATTCACAACTTCGATGCATTTAGATATTGTGCCGTTTCTATCAAATATCAATCATACAATCGTAACATGCGGGTAAAGAAAGATGTTTTTTAGCAGCAACGATTTTTATTGTTACTTTAGTGGCTTGGCTTGTCGACTAATCAAGGCATTCGCCGACAAAGCTACGGTGCGAAGCGGAGTCACGCGATCGTTTTATCGCACACCTTCTTTCTGTTTTATACCTATAGACAGATAAAGTTTGTTTAAAAAGCTCGCATGTCTTGACAACATTGACGTCCTTGTCGTGACAAGTGGTGTAACCCTCAACATCCTAATATGAACAAAATAAGGGTTTCCAGAATACTAAACTTTACGAACTTTGAGCCAGTCATTAGCTATACTGTTTTGCAAACTCTTTGATAAGAATAGGTGCCTGTCTACTGTGCCATATTCAGGCAAAACACAATTTCATGGATCCGTAAAATACACGAAACTAACATACATGTAGTGGCATAGCGACATAAGGCCTACTCGGACTGTAAGGCATAAGCATATGTTATTATTAATATAGGCACCAAGCAGCATAATATGAGACTGATAGATCCGGACCTCCTAAAATTAACTATGTACTAGGAAATTCTGTTAGATTTGTATGACAGCAGTTTATTTCCCTCAAATGTTTTCCGATTAAGTTTCCGACTAGACAATACACAGTTGTACTGGGGAAAAGAAACCCCTCCAGTAATCCTCACAAGTCAATTTGCTATCATGGAGTAATGGAGAGTAACGGGCATGATTTATTCGAGGCAGCAACGGTATCCGCGCAAATGCACAATTATCGGCCCGCGGGCGCTCTCAATTACGAAGAGGCGCGCCCGTGGGAACACCTCCGAACCGACCGGACCCAACCACAAATCTTTTAGTCTTACTGTCTTACGCCCAACCCAACAAGTTGCAAATGGACGGGGACTGTAGTCAATTTGCTCCGTTTCGGATGTAACCATTTTTCTACAATTTTTATTGAAATACATAAACAATATTGTAATATTCGCTTAGATTTACGTAATAGGTACACACTCCCATTGACAAACGAATTGCAGTTTGATCGCGCGATCGGGTGGAGTGGCGCGTTTTAATTTGCGCGGCGACACATGAGTGGGGTCCGAACCATGGTTTGCCGAGGACGCGTCGAGTGCCTTGCTAATTGCAGCGCTATGCGCGCTTCATTGACACCACCCGCCTATCCTCAACTATATAACATACACACATTCTTTCGCCTTCCGCGCACGAACATCAAACGTTTAACTTATCTCTCTATAGAGCATGTAACGCACCTACGTAAATTAACGCAGCACGCGCCACGCTCAGGTACGTGAAATAAATAAGCTAAATTATCATCGTTGTTCGCATGAACGTCTCCCGGCGGACTGTACTGATAAGCTCTGAACGAACCGCAATAATATATCGGTGCGAACATTAATTACTTGATTCGACACTACGAGTGTGACAATCTAATTATATCTTAATAATAACTTGGGTGTATCAAAGGCAGAATGGGTGTTACTCGAGGTGCCCAAAGATGTTCTAATTTGTGAAGAAACAAATGAAACTGCTCCCCTCGCGTAAGAAAACGTTTTACAAACGGCGCGGCCCATGTAATCGGATAATAAAAAGGGCAAACGCGGTAAATATAAGATGAGGAAGACAGTTTTACGAGCACCACCTAATTAAGTGGTGAACCAAACAGAACGAAGTTAGCGTTTACAGTAAAAATAAATAGAGTACGATGGAGTTCCCATAACCGATAAAAATGTTACATTAAATTATATTAAATTTTCATAATAATTTGTTTATAATCAATCACACATAAACAATTTAATATTATTGTAAAACCTGTAATAAGACAAGTAGTAGCCTACACAATTTTCTATCGGCTTTGTATCTAGTAATATTTCCAGCATATTTTTGTAGAACATTACACGTAACAACAAAAGCTTTCAAATCCAGAAATGTTTGTGCAAATAGTGAGTCCGGGCCTAAAATAAAATGAGTTGCGGCGCGCGCGGGCGGGCGGCGGCCAATGGCGTATTTCTAGCGCGCAGGTAGGGCGGGCGCGCAGGAATGCGACCTCACCTGTGCGTCTGATTCACTCGCGCTAAATCAGTGAGCTCAACGTATTTATTAGACATCACCTAATTTCGGATGCAATATTTAAACAACTCAATTGCTTTTTATAAAATGTGATTCGGAGAGCATGTTAAGGCCCAGATCTCAGTATAGCCTAATCCTGCAGACGACAGCAGGCCTATCAGGGAGTAACGAAAACGTATAGAAAACGCAAAAAAAAATTCATGAATATTTGCGAATAAAAAGGTCGTTTGATTATTGTATTTTTAATATACTGATCGCATTAACAAGTTCTTGTTGTTAATAGAAGAGAACAAAACCATAGGAAATGGAGACTAGAATATAACGCGATAAATCATTGTTTCAACAAGACATTATCTGCGTAGGTCAAACAGAGTAATTAACGGTTTATTTGTAGGCATGTGCCAGTTTAAGGGAATAAACGTTTAATTCAGTACCAACCCATACGGCCGGCAAGCGCAGACACGGGTCCGGCCCTGGGCGATTCATTAGTTGAACCGCGTCATAGCAAACAAATTAACGCAACGGTCGTGTTTTACACGGTGATAAAAGGGTGCGAGGGCGAGTGGCGGAGCGCCAGCTGTGTGCAGTCGCGCGATAAATCTCGGACGCCGAGTCCATCCGGACCGGACCGGACCTAGATCAACCCATACGGTTCCAGCCTGCACCCTACATCTTTGAGCTATAACAACGTGTATAAATCAAAACGTGTATTATCACATATTAATATTAAGATTTTGAATCGTTTTAAATTTGTTGAATTTTTTTCCTTTAGTAATTTCTGCGCCAAACTAGATTAATTTAATGGTTTTTTTTTCATGAACGTAGCAGTTGTCTTGATAGATGTAGCCAAGCAACAGAGGAGTAGAAAATTGCGAAAATTTGAACAACAGCTTTCACCTGGATTCAGTCAAGTTAAGCCAACTTCACTGCAGTCAGGTGACATTTATAAAGCTATTGATGCAAGTAAAGGATAACGTTGCAGTTTTATTCGTAGCTACTAAAAAAACACTTCACAAGAATAAACAAACAACATTTAATTTTATAAAACACAAAAGTGTCGGTGGGTGACCGATGCCCTACATCGAACGAGTTCAAAATAAGGGTGCGTCGATGGTGTCGCGACAGGCGGGTGCCGCGCCCTCCCCCGCGTGTAAATGGCTTCAGTTAATTAAGTTTAATCAGTGCCATTATGACTGTGTAGGTAGTGTAGACCATCTGCCTGTTGTTTTACGCCCACATATATTATTACGAAAACGTACCAGCGCGTGTTACGGACGGCACATGAAATTCTACACCGCCCGACATCCCGATCTGGATATCTGTTAACGAATACAGACCGATTGATATGTTGACGTACTGTGCGTGTACGTGTGAACGTAATCACCACTCGCGAAGCCAAAATTCTGTACAAAAAACCAGGTACGTATTAAAGTGTACTTGAAAGGCTTCTAGATGATAAAATGAGATTAACAGTTATAAATCTGATAAAATTTCGACTCGTAACAATTTGATTCCGATTTATGATAAATATGGAAACATAATACCTTTTCTAACAAAAGGTTTATTCAAATATATAGTTAGATATGTAGGTACTGATTTCTATTGTCACTTAAACAATATACGAGTAAACACAAAACTATAATGGTGGGTAATCAATACAAAATATTTCCAGAAATGATGCAAGCTTAATTTTGTTAATTATTTATTTTGGGAAAACATTCCTGTAGGGAAATAAAGTTGTTTTGAGACAATTTTTACCATATCAATGTACACTGTACTTACTTACCTTTTCCACAACACTAATAAGAACGTTTTTAATACATTTAAATTCGATCTAGTTTTATTCAACTATAAAGGAGACATACTTAAGTGTCAATCAAAATTAGTTTCATTCTACTACGATCCCAGCAACAAACGAAAAGTAGCCCAAAAGTATATAATGGGCAAGTCTCCAAAATGTTTGAAGGCTCAAAAGTAGATTTTCGCGTGAAATCGATATTTGGAGGTAGGGAAATAGTGCCTCTATTGTAGGCAGATAGTCAAGTGTGGCGTGCCCTGCGAACATTAACGCAGCGTGACGGATCGCCCGACAGAGCGCCGCGGGGAGACTAGGGTTGTCTTAATTAACTTATGACATATAAATGTTTATTTTTTGCCAAAGTCTATACCATAATTACATATCCACTAAAAAGGCACGCCTTTACCTTTATAAAACGTTATGCGAGTGGGGAGAGTCATTGTATTTTCCCGTATCGACACTTTTTGCATTGATAATGAAATAAATATTCGTGATATTGCCAAAAAGTATGAATATAATCGTGAATGTTAAAGTTTTTGCTCTTTAATAGCAGTTGAGGAAACTTACACTTCAGAAGACATATTAAATAGTTACTTCATAAGGTTAGATTGTCAATCAAGTGATGGAGTTCCTTAAAAATCTGGCATCCCTGTGGCTAGGGCGGGTGGAGGCGCGGTGCGGCGGAGCGTGCCCGCGCACCCGCCTCTCACGCGATCTTATCGCGCCTTCCGCGAACATCGCATCGCACTGCCCGCTCGTGTCTATTCCGTGACTGGCTTGCCCTATCTACGTTATTTCTTTGCACATAAATTAAATTTAAACTTTCACAAAAGTTTAATCCGTAGCGTCAGTAACGTAGAGTAGGCAGTTAGTTAGGGCGGAGAGACAGTTTTAGGCTGACCGAGCGAGGGCGGCATCGCGTAATGAGCGGCGAATCCTTTGACCGGCTGCACGGTAGAAACGCGCTACTAATTAGGCGGCGCAGATTCGCAGATCTAGAGCCGCGACCGAATTAGTGCGATTGTATGGCTTAACCGAATAAAACGAACTTTTTCCAAACCAAACAAGTGTTTATTACAAAAGCTCATTATTAAATTATGAGCGTGTTAATGTATTCATACAAAACGATGCACGTACTAATTAAACGGTTCAATATCACGCACATTTCACGTCCAGCAAAACAGAGATCATAAATTTTATGAATCGAGTTGTGACTGGGGATGAAACTTGGGTTGACCCTGACTAAAAGCAAGAGTCAATGAAGCTATATGATGGATGGCTGCTACACAGGTGCGACTTCAGAAGATCGAATCGCCCTCTCATAATGCAGACCCGACTACGTCTGATTATTATATATTATTAAAAAAAAAACTTCGTGTATAAAAATCTGATTAATAAGGTCGACAGATTTACTGCGATCTGAGAAATTTATTAAAAAATCAAAATCAAAATCAAAAATATGTTTATTCAATAGGATACATTGTGATCACTTTAAAACGTCAACTTAAAACTAGCTACGCCTGTTCCAACCTCCTTACGCCGGCAAAAGAACAGGCAAGAAACGCCCGGCAGGTAATTTTTTTGGCGCGATCACATTGACAATTTTATTCTTATTACTAATTGATTGAATTGGAGCAAGTTCACTAAAATCCCAAGCTTTTTTTTTTTGTCATCTAATAGTCCGATATTTTTTATTTAGCTTTACTAATAATAAGATTTCTCTTGTTTGGTTGTACACATTGGGATATGGGAACATGAATATTAACGAGTTGCGGGATCACAACCAAAGCAGACCAGACCCCACAAGCAGCACCCGTTCACGAGTTGACGCATGTGCCAGCCATCGCTCTCCTCGACCATATGAGAGGGAAGAGGGCGACCCGACACATGACGCCGCTGCAAGCAAAGTCACTTTCGTGAGCATGACTGTTTTGGCTGTTTACCGAAAATGGTTAGAATAGGGGAAATAGGGAGAATAGATAGATAGAAAGAAAGATAGATAGATTAACTACAATCCCAAGCTTGTTTGTCATCTAGATAGTCCGATATTTTATAATAAGCTTTACTAATGAGATTTCTCTTTATACGAATTTGAAATTTTGTTATAGACAAGTCTTGAATTTCACTTGGGATTTTGTTGAAAAAGCGTACACATTGACCTTTGAACGAGTTGCTAACTTTATGGAGCCTAGTGGTGGGTACAGCAATTTTATCTTTGTTTCTAGTATTAAAATTGTGATAATCACTTCTCTTTTTGAAGCTATTTAAATTTTTCCGTATGTACATTACATTTTCATAAATATATTGACAAATAACTGTCATTATTTTGGTTTCTTTAAACTTAATTCTTAAAGATTCTCTGGGGCCCATGTTATAAATCGCACGAACAGCTCTCTTCTGCAATACAAATATGGTGTTAATATCAGCAGCGTTTCCCCACAGCAATATTCCATAGGACATAATGCTGTGAAAATAGCTGAAATAGACTAGTCTGGCTGTATCAACGTCAGTAAGGTGACGGATCTTCTTTACAGCATATGCTGCAGAGCTAAGTCTGCTCGATAGACTGACAATATGTGGACCCCATTGCAATTTGTGATCTAAAGTTATGCCTAAGAATACTGTAGTCTTGACAAGGTCCAATTCTTCGTCCTTAATTTTTACATTTGTTGGTACTTCTTTAACATTGGGCAGCACAAATCTCAAGCATTTTGTCTTTTTTCCATTTAACATCAAATTGTTCGCATCAAACCAGTCTGTAACTTTGGAGAGAGCATTGTTCACGTCGTCAGAAATGTTATGTTGTCGCTTTAACTTAAATAAAAGCGACGTATCATCAGCAAACAATACTATTTCGTGATTGTCACTAACAAGGCTGGGCAAATCATTGATGTAAACTAAAAACAGAAAAGGTCCGAGTATTGAACCCTGCGGAACTCCCATTGTGACTACTGACCCCGAGGATCGCTTCCCGTTCACGTCAACTCTCTGAATCCTATCACTAAGGTATGAGGTTACAAGGTCCAGAGGAACACCTCGAATACCATAGTGCCGGAGCTTCCTGATCAGTGTCTCGTGGTGAACACAATCAAATGCCTTGGACAAGTCACAGAACACGCCTAGAGCGTCCCGTGACTCCTCCCAGGCATCATAGATGTGAGTTAATAACTCGACACCAGCATCAGTAGTAGAGCGACCACGCGTAAAGCCAAACTGTTTTTGATTAAGTAATTTGTTTGCTGAGAAATGTCTTTGCAATTGATTTAGAATAAGTTTTTCGAATATTTTACTAAATGTTGGTAATACTGATATTGGTCTAAAGTTAGTAGGGTCAGTCGTTGTACCCGATTTAAACAAGGGTGTTATCTTACTATGTTTCATCAGATCAGGAAACACGCCGTCGTCAATACATTTGTTAAATATTAGGGCTAATTCGGGTGCAATCATTTCAATTAATGGCTTAACAACGGTCACGGATATACCCCAGAGGTCAGTAGTTTTCTTGACATTAATCATATTAAAAGCTTTTACTACATCTTTGCAACTAACATAGTCAAATTGAAAAGGAATTTCGCACTCTGGTACATTTGTTTTTAACATAGATTCTGCAATGGTGTGCGATGAGTTTAAGAACTTAGTAGTAGAGACTGGAATGTCAGTGAAAAAGGTTTCAAATGCTTTAGCTACTTCAATGTCAGTCTTGACACTGGTATCGCCAATATTTAGGTTGTAATTATTAGCTTGAGACCTGACTTTGCCAGTCTCACTATTTATAATTTTCCAAGTTGCTTTAATTTTGTCATTACTATTTTTAAGCTTAGAACTTATATAACGAGACTTTGCAATGTGACAGACCGTCTTAAAAATTTTTGAGTATGTTTTTACAGTTTCTTTAAACTCATTACTAGTATTATATTGTTTTTCACTGTAGAGATCGTACAGCTTTTGCCTGCTTTTGTGAATACCAACTGTAGCCCACTCCGTAAAATTAGGTCTATCAGAAACCATGATCGTTTTTGGAGTAAATATCGTGTTGAAAGCTTTGCTAAATACGCTGAAAAAAGAGTTGTATAAATCATCAGCATTTCTACGATCCGGTAAAAAAGGAAGTTCATCGATCAGCTTTAATTTTTATTTTCTCCATCCGATCAACGGTCTCTGGTACATATGTGACAGATTTTTTTCCATTAATTTTTATTTTATTTTTAATTGTAATTAATTGACCACAATGGTCTGAATCTAATTTACTTATTACACTTTGACTAATTACATTCACATCTGTAAAAATATTATCTAAACAAGTAGCCGTAGTGGCAGTTATCCTTGTAGGCTCCATAAACAAATTTCTCAAATTAAATGATTTAAATAAATTAGTTATTCTCGTACTTAGAGTAGAAACATCCAAAAGGTTTACATTGAAATCTCCACAGATAATAATTTGTTTATTTAACTTGGATATTTTGAAAAGAACTTCCTCCATTAACTTTTCAAAATCATCATATGAACTAGTTGGAGGCCTGTACACACTTAAAATAATGAACTGCTCCAATTCTACACAAGCTATTTCGATTATTCGTTCAGCTGAGTAGTTATTAACGTCAAGGACCATCATATCAAATTTCACCTTACCATTTTTTGACCTTCTCTTATACGTAGTCTCATACACGCTTTAGTGGCTCTGACTGCAAATCTAACATACCAACTATCTAGTTTAGTTTTGTATCGAGTTTATCTTCTTTCGCCATATAGTAATACTTTTCTATCTAATGTAGGCATGGTGATCCGTTACGGATCGACAAGACCATCCCCCTGTCCCCATGCAAATATCACAGTGAACTTTAAATGTCACAAACGGGACGGGCTCGGTCCCATTTAGAAAGATCACCACTATCGCAAAACTAGGGCATAAAAATGATTTTCAGTCACGATGCAATGTCGGAAATATTATGTTTTAACAATGAATGTCGTAAATAGATCTATTGTTGCTGTTACACTCAATCTTGTCACGGACGATATCACAATTTGCTGGATGGCACAACAAGACCATCCTACCCTGTAGTTGGTTACCTTGATGGATTGTTTTGTTACCCCAACTAAAGTTAATAATCAAAATCAATGACTTCCCTTACATTCGTGCCAAATTGACACACTGAACATGAATCGTATTAGTATCTACGTGCCTATTGTAAACTTTCGACCCCAATTCTATCAGCAGTATACAGTTTACTTGTTTGCAAGAGACTATAAACAGAAAAGGGTACGTTCGATTTGTACCTTACAGCTACGCTTTAGGGCTTTATAGATAGATTTCAAATAGATTAAGATAACAACACGTAAATCACAGAAAAACGTTAAAGCATTTAACCAGATTTCAGTGAAACCGATATCGCAGTGAGGTAAGTGAAATCGCGACGGAAAGTCACTCATGAAACGGAGCGGTTAAATCGCGGCCATTTTGCGGTGTGCAAACAAGTCATCTCATTAATCTCGGTTTCTGCATTAAGCCGGGATGTGCCGATGGTGACAGGGGGAATCCTCGAGGCGGCCGCGGGTCGCCGCTGACAAATCCTTTTGTGAAATCCGCGACAAATACAAAGAGGCTCCGGACTAGTCCACATTAGGCTGCGCTTCGGGAACAGACACGTAGCCTTAGTGGCTCCAATTGTAATGCCCTTTTCTAGTGTTCCCAAGAATAATAAATATGTACATTTCAAACGCAAAGTTATAAATACATAATCTGGATCTACTTTTGTAAATGATGACTGTTTAAATCGAATTTTGTTTCTTCTCATAAACGCTTCTTTAAGAGTCTACCTAGATACATACAAGATATTATGGATTAAAATATTTTTTTAGAAAATGATCACACGTATCTGATGCATTCGTAATACGCTAAAAATCCCTAAGCCCTTAATACATAATTATACCATATCCTCGCTGAATAAAGTTCACATTAATATAAATAAAATAATACTAGGCATAAATAATAACACATGAGTAAATTAGGATAGAGCGTCACAAAGCGACACGACAATGCCACACTCACGCATAAAATAGTGATGTTGTTGGAAATTTAATCACGTTCCTGACCACAATATCATAGAGCAATCGCCGGCGTATGTGGCACAACAGCACAACCGAGTGCCGGGTGTGCAAACATAGTGGCCATTGTGCGTGTCGGTGCCTGCCAGAGTCGCCAATGTTTCACCGGAGTTTGCGACTCGCCCCTGACTCCTGAGTCAACAACCCGTGTTGTAAGACTACCTTGTAATTAATAATAATCACTGCGTCGAATGCTTGCATCCACTACGATACACGAGTGTTGAAACCGGTGTTACGCGCTCGCGAATTGACAACAACAGACAAGCCGCAACAACAGAGTGAATTAGGCTTCAAAAGAGGGTAGTAACATGAAATAAAACAATAGATAGCAGAGACTATACTGTGCAAGCAGGTCGCGTGACTGTCTCGCGCGCGGGTAAATGACTTCCTTTGTTTCTTCACATAGCCGGCATACTACAGTTTCAAAGCTAAACATAAATTATAACTTTCGTAAAGTGGTGATTTACCAGTGTGAATGATTATGGCTATCACATATGGCAGCACAACGAATAAATAAGAAGCCTAACATTTTTATGCTTTTATACCTAACATAGAGAGTATTAATTCCTGTGATGATTGATACATCCGCAACAGCCCAGCCACCCTGCGCATGTCGTTTATTGCGTTCCGGTTTTGACGCTATAATTAGAGAAACATCTTGTATAGCTCTCTCCATAGCTCGTCGAACGACTTAAAATTTCTGAAATAGACTATCCAAGTTATGTATTTGCTCCCTAAGTCTTAAGGCAAAACAAAATGGAGCACTGATTTTATTGGCGATGATTAGGTGAAATATCAAGATACATTTAGAAAATAACTATAAATGAGTAGTGCCAATACCTGAGACACGCGACAGTCGCGTCTTCATTTATAGCATATCACCTACTTTACAAAAAATGCCAATTACAGCTATGTTATGTTGAAGAGAGCTTGGGAAAAATATAATAGTAATTAAAGCAATGATTCGTTTCTTGCTAAAGCACAAGCCGAAGAAGCATTCAAACAATACAAGCTAATGGTGTCGATTCGGTTTTGCATTCTCTAAAACTAAACTAAGTTTGACAGGTCTTAAGGTAATGCTGTACTCTTTTTACTTCAGTGGTTAGAAAAAGATAGCAATACAGTTAGACTTGTCAAACTTAGTTTAGTTTTAGAGAATGCAAAACCGAATCGACACTAATGTCGGATAATTTGGATTCCCTTAGTAAGACGGTTAAGGAAAACATCATACAATATGAATACGATCACAAGTCACAAGGTAACATTGACGTCTGAAGATCAAATACCTGACCATTACATGCATTTATATGAAAACTAACTATGCCCCGCGGTTTCACTCGCGTAGAAGTTCACAGGTTTTTTTTATTTATTCATGTAAAACTAGCTTATTGAAACTTAGAGACCATATAGCTTAATAACATTGAATCAATTTCCAAAGCCGGATCAATAATTCGGAGATTACCTCCTACATCTGAAGTCACAAACAAACATTACCTCTACATAATATATTAAGTATAACAGTGATTGTTTTAGGATGCTTACTTTGGTTATAAATATGTAAAATAAACATGCTTTGGTTGTATCATTCCAATAGGGAATTTAAATACCTCATCGTAATACCAAAAACTGATATGGGTGAGATAGCGAATAAACCGAAATTCTGTTTAACAGGTTTCGATCAGCTCGAAATCATTGCTTGCTGCTCGTTTATATGATAATCTGTTTTACTATTTGCTTCCAACACGTGATGCCCAACTACTGAAAGAAAACCTTACTCTGCGATGTGCAGACAAATCTATCAGCGATTTAATGGGTAGCAAGCAGCTTGCAACTACAAGCATGTTCCACATTGCTTAATTTTGAAGATATTTTTGCTTCTGTTAACCGAATCAGAAGCAATTATATAAAATATAGGCACGTGGTTTAAGTAAACTTGTTTACGTAGATTAGATTCGCAAACTCGAGTGGGAAACTAAAATACTCCCGCAACTTTTTATTGGAAGATAAATAGTAGGAGCGAGGCCAGGCAAACGATTAATCTAAGTTTAGAGTAAACAAGAAGGTAAAGTGATCAGCGCAGCGGCGGCAGAGGCGTTGTTGAAGTTTAATAAGCGATAGTTAGCGACGGCGGCAATAACGCGCGGTTATCTCCGGCGCGCCGCCTTCGCGCCACGCGCCTCCGCGGGACTCCGGCCTCCGCCTCCGGTACTCCGCCGGCGACAAATTAAGGCCCCCGCTGCTCTCAACCGTCACTAATCTTCCGTCAACAACGGCTATTACTTGTTACGCCTCCGTCATAACATAATTTACTCATTGATCTTTGACTATTGTAGGTACAGAATGGAAAGTTTTGAAACCAAATCTTTAGGTGGTTGCATTGGTTCAAAAGTTGAAATGATTACAAGTTCAATCAACTGGAAGTAAAAATTTACTACAAAGCTAGTACACGGTATCAAGTATTTACATGCAATAAAATACTCAAGGATAAGAGTTCGTAAAACACTCCTATAAAACTATTATGCCATGAAAAAAGTCATAAAACGTCCGAGCGTAAACATCAAGACACATAATGGGCAATTAGGTTTTTAAATGTAAGCGAGACGAGCTGAAACTGAATGCGCAGCGCAGTGCATACCGGCGCTACGAGGCAGCCGTCAAAGCGAAAATAATCTCATAACCCTGGCTCGGACGACACCCCGGCTTATGCTAAGCGCCCTCGGGCTTACCGAGATCTTTCTTTGAGCAAACACTACAAGCGACGTCATACACAAGAAAGCGTACAACTCATTTACTTTTAATATTATATAATTTTATAAGTTGAGAAGTTGTCGGAAACGTGAGTTATTCATGCGCATCGAAGTTAGCGTTACGAAGAACTCCCCGCAATGTCGGCTTAGCGCGGGACATTCGCGAGCGGCGAAAAGTTTCGCAAGTGGTTCCAGCCGGGCCAAGTATTCTAGCGGTCCGTATAGTTTAATTTCTCCACGGTCGGTGATGCGTGTCGGCGCAATCGGGCGCGGATGAACGATTCCGATCCGATTCGCGGAAACTGAGCCGATCGGCCTCTGTTGCAACACTTGGGGTATGCGCCTTCCGACAACACAAGGCGAACGAAAGCGTCGTCATGATAAAATGCAATAACACGGACGAATCACATTTGCAACGCCGACCATTTGCTACATTATTATAGGTATTGCGTAGATACCGTTTTAATGGTTAGAGTAATTATCAAGTGTTAAAAGGCTTTGCACGTGAAATTATCTAATTTTCTGGTGACTTGGGCACGCGCGTACTGGCACCATGCACCGAGCAGCAGGCCACACGTATCCAAACGGAACGAGGAGCGGTCGTCGAGAGGGGACGGCGAGCACCACACTGATTACGCTTCCATATTTAATGAGCCACTCACGTGGGCTCACAACTCGCAACAAGCCCGCAAACTAATTTCAATACTCGCTTACATATTTAAAGTGCCACGTATGCACAAATTGGAGAAAAATAGCTTGCGCACTAAACTCGAATAATATTGACCGTCTCGAAGGGAAATTCATACGCTTAGGTTTTGTACATTTGTAAGCCTAGTCTTGTGCATCTAGAAAAATCGGGAAATCTGCGAGAGAAAGTGTTCATATGTAAGAAGGGGGCGCGGAGAGGCGGTGGGCGGCAGAAGACGGCCGCGCACAGTTTAATTTCCCACGAGGTCGATCTCAGCGCTGCGGAGCTCAGCTCGCGGGAATTAATTGCCAGTAATGAATAGTCAAGTGTACGTCCGTTCATTATGTATATATCTACGGGAGAATTAATAACATATCTAAAAAAATTAAATAAGCGTAGGTTAACAAAAGTTAAGCCACAAAAACAAACTAATTTGAAAAACACAACGCCATTTACATCAAACTACATACATGAAGCCAGATATCTACGCAAACATATATAATATAATATGGAGCTGTTACCTCTGTATATTGTCAGGTAGATGTGAATTGCAGTTTTCACACGGATTGCTTGGAACAATACAGTTGTGTATACACTAAGGTAGCAAAGTTCAACAACCCTATAACCTATTTGGGGTCTCGTGTTCTCTAGTTAAGAAAGTTAGAATTAGATATATGGCCTGTGCTGCTGCAACTCCTTAATTGCAAGCATCATTATTTAACATAGGGCCAAATGATACAAGTAAAACAATCTGAGTACTGGTATTACTGGTGATTGGTACAACAAGTGTTCTGGTTTATTTTTATTTCAGTACTGTCATCTAATATATGAATATAATTGTTTTCCCTATAAAACATTTTGCAATAAAGCCAGCCAACCATAAGTGAGTAGATACCAGCTATTTAAAATTATCGGTACTAGAAACGCAATGTTGTCAGAAACACACTCCTAGAAGTTTAACCTATTATCGAAATTACCAAAAGCTCTTTTGAGCATAAAAATACGTGAACTATCCAAGCTCGTGTACACAGTGTTATTATGATAGGTTGTGCCAACAACATGCCCCACCAACATGCCAATTCGATAAGGCGTTATTGACACAATGCGGTGGCTTGACGCGATCTCGATGTGCATACACCAGTACAGGATCTACATACAAGCGTTATATCTTGACATGAGTAGTACAGTCAAAAAAATAGGTACAATATTAAAAATTATGATCAAGACTCGCGCGCAATACATAGCTATGAGTGATTCCATAATCTCAAATGATACCAGGTGTATGCGTATACTGCGCTAATGCTGCGCTAATTGGAGCAACCCCAGAGCTCAAATGCATACGCATACGTAATACGCCTGTTTCCCTACTGCTTGTGGATGGTACCCATTGGCTTTGTCTCTGATAGTGTAGGTATGTGACATAAGTGTATAAGGCGCAGATTCTTTACTGATCCTATATGTATGTAGTGCGAGGATGGGCTGTCGTTCAGCGCGATGTCTTCATAGATCGTATCGCATATGTGCGCCGTTACAATCGGTAATGGTGTGTGCAGTTAAGGTGTAGGTTTATTGCTTCCTAGAGCGCGGCTTGGGAACGGGCTCGAGATAGTCGCTCGTTAGCGAGGCACGCGTCCACACTACACCTTGAAAGCCCTACATTTCGCTAGTGTCGCAAGATACAAAAACATAGAAGTTCTGGGATGTTTAATATTAGGGAGCAAATAAACGCCGACCTAAACAACAGGGTTGTAAGAACTCTACATATTATTATAGAACAACGAATAGGTTCCATAAATTGACCTTGGTTGCAAACTGTGAACTTACAGCGCCTTTTCACCCATATATAGAGACTCATTCGAAATTGCGTTGTCTCGTAAAATATGAACCCCTGGCAGCACTAGCGTTCGCCCACATTGCAGGTAAATGCGGCTCGGTTCTAGATATACCTACCTGACCATGACATCTAATGATATTCGAATGTTTCCACAACTCAAAGAACAAAAACTGTGTTTCTGGTAGAGCGAATTCATTTTCATAAAGATCTTACGTACACTAAACGGTATATAACTTTGTAACGTAATTAGGTTACAAAATCGCGGGCGCAAAACTAAGTAAAAATTATACTTACATTTTTAGTTTTTGAAAGCTTTTACGATTTTATAAACGAAAAGTTTAGAAAGTTATTTTATACCGTTTATTGCAAGACTTTCATAAGACTGTTTATGTAATAAATATTAATTCTCCACCGAGACGAGTTAAATGAGTTCCATGTAACTATTATATTGTTAATTTTTTTAAGCTAAAGAACTAATTGAACATTGAACTCAACCGGTTAACAGGAAACGGGTAAAAATTCGATTGCAAGATTTGATTGTTTGTAGGGCGATAAACGAAATAAAATCGTTCAAAAATAAAGAGTCACCAGTATTGCCATTTAGAATATCTACTAATGCCAATTTGCCATGTTAAAATCGACAGTGACCTTTCCAGATTGGTTGAATGAAACATTAGTAGACCGTCGTAGTAATTTTTCCTCTACAACTACAACATATTTATAACCGCAGACCTCACAGCACTGCAGACAAGAGTCATGAAACCCGACTGTGTACGATGATGCGACAAAAGTGCTTCGCCAAACCACAAGTAACAGAGCATACCGTTTATGTTAATACAGATAGCTTTAATAGTCTACAAAACTTAATCATGCAAATATGCAAACAAATCAGGTGGCACAGTTATGAACGTAAATGAAGCCTTCAGTATCAATAGAAAAATAGTCCGTCTGTGTAGTAACCACAAACCTAAGAGGGGACAGACAGAATTCAATGACGCGAACAGAGAAGTCAACATAAAATGAGGTGCGGGCGGAGTTGGAGGATGGTACGGTCTATGACGGGTCATCATTAAAATTTAAGCTTTATGGCACATACTATAAAGTTAACCCAATGAAAACAGTCTCTTTCTGCCATCTAACAAATCTAGCGAGCATTAAGAAACTTAGTGACGTGCTTAGAAAAGGGTAACAATTACTATAATGTAACTATACAGAGATAAGTCGATACATTTTGATAATAACAAATAGATTGTTGCATCGTTCAATTATTTACTATACAACAATCGATCAATTACTTCCAGTGAAACTTTCAACGCTTGACGACCCTTTTATCCATCCCTATTACGAGCTTCATCAGATAGACTTCATTTTTACAATTTTTATGTATTTTCCAAAAATACTGAAATGAAACTGAATTTATCAATGGATAAATAATGCATGAATGTCTTTGGTTTTTGGATTTTTTATGATTGTGACACGTATTTACGCTCATAGTAAACGTCACATAAAATCATTTTTAAAAGAAAGCGATACACGAAGATAATAACTTGCAAGCTTATATGTATTTAGAATTTAGATAGATGAAAAGGAATGATAATGCAGCACCGCAGGCAGGACGTAAACATAATGCCGATACTTGATTTGCCACCTTCGGTCATGTATTGGTTCGTTCTGTTACCCTGATAAATATTTGAAAACGCGATGGACTTCCCGGTCCCCAGAGTAGAAGATTCCGATCCCGTAAGACTTCTAATATATTACCTTCAGCGGCGACGGGGCATTTCAGTATATTACCTTCAACGGGGACGGGACATTTTAGTTCTTTTTCGTTATCGTCATACAAGTAAGAATAAACCATATGATATCCCAGTTTCTATGCCATGCAATAAAATTGTATATTGTATAAATATAAAATTAATAAAAATAAGCAAAAAAAAAAAGAATTAATTGCAAAAAAGAATATTTTAATGCATAACATCAATAAGTCAAAATTATTTAATACTGTCTGAGCCCCGAGGTTTCACCCGCGCGGAATACAGTAATTAATCGCGATTAGTATCCTGTCCTTCCCCAGGGTTCAAACTGTTTCCATACGAAATTCCATCAAGATATTTTTCGCTGTATAGGCGTTAAAAAGTAACAAACTTAAAAAAATCTTAAACTAAATAGATCTTTTTTATTTCGTTGTTACTTCGTTACATAAAAACTACTCAATTGATTTTGATGCGATTTTTCTGGTTCGATAACGTAATGTTTCAAATTTATGTCTCCTCGCGCTACAACGTCAGTGTTGAGATACCGTTCAGAAAGCCTACCAAGTAGAGCGCGAAATACTTGCCAAAAAAACTATTAAAAACTTACTTCACTAACATCCATTAGCTCTTTACGAGAAGCTAAACCTCAGAAATGGGTGGGTATAAAACATCTCTGGGCATAAGAAAAAAATAATCATAAATTGTGTAAAAATTTAGCTTTGGTTTAATTGTATCGACAATCACATTAATAGAACAAAGAAACATTAGAAAACAAATATCAAAAAAAAAATACAATCTCTCTATAGTTAATTTTGCAATGCCTCTACACAATAATTATCGTAATGCTGGGAAAAATAAACAATGGGGGAACACTCAACTAAAAACTTTTACCGCTGCTTGACAGTTAGTTGTATAAACATCTCGACAATTTCTGATAAGTTATATAGGAATGGTTGGCAACTAAGGTAACCCCAAAACAAAGCCGTCAAAAACGTAGAACATACAATTCAAAATATGTATGTATCTATATATGTAATTGTAATTACATATTTGTAGTCAGCGCCAAGACTACCATGTTACTCCACATTGGAGCTCCACATTCGAACTACATTATAATTTTGGGGTTTGCCATGGAACTGCCTGGATCTTGAACCCGTAGTGAAAACCCCGTTATGAAAACGGACTTAAAAAACTGGTAATTTTGTTAAATAATAATTTTTAAATAATTATTATTTTACTTAGAGGTTTTTGGCAATATTTCATAAACCTACCCTTATCATCAATGTTTAAATTTGGATCATTCTTTTAGTAAATTTCCTTTGCCCTATTACTCTATTATTATGAAGACTATGACATCACTAACTAACGTCACCGATCTTGAAATGTGGGAAATCTCACGTACTAATAGGTTATCTGCAATAATCTAGATTGACAAATATAATTACACACTTTTGAACCTACACATTACAGCGGATAAAGAACGTTACTGCAAAATGTGTAGAACCGCTCTGCGAATGAGGAAAAACCGTTTTCTCATAGTTATCAGGAGCATGGTAACCATAAAAGATACGTGTGAACTATGTTAAAGAAATAAAGTATGCAAGTACTTACTGTAAGGTGAGGTATTTATCGTTAACAGCTTTACGGCGACGTTGGGTATCCCGTAAGCAGGTTTAATTTCATTTTTATTTATTTCAAACCAAATACATACTTGTCTACGCAAACGTAGTTTCGTTTATATTCAAAATACATGCAGTATTAAAATCTAACATTGCTAATTGGTTATTTCTTTTTGTTATGATAAGAATCCACTAAGTGGGAATCAGTCGTCAAGCACCTATCCGAGTATTCCGGCAGCTTTACTTGAATCAGTTCCCAAACCAGGTGTAGCATAGTGCCACCTTCGACCTCGTCGTCGTTTAACATCAGGTAAGTAGTGTTCAAACTGCCATCAAAGAAAAATAAATTTATTTTTTGTCTAGTCAATGTAGCAATAGCAACCTCAGCTGAAATACCTTTTCGTAAGATTGTGTTTTATCTTATTGTACCCGCGCAATAATATTACGTCTATGCTACGTGACTAAAGGTGAGTAAACAGAGGGTGTTTCGTGTTACTTCCAAATCACAATCGACGTGTTCATGCAACTACGTCAAACAAAAGAAATTAGTTCAAACCAACATTCAAACACACCAATATCTTTACATACACGAATATGAAATCCAATGTAGACAAAGCGACGTTTACCTAGGACATAACTTAATGTCTAACATAGCCAGATGTGATCATTCAGAAGCCGGATATATGTTATGTCAATTAATGGTTTTAAGGAGGGCATACAGTCATTTCTACTCTATTATTACATTGTTGCGCAAAAAAGCTAAGAAAAAAGGTATCCCAATAAATTCGATACACGAAATGTCAAACTAGTCGTTAGAAGACATGTTTTTACTTTGCATATTATTATACTAGCTGTTCCTCGCGGTTTCACCCGCGTGGGCTACAGTTTATCGCGATAAAAAGTATCCTATGTCCCATCCCCGGGGCTCAAACTATCTATACCAAATTTCATTTAAATCGGTTCAGTAGTTTAGGCGCGATAGCGTATATATTCCGTATACTCCAAAATTATTCCCGCACTTCGGTGCCCCCTCAACGCACGTTTGAACCGCGAAGTTAAAGGTCTTCCTGGTCCGCGACCGCACTTTACCTATTTCATAGATTCTCCCGGTGCCCCCCTCACCTCACCGCGTTTCCCGCTGCGCTGCGGTGCGGCGGTTTTATTTTTCTACTACTACTTACATTTTTAAACTCGTGATATCTTTCGAATGGAATGTCCGAATTGAATGATTCAAAAAGTTATATAAAGGCATTGAAGCAGTTTTGAATAAGAAGTAATTTATTTTGATAAGGATTAATACCAAGATACAAATAAAGAGCCTTTTCTAGCGGCGGCATTAAAAAATATTTTTTTTAAATAAAAGATCACTTATTGTGGCATAACTATAATAGTTAGACATATGCTCTCGCGGACTTTTTTGTAGATCTAAATGAGACCTACAAACCCGTAATACATTATTTTGTTCTAGTGTCAATAGTTTTTGCAGCGCACGCAATAATAGGTTTTCGATTTCACACCTTGGGTTGCAAAATAGCAATTTTCTTACGGATCCCTAATTTTTTTGGAAATAAAATATAGCCTATAGCCTTCCTCGATAAATGGACTATCTAACATTGAAAGAATTTTTCAAATCAGACCAGTAGTTCCTGAGATTAGCGCGTTCAAACAAACAAACAAACAAACTCTGCAGCTTTATAATATTAGTATAGATAATCTCATTACCGTAAATTAATCTATATATTTCATTTTAGTAGACGGATATAATAATGTGTTGAGAAGGTTCATACAACATAAGTAGAATAATGTGAAGTATATCTTTTGTGAGTGTTTATTTTGTCCTAGAAAATATTTTTATATTATGTAATTCTATGTAGTGCCTAATGTCTCTTGTTTGTCTTGGTTTCTTCTGTAATTTTACTTACCGATAAAAAGGTTCTCAAGTCGAAATGCACATACATTTTTTTAACGTTTGACTGTAGGTGCTAAAAAAATGGTTTTTAGCACCTACACTTTACATATAAATAACTAGCTGTTCTCTGCGGTTTCACCCGCGTGGGCTACAGTTTATCGCGATAAAAAGTATCCTATGTCCTTCCCCGGGGCTCAAATTATCTCTATACCAAATTTCACTTAAATCGGTTTAGTTGTTTAAGCGCGAAAGCGTATATATATTTATTCCTTATACTCCAAAATTATTCCCGCACTTCGGTGGCCCTCACCGCGTTACCTGCTGTATCCATTATCCTATTTTAATACCAAGTAAATTTTTTTCGGACCGCGCGTTTGAACCACGCAGCTAAAGGTCTTCCTGGTTCGCGAATCGCGACCGCACTTTACCTATTTCATAGCTAATTCTCCCGCCTTCGGCTCCTCACCTCACCGCGTTCCCAGCAGCGCTGCGGTGCAGCGGGTTTATTTTTCTACTACTACTTACATTTTTAAACTCGTGATATCTTTCGAATCGAATGTCCGAATTGAATGATTCAAAAAGTTTTGTAAAGGTATTGAAGCAGTTTTTATTAAGAAGTAATTTATTTTGATAAGGATTAATACCAAGATACAAATAAAGAGCCTTTTTCTAGCGGCGGCATTAAAATTTAATTTTTAAAATAAAAGATCACCTATTGTGGCATAATAGTTAGACATATGCTCTCGCGGACTTTTTTGTAGATCTTAATGAGACCTACAAACTCGTAATACATGGTTTTGTTCTATTGTCAATAGTTTTTGCAGCGCACGCAAAAATAGGTTTTCGATTTCACACCTTGAGTTACAAAATAGCAATTTTCTTACGGATCCCTAGTTTTTTAAGAAATAAAATATAGCCTATAGCCTTCCTCGATAAATGGACTATCCAACACTGAAACAATTTTTCAAATCGGCCCAGTCATTCCTGAGATTAGCGCGTTCAAACAAACAAACAAACAAACAAACTCTGCAGCTTTATAATATTATAAGATGTACTCAGAGACGAACATATGCTACTCTTTCCTGAAAATAACTTTCCGTAGAATCATATAACGTTGTCAAAAACTATGCCTACCTTTGCGTAGCCGTGGGGCCTAGTGGTCATTCCTTTTGCGAAATAGATCCGCCGAACATGATTTACATAACGAGTTAATTACTGATAAATCTACATTATCTATTGATGTACAAATGGTGACCTTTCTGCAAGTGCCTGTATAGTGTTTGAAACCATCACGTCTGAATTTTAAACGTTTTCATTTATCATACATAGGGTCCGTTATTTTGTGATTTTTTTTTAAACTAGCCTTGCTTAAACCCTATACAAATCGACGACGGATATTCAAATAAAAATATTTCACAACAAAATCTAGTTCACGATATGGTGCGAAAGCGGTGCCAGTGAACCAACCGACTTATTCTCCTCTAGAGACACATACGTTATTTCGATAACGGTACAGCCCACAAACTTAATTCGCGTAATTTAGCTTACGTTAGATAGTAGCATGTTCAGTTTACAAACCTTAATAAACAAAAAGGTACCACCATCTTTAAAACTACTGTATAAGTTAGAATAAACAAACAACGTGTTTGTTGCTGCATCGTAAGGCAAAAGCGGTTAACAATTCAACATTAATATTATGTTTTTTATTTAATTGCTGGGCATGTTAACAATTCTACATGAATATAACTTGATATCCGGCTCGGCATTGCCCCGATACGCGATTAAGGACACGAGCCTATGCTCATCTAGAAAATCCAGATTTCTTACCAATGCGTTTTATAATCAGATCAGTAGTTTTCAGTTTCAGCAGAAATCCAATGAATTTTATAAACGCGAAATTTGTTTAGGTGCGCGTGTGTCTCGGAAAACCGCGGGTGTAACAGCGGGCTGCAGCTAGTAGTAAATAGATGTGAAAGTTGGGATGTATATTATGTTTGTTGGTTAACCACGATTGGGTGGACTGATCGATTTGCTACAGTGAAAGTGAACTTCGGAGTAATAGACAATTTATTTTAAATTCATTTAGTAGAATATTTTTATACTTAAAATCTTCGCCTACCCGTGCAAAGCAGCGGGCTGGTCGCTAGTTAAATATAATAATGTGGGCTAACTTTAGAAGTTACCGAAATGAATCTATGGTTTTTAGAATATTTGTCTGTTTGTTACTTTTAGTTATATACTCGTAAACTACTGGACAGGTTTTGATGCGCGTCTCGGGCTTACTTCTCAATTTACAACGAATGTATAATGCTGTTACCTCAAAGTGATATCCTTGAATCTAATACAATGAGTAGGGGATTCTGATTGATACGCCATGAACTGGTTTTAGAAATAGACAAAATAAGATGACTTTACTGCCAAAACCAATGTTACAAGTAGTGATTTAATTCGAAGAAAATTACAATATGTTTCATTTCATTCTACATCCCTACTAATATTATCAAAGCGAAAGTAAGTTGTTTCTCAAGTTAGTGACGCTTGTCTTATTGAGAATAAATTCTTTAAACCTAAAACTCTGTCTGTCTGTATTTCACGCCTAAACTACTGAACCGATTTAAATGAAATTTGGTACAGATACAGAGATAGTCTTTTTTTTTTTTTTACTATTTACAGGGTAGCGTTTGACCACAAGTCACCTGATGTTAAGTGACGATGTGGTCGAAGATGGCACCACGCTACACCTGGACTGGGAACTGGCTCTCAAGTGAGGCTGCCGGAACACACCGATAGGTGCTTGGCAACAGATTCTTAACAAGAGGGTGGTAGCTAGCCAGACGAGTACTAGAAAATACCCTACCACCAAGCTATGGTTTCATCACGATGTAGTCTAGAACCTGAGAAAGAACATTGCCTACTTTTTATCGCGATAAACAGTAGCCCACGCGGGTGAAGCCGCGGGGAACAGCTAGATATAGCTATGATATATATTATGTTTAATGGGTAGCTTCAAACTATGCGCGATCACAGAATGCACAAAGCCTGAATCTTGAGGCTCGAGTGCAACTTTATTAGAAACCAAATAAATGGTAATAAAATACAAAATAAGCAATTTGTGGAAAGAACCTAAGCCAGGCCTGAGAAACAAAGAACAGAAATAGAGCAGAATATTACGTATGTGAATAACAACTAAAGCATTACTAATAAAGTAATAACCAGGTAAGTACAAAGGCAAGTTGGTATTAACAGTATATAAGTTTAAGTTACAAGATAGCGGGAACTAGCTCATAATTAAGGTTGTCAGAACACTGATAGGTTCTTGGCGACAGATTCGTAACATGTAATTAATAAAATTATTTGTTTCTTTTCAGAACATATGTTTAAGTCGCCTTTGTGTAAGGACTTTTTTTATTACACATTGTAAAACACTATAAGAAAAAGCTAAGTAAAGAGAAGTAAATCATGTCAATGAAGTATACCTAGTTACATAATGCAATGAGCAGTAAAGTAACTGAATACTTGGTGGTAAATCATTTGGAGTGTTCAACATATCGCAGTAGACAAGGCAGACAGAGGAACTTGCATAAAATGCTAAATAGGTTCTCTTTTGACCTCGGATTTATCGACAATACCTTGATGAATATGCAGAGATAGATAGATATATGACTTAAGTAGAATGTATGGAATAACTACTATATCGGGACCCAGGAAGCACAGTTAAACTCAAAGGCTGGCAGTAAAGTGATTTATTATCAAGGCGGTGCAATCACATTTCTATATTTATAGGTACCCGCACAATGCAAGTATTTGCAGATACACCACATTAAGAAAAGAAGTTTTTTACTTGGGGGTTTAATACATTATTACACATCAACCTCTAAAGCAAAATTTCTCGACTCGCGAGTTCCACTACTACTACTAAGGATATCTTGGTACTTAACGGCGATATGCTTCATTTTTTTAGGCTGATATCTAAAATATCAACCCCGAAAACTGCATTGGAATCTATCCAGTAGTAATTATGAAGCCTATAGTAACAGCAAAACAAATAAACATACAATGATTTGTGTTCAGTGACTTTTATCAGCCTGGCAGTTATTTTTTAAGTACAATATTAAACATATCTGAAGGGACAGTTAGTTTCATAATAAATAATCTCACCTTACTTTTCCTCAATAGGTGGATCCATTTTCTCATGGTCAGTGTATATGTGTGGGCGTTTTATAGAAGAGTCGCAATGTTGAAGAAGGTAATTGTAACCCCATTTAACTATGTTGTGTTGGCGAAATCTAAAATGGCCGTATCCGTAACGTTGACTTGCACTTACGTAATAAATGTATTATAATAATGAGATATAAAATTAAACATAACCGGAAAAGCCTCTCTATACAAACATCGGTATTTAGGCCATGCGTCGTTGCTTCTTAATAAAACGAAGCTATTGCAATAGTAATGCATCATGTTTTGTATAAATTACGAATAATTTGGAAAACAAAACAATGCTTATCGATAAAACGAGAGAACTATGCAAATAGTGGCTACACCTAGAAACCAATTTCAATAAGTAACGTTAGACATTCCTTAGATAATTACTCTGTAAATTATTTTAAAACCAATAAGTTCCGTCGATTTGTATGACTCTCTTGCACATTTAAAAAATCAAAAAGTTGACGTGTGTAGGACATTAAGTCCCCTAAACAGATACGGTGACATCGCTCCACCTTAACGTACATCCCCAGTCTCTAGAGTTGTGAGAAGTATAATCGGGGTATCTGCTTACCTGTACATCGAAGGGTTGGTGGTGCTGCGCCGAGTCAGGCGCGGTCTGCACGACGGAGGCTCCGTTGACGAGACCGGCGGCTGCGCTCGCTACGCCGCCCACGCCGCCGCTCGCGCCACCCACGCCGCCGACGCCACCCACGCCACCGCCGTACTGACGACAATGCAAAACTAAGTTAAATATCTCTTCTTTACAAATAATTATGTAAATAATGACAGCATAATTATAAATAAATTATGCGCTGATTTATCAGCGCTCAAAACGGTAAAGGAAGACATCGCGTAAAGACCACAATAGCTCATTGCTTCAAGTTCTAAGTGTGAGTGCCTCTAGACAAGCAACAAGCATGTTCCATCGTCGAAATCGTCACTACTCACATTCAGGTGAGAGAGTGTATTCAAATGCTTACCCAATAGTAATAAAAAAAGAACGGAATGACCAAATACCACAAAATTTAGGGAATGCAACATCTTACAACCTGGACAGGGCCAACATGGTAGATTATGGCCAAAACTCTCTCCCTGGCCTTCACTTGTGTCCCAATAGTAGGAACCCAATAGGCTGATGATGACAAATGACAGAACGTCGCCACCTCAGTTAATAATGGTCGAGGTTGACAAATAGTTCTTGAATGAAAAATACTAAACTCTTTGCACTTCAAGTATACAAAAATAACACTTCCTATTTCAATCCTATAGTTAGAATGGCTCGTCAGTATAATGAATTGCTAATTAATAATTCTGAATTAGACATCTTTGACAGGTTAAACAGTTTCATAAAAACCATTAAAAATATCCTCCATCCCAAACCGGATGGTTTGGACGCAGCTGTTGTGCGTCCAAACAGTCCATCCCATAGTTAGTATTTAGTTTGTACTTTGTAAGCAAAATTGATTGTACCGTGTTGGGGTGCCCATCTGCAAAGTTCCATGCTCTGTGGATGGGTACTTTCATCTCACTCGTCTCGATACGTCTTTACCTTGTTTTAATGTTTACACATATTTTGAGTTGCAATCCAGTTTAGATTTTGTATATATTATATTTTGTTTAAGAAATTGATTGTAATTTGTCTTGTGTATTAAATAAATAAATAAATAAATAAATGACCAGATTGAATAAATAAGCAGCAGGCTACTATGAAAGTTAAGCAATCGTAACGCCCGCTTCAATTCTGAGCTTGTGATTTCGGTGAAGAAAATCAACGTAATACAACCATATCTTAGCGCATTGCCTAGCTAGCCGGCCTAGCTACCACACTTGAGTTAAAAATTTGTCACCAAGCACTAATTGGTGTTCCAGCAGCTTGACTTGAGAAGCAGTTCCGATCTCATGACGGAGTGTGACGCCACTTTGGACTAGATAGTCACTTATCATCAGGTGACTTGTAGTCAAAAGCTACGCAATAAAACGTAAAAAAGTTATTAGTAAACGATAGTGAGTCTACGATTTGATTTCGGAGTGAAAATAGTACCCCATAAACTCATTAGCATAGTGAACGCTTACTTCCAGCTATTTCTCCAATTTCTTTTTCCGTTCCGTGAACTGAGCAATTTAGGTAATATCGTTTGACATTTTATGATAAATTACGACTACATTAAAATTATGATAGATAAAGACGTGAATACGCACGAGTACCTGTTGCGAGCTTGCAAAACTATTGTTGTCAAACTGGGGATGCTGCTCCATTTGTAAAACGAGTTCGATGTGTTGATTCATGGAGTCGTTCAATGTCATGCCTGAAAACAAATAGATACTAAAATAAGGCGTAATTTTTAAACAAATATCAATTGAATTTAAGAGCTTTTTTTATAGCTTATTTGTTAGAAGACTGTGTATGTAGTCCCCACTAGGTCCGAACATGTCTCGTGCCTCTAAACTAAATTAGCCAGATATTCAGTCTAGGACAAGATAAAAGCAATCTGAATTTGAAAATCTACCTACTACTCGTATTTAGAGGTGTCTGAAACTTTTCAGCTTCTTTGTTGTTACAACCTACTTTGATCAGGATTTGGAACTTCAATTACTTGGGTCTAAGCATGGGCAACACTTGATATACAAATTAATTGCAGACAAAATAATGTATTTTTTTACTATTTCAGGGGCTTGGCTTCTCTTTTGACAGCCTTATTGCATAAAAAAAATGATAATTAATCACCTGGATGTAGCTGTGGGTGTTGTGGATGTGGAAGCCCCTGCAACGGCGCTACGCCCAACATCCCCGGGTGGTGCTGGAAAAAAATTAAATCAACAATCATGTAAAATCTCTGTAAGATAGAGATAAACAATACATTTTAAGTATAATTTCAAGCCAAGCCAGGGAGACGCTTGGTTTGTATATATTTCTAGTCAAAAATAAATAGGTATCATGTAGGCATACATGCTCCTTTATCAACCGCTTCATCACTTACCATCAAGTAAGACTATGGTCAAATGCTTACTAACCCTGGAAATTAATAACCTATCTATAAATGCTTTGTCCTACTAGACACAGAAAATTGACATTACTTCTATGGAGCTTGTCAAATTTTTATTTCTACAAGATTAATCCATGTATAGATAGGTATTTTTAAAATTTATTTTACAGGGTTGTGTTAGCCACAAGTCACCTGATGCAAAGTGACGATGCGGTCGAAGATGGCGCCACGCTACACCTAGACAGGGAGGTTACTAATAACGGTTGCTATTGAAGGTAAAACCAATCTATATTGCTGAAACAAGTGACCAATAAATAATAAAGACTGCAACATCCACCACTAGCAGTTATTGATGAGAGGGTTTAGTACAATGTGAGTGTACCTGCGGGTGCGATAGGTGCGGCATGTGGTGCAGCTGCGGCTGGTGCTGCAGCGCGTGCGCGGGGAGCAGCGGGAAGGTGGGCGCGTCGCCGTTACGGACCGCCGCCACGCCGCCGACCTCCTCCTCGGCCGGCGACGGCTGCCGCGACCCCGGTGTGCGGCTGGAACAATACAATCTGAATTCTAAATAATATAAAATGCTAACCAGTGTGTCTCGCATTAACATACAGGGTTCGAAGCTAAAATAAATTAATCAAGTCATATAAAATAGAATTTGGTGTTGAAACGAGATATTTTCGTTGTGGCGCTTGCAACAGTGCTGAAATATCAAGACTTCAAAAGAGAAAAAAATATAATCGTACTAATATTACAAACGTGAAAGTTTAGTATGGATGTTTGTCATTCTTTCATGCAAAAACTACAAAACGGATCTGGATGAAATTTGGAATGGAGATAGCTTACACCCTGGATTAACACGTAGGGGCTACTTTTTATAATTAGTAATTGGATAGTTCATCCAAAATAAAAAATGACATGTTCAATATTTTTTTGATAGGGATGACTTAAACGGGTGAAATGGGGGATGAAACTTTGTATGGGAAGTTCTTTGTTTTTGAAGTTATAGTGACGAAAATTGACATGAAGAGACGTTATTACATAAATACATACCACAGTGTGCTCCCAAAAAAGGAGGATTTAGTTACTTTTAGGTGAAATAAACGGTTCCTGAGGTAAAGTCCAAGCGGGCAAAGCCGCGAAGCAGAAGCTAGTTCAATATAAAAATGTTCCGAGGGTCATGTGACTCATGCACATGATACATTGGAAAAAGGTGATTTATCAACAGGTCAAGAGTTGGGTCAATGACATCAAAAAAATTATTATTTTTAATATCCCTTATTTAGCACAGCAATTATAATTCCGCTCATTCCATCGCGACTTCTATGATTGTCTCATCTAAGTGGTGTCACTGCTCGACGAGACATACCCCAGTTTTTATAACCGAGAGTGAAACCGCGTAAACCGTATTAAAATCAAAACCAGTCCAGTAGGTTGGTTGGTACTCATTTCTGGGCCAGTAATTTCCGAATCTATTGTTTGTAACAAACAATTTTTTATCGTACACCATTAGTTTATTATTCAATAATAATAATAAAAAGTGTTTTAAAAATACAGGCGAAGCAGCTGGCAACAGCTTGTATTTTTCATAGCGATAAAGATTTTAGATTTTTAGATTTTTTTGTGATCTGTGGTTTCAGCGCTTGAACAGGTAGCTATAGCAACAGTGCGATTCGCAGAACGAGTATGTAAACAGTACCTAAACTCGCACGTTTGTATAATCGATTCATGTGAAGGGCAAAGTTTTACGGCTGCCCTCATCGTATCTACCAACTACTGTGAGCGCATGTCTATCCCATTGACCTGTCAAACAAATTCATGGCTCAGTATCGACTGACAGTATATTTGGAGCAAAAACACAAACATACTCAAACGGCGCGAGTTTAGAGAAGGCGAGTGTGGTGGCATTGACAGAGGCCATCCACGCCGCCCTCGGTTATTGCCCGCGCGACACCCGTCCGGACGCACGCCAGGCAGAGCAGTCGGAGGCGCACACTTTAGCGCTGCGGAGCTCGTCTTAGCCACTAGGTGACCTTCGCGACGATCTCTCATATCGATATTATTGAGAGCATTACGTATTCCTTTATTGCTACGAATAATTAGATACCGAGCAATATTAAATGGTTGTCAAACCATTTTTGCGAGTATGCACCTCATTGATTACGATTTAATAAGTATCTTGAAAGATTATAATGATGCCAAGCAAGAGTATTGTAATTGTAACTATGCGCATGTTAGAAAAGAAAGTTTAGACATAAGTTTAATTTGCAATGCATCATCAATAAGCGTGTACTTATATTAATTATAATAGGTATATGTTATTAGAGCCATTTTCCGCAAAATATTTATACATTATCGTTGGTGTTTTGTAGAAAGGACGAACATGACATATTATTTACTTTGGTAGATTCGTCTTTGTTCAAAATACCGACGATATATGTTGGATGTGCCCGCGGTTTCATACGTGTGGACTACAATTTATCGCGATAAAAAGTATTTTATCTCCTTTTCTAGGTTTCAAACTATCTCCATACCAAATAACACCTATTCTCTTTATCATATCGGTATAACTCGGAATTGAAACTTACTTGAAAGCTTTGTCGTCCTCCTGTCCATTGTGAAGCCCATTAGGCAGCGAGCCATGTTCATGCATTTCGTGCAGGTCTTTCTCGAAGGGCGAAGATGACTTGTCTTCAGGACGCTCTTCGAGCACCATTCCGCGGAGGCCTGTGACTACGCCGGCCACCTTCTCGCCGCCCGCTGCCACGCCGCCAGCTCCTGTACCGAGGGCACTCATGTAGTTAGCTGGAATGATTATTTACATATTTTGATCTTCATCTAGTCTTTATGGGGACAAGGAAGCTGAATAATCATGATGGGAACTTCTAGTATTTAAAAGCAATTTTTCTGATAGCACTTCTTTCTCAGTCATGCACTAGTCAAAACAATCGACTGTAGAGTATTGTAGATGGTATTATCAAATATTACCTGTAGGTGATCCCCCGAGCACGTACTCCACCATCTTGACGCCAAGACCGGCGGTATCACGTGGGGAGAGAATGCTCGCGTCGCCGCCAGGGAACGCCACTCCGCGCCGAGCGCCCATCATCGGAACGCCCACGTTGTGTTCTACGGCTACAACGAATACATGTAGGTTACACACGCCAACGCTCTCAGTGGGATCACTAAGAAGTTCAATGAAAAAGGTCAGGTTATAAAAATAACACGACATCCATTAAGTTTTTATGAATATAAGGCCCTCGTATCTTCCTTATCGATATTCAAAGGATCCTCCCTAGATCCCCTTTAATATACTTTATTCATAGATATGATTTGATGATTTGTTAAAAGAAAGGTTGTAGACCACTTCCTTCCCTTTTGTGTTTTCATAGTTCTTGTGCCCTTTTCATTATGAAGATTTGAAGTGAGACTTGCCTGCATCCAAACAGCATCATCAACTATAGAGCATCTAATATTATTTGTGTCGCGATCCACATAGACTGATGATGTTCACCCTTTTAACCTCCAGTTCACTTGAGGTAACAGTAATAACGACTCCTATGACATTTAGAGCAATCTACTTCACTTTCGCCATAATTACTGCCTATAACATTATGAGGCAGGTGGAAGCTATAATAACAATGTTCTTTGTGGTGCCAGTTGCAATTCTAAGTTTACAATTCATGTAGTCCTCAACCTAAATGTATTTATTGGATTCACCTTTAGAAAACATACTTAAAATTAAGATTCAAGAAATATGAAAATATATTTAATCAAACGTGATTCATAGAGACATTATTTTCCTTTTAAATACTTCATCGAATAAGTATGATGCGACACTTTTAATTAATAATGTTTATATTATGTACAGTCAGCAACAAAAGTAGCTGAACATACTAGATTTCCTAAATGTTTTTTAGATCAGTAAGGAGTGGGTTTTTTTACATTTACAAGGTAGCGCTCTGACCACAACTTATCACACCTGATTTTGAGTAATGATGTGGTCTAAGGTTGGTGTTTGAGGTGATGACGGTAATCGGAAGATGTGCTATTGTTCAGCGACTTTTGTCGTTGACTGTACTTGCTGGACAGAAAAGAAAACCAACCAGGAAGTTTTGTACATAATCGAAGAGAGATGTTTGGCCACTTCATATGTTATGACGACTATTTGAAAACCATCTTAGAAGGGAAAAGAGGGAGATGTAGACCGAGAAGACCATACAAAGACCAAAGATTGGGGTCAAGAGGTCAAAAAGATGGCTGGGGACAGGAGATGGAAAGTACTCCACCGACAAGAGTTCTGCTCATGAAAGAAGAAGATGTACTTGCAAAATTCCAAAGTAATAAATTTTTTTTTTAATTTTTACAGGTATAAAATTCGTAAAATTAAGCATACCTTGCGCAGACCAAGTGGGATCTCTCCACATTTGTTCAGGGTTAAGTTGCAATGGAGGTAAATGCGGAGGTCCCTTGCTATCGCCACCTGCCCCAGGTCCTTTATCCCATAATTTCTTAGCAGCAGGAGCAATCTGGACAACAGGAAATAAATGTTAATAACAGGTAACTCTCGTTCAGCCTTTACCATAAGGAAAACGGATCATGGGCACGTGCCCATGGCGTCTGGCGTCACGGAAGCCCCGACACATTCGTTTACACGGAAAAACGTGTACTTCATGTTACAAGGAAATTCTTTTTCTCAATCAAATACTTATTTCACAGAAGTACAATTTTTTCTATCTTTTTAGGGTAAGGGTAAAACGGGACCCTATTACTAAGACTCAGCTGTCCTTCTGTCACCAGGCTGTATCTCATGAACCAGGATAGTTAAGACAGTTGAAATTTTCACAGATGTATTTCTGTTGCCGCTATAACAACAAATACTGAAAATAGAATAAAATAAATATTTAAGGGGTTTCCCATACAACAAACGTGATTTTTTTCGTTTTCATAGAAGTCTAGCCAGATATAGGGCCGAGGTAACTCTTTTCTACATGGAATTTGCCTAGTTGTACACCAAAAAACTGTATCGAGAGCTGTTAGATAACAGACTAGATTTCTCACATGGCTTTTATCAAAATAAAATATAGCCTACAACACATTATTTTCAAAATCGGAGTTTACTTCCTTGATTTTTAAAGTCAATTATAATTTACATGTTCTGAAGGAATCAAGAACCCCTTATTAGTTAACTGTTAATATTTAGGTAGGTCGCTGGAAACTCGAACAACAACTTGACTTTGTAATAATCTTAAGGCTTGGACTCATCCCACAGACGAATGAGGAGATGATGCCAATATAGGAGTAACGAAAACGTAAAAACATCATTTTAAATAAAATCAATGCAACATTTGCAAAAGATAGCTGAAAAAGTCCTCCGAGTATCACATACCAATCATAATAACAAAGCCTTCTTATTTTAGAACAAGAGGAAAAACCATCTTAACCGCTAACTTTTTTGTATATAATTATTTTTATATTTTCTACACTATGGAAAATCCTGCAAATATGCTGTATGTTTGTATAATAAATTAATAATGTATATTATAATAATATGCATAATTTAAATAAACCTATATTTTCAGTAATATTATTGTTTTTCTGAAAAGACATACTGTGCAGACCTACCTTGACGTATGCCAGTTTAAACACACTGCTTATATAGCTAGTGAACTAAAACAATTTTATTTCTTTAGCCTAAATGTAAAAAATTGAGAATCTACAAAAGAACTTTGAAAACATGACTATCATTATCACATGTAGTGCCGTTTTGAAAGTTATATGTTCTATTATCAGGTATTCTGAAAGACTACTTACACACATGCATCACAGTATCAAGGTTCTGAAAGGGACACTTACATGCACAAACTGTGTTTCTGCGATGTACAGCCCTGTTAGGTTAGTTCCTCACACCAGTGTTACGAGAGACCGTAGGTTACCAAGTTATTTCAGAAGGCTACGTTAAATAGGCATGATGGTAAGACGAATTAACTATAGGCATTTCCATTCTAATGTATATAAAACTATGGAAATGCTGTATGTGTCTTTTGACCTGCAAAGGTTTTAATAAGTACATAACAACAACTTTGTTTTGGTTGCAAATTCACATAAAAATTACAATAGCGGGCATAACGCACAGCCGAACGACACAACAGTTGTGCTATAGTTTCGAAAGCTTCTACAAAATAAAAATTGGCTTTCTAAACAATGGAACTAAAACACGAACATCAGACGTCGAAGTTATTGCTAACATTACGATGCGATGCGAAGCGAAGCATCCTAGCAACATTGCTATGAATAGGTAGTGCCAAAATAAACAATATTTGTCAGAACTAATGTTTATTTTAACATTTTCTACAAAATATTCAACAAAATAAACTTCTAGAGACAGAAAATAGCTTTATTATAACCGATATTATGCATTACACTGACCGGTGAACTGTGCGGTGCGGTGAACAAATTCTGTATTAGAAATGGCGGACGCCGGTGACAAGTAAACAAAACAAAAACGGACCTGTTGCGTTGAAAAAACTAGATTATAGTGATTTCATGACTTAAAACTAAATGTAATTATGTCGATCTACTATTTAACACCGAAAAACTCACCATGTCGGGGCCCACAATCGTAACATTAGTTTCGAAAAAGAAGTCACTCAAAGGTTTCATGCGTACAATCAATCAGACTCCTTCATTTACAACTACGAAAAAATAACGTAAAAAAAATACTTTTCCCTATATCTTTATAACCTATTTTAGTGTATTGTTATATTACTACACAAATAACACATATTTATAACACAGAAACTGCCCAAAAGCCGCAAAAGCGAAGAAATACAACTAGAAAGATCCAAACTCGAGCACAATGTTGACTTGTTTCGAACAAAGGACGTACGCCGACCACAGCGCCTGCGTAAATTCCATAACATGGGAGCGTCGCACGAATAAAAGTTTACGATCTTTTTTGATAGATGGCGCACATCTTAACAAAATAAGCCATAGAACGTAACATAACGGTATTGTATAATGGTGGCGAATAGAAGGCAAATATTTTATACCTGTTCACTCAACCCCGTATCTCGTAAAAGAAACCCCGGAAATATGCACACAGATTTTGGTACCCTTTCCACCATGCACAAGTTTTGTTTGTGACCTAGCCTCTCACATGTACATAGTACATAATATTATTATTATACTCTACTCATAGGAGTCATAGGACTCGCTGAATCAGTAGGATTTCACAGCGAGCTCGAGGGGCACAGGCTCTGGGCAAACTTATCATAATAAGTCTCCTATATTAATATATGACCTAGATGCGGAGTGTTATGTTACGAGTTACCACCAATACCAACCACCTCACCAATAAAGAATTCAGTCGAAATTAAGCCCTACCAATAATACAAAAACGCAACAAAATATTTCGCCAGAAGAGTACTTACCTAACATAGGCGCGCACCATCATCGTGATGACTTTTTCCATATTCACTTATACATAAAATAATTTTTAATTATATTTTAATAGGTAAGTACTTTGTTATTGCAGAAAAAAACCGGCTAAGTGCGAGTCGGACTCGCGCACGAAGGGTTCCGTGCCATTATCTATAAAAATGGTAAAAAATCACGATTGTTATATGGGCAAAAATATAAAATATTTATTTCATTCTTTTTATAAAACACTTTTATTAGCTTGACTTGTAACTAACTAACAATGTAAGATTTGATCTTAGAAGTCAATTTTTAACTACTTCTAATTATTGTCGTATCGAAATGAAACTTTGTATGTGTATGTAATCTCGGTGACAATGCAATAATTTGGTATCATCAACCTGATCTGATGATGCAGCCGGAGGGTGGGTAGGGATCTCTGCAGTGATTAATAGTGAACCCCTCGAGTTTGGGCTCATATGATTCGTTTTGATGAGTCCGATAGATTGGACTTGGTGACGAGGGTCTGATGATGCAGCTAGTAGATCTCTTCAATGGATTCTAGTAAACCCCTTGAGTTTGGGCTCATATGATTCGTTTCGACGATTACAATAGATTGGGCTTCGTAACGAAAGACGAAAAAGTAAAAAAAAAATTAGTTAAAAAAACTAAAACTGACACTTTTATAACGCACTTTATGAATTAACCATTATATCGTAACTAATACAAGTACATATATGAATTATTTTATATTTTTGAGTGCGTTATATAAGTGTAATTTTTAGTTTTTTTAAACTATATATATTTTTATTTAGTAAATAAATCATCTGTGAAAATTTCAACTCATCACAGTTCACACACACCCTGTGACACGGACGGACAGACAGACGAGCGGACAGAGTCTTAATCAACCCTAAAAACGACAAAAATTTGTTGATATAGCGGCAACAGAAATACATCATTTGTGAATATTTCAACTGTCAACTACACGGTTCATGAGATACAGCCTGGTGACAGACAGACGGACTAAGTCTTAGTAATAGGATCTCGTTTTACCCTTTAGGTATGTACGGAACCCTAAAAATGAATATTTGGTCTATCACTATAATTTGGAGTACCTAGTGCGAGGTGCGAGAACTTTGACCTCGAGGTCGGTGTCTGATAGCATTTATCTGGAGACAGAAATTAATACCGAAAACGAAACGATACCTGTGCCATTACCATACCAGGAAAAGGAAGGATCAAATTCGAAAGGTACCATTATATTTGCGAATTTCCCACAATTTCTTTTAGTTTGGAAACAAAACAGAAGATGTAACTTACAGACTGACATAGCATTTTCGGTAAATTTGATCTTTTGTCAAATTTTCCGTGCTAAAATTTGACAATAAAATCAAAACCGAAATTTGGTATGACATTTAAATTACAGACGCTTATAAAACCGGCCCTTAAGGTTCCTAATTTCACTACTTGTGACGATCGTAAAAACCAAAATACAACATAGTACTACGACTTATTCTAAAACTTTTTAACGTTACTTTCATAATTGACTTATTCTTGTTTTTCGGAATTTGTAAAATTATATTATTACAATAATTGTATACCTAAGCCATAATGCAATGGCAATTATATTTTAAAAATCGTAATAAGAATGTGGATAAAATATTTTTTTATTGCGTTTACAGCAGTGTTTGAACATTGTGTTCAGCGTCAGCTTATGCTTAGCAGATATCAAGCAAGGCCGCTGTAGCTAGAAGGTAGATGAAACCGATAAGAATGATTAGTGTACCTAACAAATTCAATGTAACTCCACGACAACGACAGAAATGACCCTAAACTCTGCGTCGTCGTCGTCGGGTGCTTCCCGGTCAGTAAAACCCTTTCGACAACCAGGGGAAACGTTTCGTTCATTCACAGTGTCGACGAACTTGACTTCGCGATCGTATGCATCTAGTAAAACTTTCAAGAGATGTAGAAAAATGGATGTCAAAGCATGATAACAGGGATGAATGATGGTTTGAAATGAATTTAGATTATAATCATTGTGAATCCCTACTAATATTATAAATGCGAAAGTAACTCTGTCTGTCTGGCTTTCACACTACTGAACCGATTTAAATGAAATTTGGTAGAGATAGCCTGAGAAAAGACATGGGCTACTTTTATCGCGATAAACTGTAGCCCGGGGTACAGCTAGTAGTAAATAAATATATGTCACATAAATATAATCTAAGTAGCTGTTCCCCGCGGTTTAACCCGCATTATAAGGTATTCAAAAAAAAATTGTCTATTGTATTTTGTGTTAAATAAAAAAAACTGGCGCGAATCTAATATGTGATAGGTGGCGTCACCCCTCCCCCAAAGGTGATGTTATCTGAAACCCCTCCCCCCTAATAGAGCCTCACGTGATTCATGGACAACTTCAAGACACTGCTTTGATGAGTGTGTTTCCATATTCTTTGTAATATAATACCTATGCAAAGCCAGGGCAGGTTGCTAGTGCTACAAAACTGTCACCGAGTCAATCTTCCTACAACACATCCTATCTTAATTCCTTATTTTTGATACTTATAACTTAATGCAGATTGATATGACTCAGAGAAGTCCGAATGAAGTTTAGAACTAAGATCTTTGAATTAAAATATTTCTAAAACTTTTTACTCAGGGAAAATGTATTTCAGAAGGTGAAATGTAAAATTGCAGTAGCACCGCTGAAAACCGCACGGACAACAACAGAATTAAGTGAAATAAACTAAGAACAATTAATTAAAAGTTACTCAAACCAAATTTAACCCTACAAAATTTTTTGGGATGTTGTCGCTTGGAGTAATAAGAGGTCACTGAACCCAAAACTATGGGACATTTGTATATTTTATGTGGTTGTTTGCTTCTATAAAATACTCCGTATATTATAGTAGCAAACTAGCAAACAACAAAAATACTCTGGAAAACTGGTCTCATTCTGATGCAGTTTTTAAATGTATTTTGGTATATTTTGGTATCTTAGGTATCAACATAAAATATGAGGTACATCTTATTGTGCTGTTGCTGCTACACTGAAGTGCATATTTGTATTCCTTATTCATACAATATCATAGTACATTCTTATTTTACTATGACTATATTCTGGGTGACAATCAAAACTAAGCTTACCTAGAAACATGAAATTAAGGAAGGTATGTTCTTTTTGTACACAAAGGGACATACTAAAAAAAATTCATACCTATCTGATTGTATAAAAAAATTGTGTCATTATTGTGTATCCTGACAATATGGCCATTTGTATGAATAACTTCTAATAGATTATTATGCTATGCTTGGTACTACACAACTTTCTCCAGAGTTGGAATATTTTGAGATGCTTTGAAGAATATTAGTTTAAATAAATCATTGTTTTCCACTTATTAATAGCTAATTAAATAATGTAAACTTTAATTAACCATATAAGCTCAGGGACCCATTCAATTTTATAATTATTATTGATATTGTTATAATTATGAAACACATTTCTGTATTCTTTTACTATTAACAATAGTATGTAATAACATAGATCAATAGGTAGGTAAATAAATAAAAATATGCTATTTCAAGCAAATGCATCTAAATGCTACATTAATCAATTATAATTAAATATCTAATTTACCTGGTTTCTGATAGCGGCAACTGGTGTCAATCCTATCTGGTTTTGTCCTTGTTGCAGAAATTGATTAGTGCCCGGAGCAAGCAATCCAGCTTGACTTAAATACATTAGATGTTCAGCACTTTTCCCAATACCGTTCATGGCTTGATGTTGGTGAATATCATAAAGGCCTTGTTGCCCTAACTGTGGTGCATTCTGCATTCCTTGAAGAGGTGGTAGCATCATAGCACTATTTTGAATTGTCAAGTTATTTCCCATATTATGGTTTTGCATAGGTGCCAGTTGTGTATGGACAATACTGGTAGTAATATGGGCTGGGTGAGTACCAATCACTGAAGGATTAATTGCCATAGTACCAACAGATGAGGCTATTGCCTGATTAATGAATTGTTGCTGATTCGCTTGAGAGTTTTTCATTGGTACAGGGCCTTGATGATGCATGTTATTTATTGTTATTGACGTTGGATTCTTCCATTTGTCTTGTGTCTGAAAAATAAACCCTTGATTTAACTTAAAATCTATCACTTTCTATGTTTTATAGCATAACCCAGTCTAGTAACACTTTATCAATTACAAGTCAACAGCGAAACTATGTACTTCATATCAATTACAAGTTAGGTTATGTTTATCAACAAATGATATAGCTTGATTGATAGAGCCATGATTTTTTCGAAAATTGCAGTCCATTACTATTCTCACCTCAACAATAGAGTCGTCACCCACGGCCCAACGTTGTTTGGGCGCTAATGAAGGCAGTTCTGCTTCTTGAGGTTCTTGTTGAAACACATAATGCACTGTTGTGTCATCTTGGCTGCGAGCTTGTGAGGCACGAGAGCTCTGCAACCCTGATTCGCCCGCCTCTTCTTCCGCTCCTGTTCCCGGCCACTTCATTGGGCTACCGTGAGGTTCGAGCATTCAGTTTCACTACAATTCGATCCTTTGCACCCGTAAACACAAAATGTCTCACTATCTTCCTGTTTATGGAAACACAATGTTATTTTTGAAGTCACAACTCCCAAATACTATTTAGACTGTTCGACATGATCAATCAATTCAAAAACAACATACTTTTATTGATGCTACAGCGATTTAACAATATTCACAGTATTTTGTCTTTGTAATGACAGGAGTTTTATCAAAGAACGATGACAGCCGCTAAGGAAAACCAAAATAATGCACGAACTGCAACGGTCTCCTTGGCGGATCGAAACAAAGATGAGAAGTGAAACTAATGTTTTTAATGAAATCTCGTGAGAAAAATTTCAAATTTCGAATTTGTAAGGGGTATACTAGTGTACTAACTTTTGGGTTTAGCTATTTGTCGGCGTCGAAACTGAATTGGATAAACACTCAAAATAAATACACTATTCACACAATTCCTAAACAAAAGGACCACAAATATATCACTATATGTACACGAAACTATTTACAATGTACAATTTTTACAAAAAAGCCGGTTTATGCCATTGGCAGTAGTCGATATTTTCTGATTTAGAAAAGGCGACAAACATTCTTCACTGCCTGTCCGCCATAATCGGATCGGTCGGTCGGGCGGTCGGTCGGGCAGATGCTATGCGCGCGCAACGCGCTAGTTTAATAATAAAAACATAAATACCTCTAACGTTCCTTTCCTTGTAATAGTTATTATTTTCTACTAGAAAAAAAAACTAAATAGAAATACGTCAAAACGTTACAATAACCTTTAGATTATTAGATAATTTTCTTTCATTGGAAAATAAACAGAAAAATTACGAAAACAGTAGCGTTTTTACACGAAACGTATATTTAAAATTAATCGTGTACTGCAATATATGTACATTCAATATCTATTGATAGCGTCGATAAATTTAACATTCAACAAAATTATACAATAAAGGTAGCAAAACGAGAAAAAAACACTTAACTTTCGGTTTGGTCATTCAAAATCGACTTTATCAATAACTATAAATTAGTAAAGTGTAATTAACAAGTTATTAATAATTATAACAAGCCAGACACATCTATAGTTATTACAACATTCTCACTAGACAATATTTTGTTTAAAATCTATGTATAACGGAATGGTCAAAATTGGAAACCATAGACAGAGAAATATATAGACTCATTGCGTTTTCTATTTCACGATAAACATCCTAAAAATGCTAAAGACAGAAAGGGACATTGTTACATAGACCTACTCTATATTTTCTCACAAAGCCTGTGTAAGATAACTAGTTTTCAAACGAAAGTGCGGGAAAGTTTAAATTAAATCTTTAAACTTTTATATTTCGAAACGTAGGCATAAAAATCTATTCAAACTTTACTAATTACATATTCCTACTGCTAATAATATTATAAATGCGAATGTTTGTTACCACGTATCACCGTAAGTACTGAACCAATTTTGATGAAATTTGGAATGGAGATAGCTTATACCCTGGATTAACATCTTAACTTTTTATCCCGGAAAAGGATCCTGCGGGATAACAGGAAGACGCGGGTGAAGCCGCGGGTCACAACTAATCAACAATAATTTCATAAGATAAATTTTCACTTTTATACCTTTCTTGAATGTTTTGATCACCAGTCAAATATTGTTAAAACTGAGTGAAATAAATGACTAATCGTTAACTTTTTCATACACTTTTGACAATGCTTAACTTTGACTACATGCGAATAAAATGACAGCCTAATAAAAGGGTAAAAATCATACGCCACAAGCTTAATTGCTATTGCTCATAAGAATGGTATTTTTAAATATGAATTCGCATTGCATTATACTCTAAACTCTTTTAGGTATGTATGTGTTATTATGGGCAAAATTAATCTAATGCAACAATCAATATTTTATCTAAGGCGTCTTAGATATTTGCTTTTTAAAAAAGGGCAATATGATGAATGTTGCTGCTTTGATGAAATCTGCAAATGACAAATTACTATTATTTGTTTTAAGTCATATGTATGAAACATAAACCCCTCTGAGTGGGGGGGGCGAATATTATCTGAATAATTTACGACCGTTTATGGACACTATGGCCAGCCTGATACTCTATGTGCATGGATTCGAAATCCTCAGCCGGCTTTTCCTGGTCGCTATAAAGTTAACACCCGTCGCAAATATAAGGACTTACTCCTCTCTGTAATCAGTGTATTTTAGTATTTTATGTTCCCATATCCCAATGTGCACAACCAAACAAGAGAAATTTTATTAGTAAAGCTAATTAAAATATATATTGGACTATTAGATGACAAAAAAAGCTTGGGATTTTAGTCAACTTGATCCAATTCAATCAATTACTAATAAGAATAAAATTGACAATGTGATCGCGCCAAAAAAATTACCTGCCTGTTTCTGGCCTGTTCTTTTGCCGGCGTAAGGAGGTTGGATCACGCGTAGCTAGTTTGACGGCTTAAAATGATCACAATGTATCCTATTAAATAAAAAACTTTTGAATTTTGAATATATTTCGATCCATGTCAAAAGTGTCAAAAGTAGCCGAACAATAACAAATATTCCAATTACCTTCATTATCTTGAAGCACTAACTATTGACCGCATCATCACTTAACCTCAGGTGTGTAGTGTTGTGGTCATAAGCTACCTTGTAAGTTATAAAAAATCCATTAAGAAAATTGAATAGCTACTTTTGTCGCTGACTGTTCCTAACTAATCTCAGAATTATTTGTTCAGTATATTTGGAGAAAATAATCTGTGACAGAATCACAGTATGATCCTATGAGAGTTCCGTTTTCCATCTGAAGTATGGAACCATAGAAAAGTAATAAGATAAGAATAACCATAGATAAGTATAACTGGAACCTAGGATAAGTCTCTGTGTAGTGGCAATAAATTGTTTTTTTTTTTATTTATTTATTTTATTTAAAAATAAACAACATTATTATTCAAACCTTATTTACTTCACTTAAAAATATACAGAAATTGCTTAAATAGGCTTAATCTTAAAATGAAGTCCAATGAGTGAGAACACAAGACATTTCAGGTCTTGAACTAAATAGTAAAAACCGCGGAGACCTTCAGGATCGCGAGACTGGTTGACGTCTACCAGAGAGCCAGTCTTAGAGGTGGTGAAGGAAATGTGCTCTTCACCTATTACTATTTCCAACTCCTGTAACCAAATAATAATTACGTTTACAAATTAACAAGTTTGTGACATAATACAGATGGTTAGATGAGATGTTACTTTTGTGAATAGTGTAAACGCTTGATTATCTTAAAGTACACACCATGCTGAATGTTGACTGAACTGTCATTGTCTCGACTGACATGGATGTCTGTCTCTTGACAGTTAGGTATAGGGTCAAATAAAGAAGGCAGTACACATTTATCAGGGATTACTGTATTACACAACATTCGCTTGAGACTTTAATCATCTTAATTCATAACATAACTTTACAGGCCATCATGTTGTATCATTCGTGTTAAGGATTACCAAGGCTTGATGGTATGCCGGAGAAGTTAGAAAGTCTACTAACATCTAGACCTCAAAGCCAGGGCAACGGCAGCTCCAATCACAATAAAAATAGAGAACATTCATTAAAACAACATTACAATGAAGGTTGATGTCACACAAAAAAAATATCTCTTGGCCATTTGATTATTTCCAATATACATGGATATGCTAGTAAGAATAATAAGATTAGATTTAAAATATAACCCAAGTATAGTTGCAACTTGCATTAGGAACCATCTTAAAAAAAAAGTTACTGATACACAGAACAGAAGCTAGTCAACCTCTTCTCTGGTTAGTCATAGTAAAATGACAAACAGTTTTACATATTTACGCAAGTGTATCCTGCAGAACAACTCAAATATGGTTCAAATACTTAATAGCACCTACTATTTTTATTGTACGTTTTGAAAATTTGAACGGAACTAGCGAAACTAACCTGTCTGCCGACACGATCCGGTTGCGGCCACAAGCGGTCGTCTTCATGCATGATTTCAGAATCCAGAATTACCCTCTTTAGCTCCTCCATCACACACGGGTGCACATAAGCTTCCTTACGGATCATAGTATCGTTTTTGTAATTGGAGTTATTGGCGTACCGAAGCTTGCCATCAGGGCGAAACTCGAACTCGAGAAACTCATGGCCGAACTTTCCTTTATGGCCAACATAGTAACGTATATAGAAATCAGTCGACATTCCAGTAGCCAGCGTGGATGATTGTCTCTACGTTAATTTAAAAGTAATATTGATATCGTCCGAAATCAGTGATTTCGTGGAATATCGCGATGCACGGATGCAAATAAAAGAAACCTCAAACAAGAGTGAGAGAGTGTCAACTGTCAAGTGTCTGTCACTGTCACTGTTCGGTTTCGTTTGGTTCATAGACAATAAACTTTTTTCTTTTTTTTTTGTTATGGCGTCACAAGATTAGTGTATTTGCCAGTGTCAAGTATAAAATATTTCAAGAGTTGAATCAAGTTTAAATGATGATGATGATGATGACGATGAGATGATGGGATGAGGATAGTGTTTAAGTAGTGGAGCTTTACTTAAACTTTACACGGACTTTTTTGGAGCAACTAGAAAAGTCACTTGTACAACTTTATTTCAATTTCACACTCGTACACATTAACGAACACATAATGGTTAATAATCCACCAATATTACACATTATCACTCGAAGAAACACAAGTTTTGGTAATAAAAACAAAATTTTCACGTTGACAATTCGATTGCCGGCAAAAAAGTCCGTCATTTGAATTTAAATTCGACATTAAACAGAAGAATTAGAAAGCACGTTTTGATTGTCATTTATTATGATACTGTCAGTGTCACCAAAGACTTCAAAGTTCTCCAAAGAGTAGAGTTTTTCTAGCTAGGTTTAGTAATATTTATTCTGTGGTTTGGTTTAGTTAATGTCTTAGGTACTTCTGTGTTTCTGTTTGTTTTTGCCTCCATTCTTCTTCCATATTTTCGTTTTTGTTAAAAAATCTGCTAAGCTGTCAAGCCTCATATCATACCGCTTTTAGTCATGCTTTAGTCCTTATTAGTCCTCACATTAAAGAAAATCTTATTCAGGTGTGGTAACACTACAGTTTATCGCAATAGACTTCGACACTTCGTTCGTTCGATTCAGTGTCAAATGGATTTTGACAGCACTATACTATTATAATCTATAGTTCTTTTCTCTTTCAACCCAACCAAGATGGGTGAGTAGTTTTATTCGTGAATTTAATAATTTTATCCAAAAATATCTATGCCAATAATAAGTTGTGCAGTAAATTTATTTTGAAATAATTTGCTGGTCGTTATTAGACGTTATTGTAAAGATTTATTTTGAATACAGCTTCTCTTAGACTAAAGATTGTTTCAAAATAGTCACTGAAAATGTTTAAAAGAAAGTGTTGTGTGAAAAACGATGATATTTGTCATATTCAGGTATCAGCCGTGATCACTGGCATAAGCGAAGGGCTACCGGTGGCAAACGTGCGCCGCTTCGCAAGAAGAGGAAGTACGAGTTAGGTCGCCCGGCTGCCAACACAAAAGTGAGTATCTGCTACATAACCTGTAAATACTAGCACGCGACAAACTAACGGAGAATGCCGTAGTAATTGCAGTTGTAGATAATGTTAACTTGAAATTGATTTAGTGATTTAATTGTATCGTATTGAATGTTAAATGATTTTTTTGTTATTTCGTTTTTATTTTAGCTTGGGTCCCAGCGTATCCACTTAGTGCGCTCTCGCGGAGGCAACACTAAATTCCGTGCCCTGCGTCTTGACACTGGAAACTTCTCATGGGGATCAGAATGCAAGTATTCCAATCTCAAATATCAACATAAATGTATCTCCCACATATGTTGTTTATTCTGAACTGTACTCTATTAGCATGTAAACAAACTGTAATAAAATGATTCATAGAGCAGAATTAATCTTTCAAATTTTAAATGTTGATAGCTGCACTAACAAATCTGCCTAGTAAGAATATTTCATAGATTTGTATGAATCCGTAATATTCATTTGATTATTATAAAATTTTCCAGGTGCCACTCGCAAGTCTCGCATCATCGATGTAGTGTATAACTCGTCCAACAATGAGTTGGTCCGCACCAAAACCCTTGTGAAGAACGCCATTGTCGTGGTGGATGCCACCCCCTTTAGGCAGTGGTACGAGTCTCACTACCTCCTGCCTTTGGGAAGGAAGAAGGGAGCTAAGCTGGTAAGATTTTTTAGCTAGATTGAAAACATTTCTAATTTGTTTGTAAAAGTTAAGAGAGGACAATATTTTCCATATATTTTTATCTCCAGTGTGACATGATATAGTCCACCCGGTCGGTGAATACAGCTATGTTTTATGAGTCCACACAGCTCTGCCCCGTAACTTGGGATTGCAAATACACAATTCCCAGACATGGCTATAATACTGTGTTAATAAATTTATCTAATTTATGGAATGCAGCTTATATATCTATTTCATTTAGAAAATACCATGATGATATCCTTTGCGTGTCATATGAGTGTTACAATAACACAGAAAATGATTTATTGGCAATACCTGATCATCATTTCCGATACCAAATCTAGCTGAACACTAGTCCTGTTCTGGTGATCTCATGTATTGTTTTTCTCTCTAGACTGAGGCAGAAGAAGCCATCATAAACAAGAAGCGCAGCAAGAAGACTGCCAAGAAGTATATCTCGAGGCAGCGCCTGTCCAAGGTTGAAGCGGGTCTTGAGGAGCAATTCCACACCGGACGCTTGTTAGGTAAGTCTGTGGGCAAAACTTGCGCCCCTAATGTCCATTGGTCAAAAGTTATCATAGGTATTTTTATATTATTTGGACATTTATTACTTAATGAGCAGCTCTGTACAGATATCACTGGTTATTTCCATGTTTATAATGTTACTAGCAAGAGCAACCTGCCCCGGTTTTGCACACGAAGGTATAAATGCTAGTCTTAGTTCAAATGAAATTACCATAGCAAATAGCGCTTTCAGTTTACCTATAATTTTCATGTATACAAACCTTGTTCTGACAATAGCAAATACAACAATAAAACCAGCTAAATCGATTCAAGCCATTCTCAAGTGATGATCATTCATACATGTGGCAATATATTTTTATTTATATAGATTACAATGAACATAAATGATCAGCAAAGCATTAAGTCCATAGTCTTTCTTTAATAATATCCCTTCTATGATGAGATCGAGAAGTTTTGAGGCTGTATCACTGACTGGAACCGTTTTGGGAACAGTCTAACGGCCGTCGTGATTCTAACTGTCATAGTTACTCTGAGAATACTTGGAAATACAATACCAACATAGTAACTTCTTAGTTCAGAAATTTAATGTATTGTTATTGTTGCAGCATGCGTGGCGAGTCGGCCCGGCCAGTGCGGCCGCGCGGACGGCTACGTGCTCGAGGGCAAGGAACTGGAGTTCTACCTAAGAAAGATCAAATCCAAGAGGGCGAAGTGAGAAGTTTAACGTAAAATAAACACAAAAAACTCAAACATTTCTTTGATTTAACACTTAGTATTAATTATAATTAGCCTTTGATGGTGGATATTGTTTGGTGCCTTCACATATTAGGTAGACATTGCTAATATTTTGTTATATGATGACGATTTGTTCATGCGAAACTAAATTGAGTCTCTGCAGCCGAAAACAGGATTAACAGGATTTTTGCTTGGTGGTAGAGTATTTTCTAGTACTCATCTGGCTAGCTACCACCCTCTTGTTAAGAATCTGTCGCCATCACCTATCGGTGTGTTGCGCAGCCTCACTTGAGAGCCAGTTCCCAGTCCAGGCTATGCGTCAGGGGTTAAAAATTAAAATCGGGGAAGGAAACAACAGTCAATAAATGCGCAATACTATAATATCCTCGAATTAAGCGGGTCCACCATTTTGCCTGCCATCAGGGCCACGTGTATGGTCGCGTCCATCACGAAGTACAGGAACGGGTAAGTCGCCGAGAACATCACTGGATCACGATTTTTCACATACCCTGCAAGATAGAATTGTTATTGAGAGCCAGAGAAGAGATGGTAAAATACAAAGAAAAAGATGATGCTGATAAAGCCTTTTGTAAGTGCGAGGAACAATGTCGTCCACGTAACTTATGGGAACTTAGTCTAAGCTAAAGGTTACTCTTGATTTTATGGTCATACCTTAGCGAGATAAATCTGATACGTAATAGTGGATTGTTAGAATAAATACGCCGTTTAACTTTCATGGCAGACGTCCTTGCCATGCAAATACACCAGTCGCTTATCACGACAATCATGAATCAAAATAATCCGCCTGACTGTAGCGACAGGAAACAATCATCCAGTAATTTGGTTTTCAGTTAAACTCATTTAGGTAATAGTAATTGAGGACTGTCCACGAATCATCATTTTCATCCCGCGATTAGGCATTCCGGTCGCGGTAATGCACGATGTGATTTTCCCTGATTGTCTACTATAGAGTAGAGAACTGCGGGCAGGCATCAAATCGCATCAATGGAGGCAAACGCGCGTGACTCCGCATTGCACCACTACTGCCGAGACAATGGCGGCGGGCGCTCTCGCTACTTACCACCTCGGCTTGCACTCTTTTGGCAACAATTATCTCAGCCCGTGCTCCGTAAAATGAGGCCAGTAAACACCACCTTCACACCTAATTACCGTTCGAGAATGCTTGCATCCACATTGTGAGCGGTCTATTGCGAAGTCTCACAGATTTTCTCATTACAATGACATGTTTGCTGAATTTTCGCCGAATATTTATGTAGTATGGCTGATTTAATTTGGTGCAAAAATCAGTTGTACCTAATTCTTCGCACATCAGTCACTCAAGGATTTTCCGGCGGTGGTCATCGGCCCGTGACGGTGACGAGTGCCCCCAGTCTTGGTGTCCGCACGCACACCTGCATTAAATCATACCCTCGGGCGATGTCGGTAATTAACTGGATCACGCCGGAACGGCAGGGCCCTAACGCCCGAGCCGCCTAATTTGAATATTCGCTATACATATATTGCGGGAATAATGTGATGTCCAAGGACCGTGACAAGTAGGGCTGGTACTGGTAGGTTATTAATGAGGTGTTGTTGAACTTACGGTTTTTCTTGTGGTCGTCGGGGCGGTACTTGCGGATAGCCACGGAGACCGCCTGCTCGATGCTGCGCACGTACACGCCGCCCTGTCGCGTCATCGGCGTAAAGTCGCGCTGCCGAGGCTCGAAAACGTCGCGGATGCCCAGCTGAGAACCAAGAGTTCATAGGTTACAACTTACAAAACCATCGTAACGTCTCTGGCTAGTTTCTTATCAGCATAGTGTGAGTTGCTATCGTAACTGTAGCTAGCAGCTAGGACCTAGGATACCTGATAAGTACATTGACCTACTTGTATAATATACAGCTTCGGCTTTCTCAACAGATAGTAAATAAATCTAGTCCATAAATCCAGTGTAGCGTGGCGCCATCTTCGACCACATCGTCACTTAATATCAGGTGATTTGTGGTCAAACGCTATCCTGTAGATAGTAAAAAAAAAACGTTACGTACCTTACCCATACTAATTAACATACAAGTCACAACCAAACCACCACCAACCATTAACTTTTATCTTATCAATTATCGCAATGGAAATCTGGTAGCAATTTATGCAGCATTAATAAAAATAGGTCTAGGTCTCGCGGAAAGTTAACACTAATGAGTAGTGAATTGATGGGAATCGCTTAATTGTTATCTTTTTGGATCGACCTTGGTTGACTAAGTTAAAATTATGTAGTTGCGTTTTCGCTCTCATGCATGTAATGTAACATTACATAATTATGTAGCTGTACTACGATATAGCATTGGAAAACCTAGATTATCCACAAATATAGTTGAACTAATGTGCATGCGGGTAAAAAAGTACCTAACGTAAAGTATAAAAATGCTCATCAACAGCTATCTGTACAGTAGGCTTTGCACTTTTCCCATGTTTTCCAAATATTACCGGTTATGAGATCGGGGACAGTCTCGTCTCAGACATCAACGGTATCTAGTGTTCGAGAAAGGCAGTAAAACTCATTTAGGTAAAGTTAGAATTCATACAATCAAATTCATCAGTGAGAAAGAAAGGGTTCTACAAGCAAGGCAGTTGGAGTATCACAACTAATCATAAGTCATTAGCTAGCTAACTTACCTATGTATTGAGATGGTAGAGTCAATTTACCTTCTGCAAATCCGTAGTAAGAGTAACATGACCCTTTACTATAAAGCTAGGAACAACTGCTCGCACGCGACGGGGGCGTAGCGCCGCGTACACATCTGCTAAATCAGACTCGCGCGCCATTCTCAGCAACAACCTGCCCAACTCAGCAGCACCCCCTCGATTAGGAAGCACCACTAGCAGGTAATATCGCTCGCTGTCCAGCGGCAATCGAAGCGCTGACGCCTCCAAGTGCGGAAGATACGCGTGTTCTAACACCGTTTCATAATGCATGTACGTCACCTGCACAAAAGTTGGATTAGTTTCACTTATTGCCAACGCGAATCGCAATTACGAAACACCATTGTCAATTTGCGACTTTTGTAAAAAATCTCGATACAGGTACTCAAGCTAATTGGCGTTGATTATTATCAGCGATGATGCCGCAAAGTTCCTAATGATGATACGTTTTTAAATGTGTCTGGAAAAACCTCACCTGAACACTTTTCAATCCATTAGCTAGGAACATTTTATCATCGTACCCTGGGCTTGGCATGTCAGGCCCTACGTGGTAAGATCTATAGAAGAAATAATCATCTATGTATGGAGGATTTGTGAATATAAAATCTACAATCGACTTCTTTCGTCGTTGTAATGTTTCTAATGTGGGCTCATTGATCGTTGTTGATGAATCTGCTAATGTCGTCATGTCCGCAAGAGTAGTAGAACTATCTGTTGGGGTCTCTGACAAAGATGTAGTGGTAACACTTTCAGTCATGTCGTTAATGCTAGTCGTTGTAGAGGCTATAGATGTCGATTCGGTTGAGCTTGATCCCATATCTACTGTAGTAGCTATTTCATTATTTGCCGTAGGTTCCTCAGCTAACGCCGAGGTTGCTTGTGAAGTTTGTTGAGCGATTGTTTCTGCATCGGCTTCTACACTAGTTGTAGCTGCAGTAGATATTGTATCGGCTTCAATGGCAGCTGGTGCATTTGTTAATGGTACTGCAGTCGTTGTTAAAGGGGCTACTGTAGTAGTAGGTATGGCGTCGGTGCTTGTCTGTATTGTAGTTTCAGCAACGACTGTCGTTGCGGCCTCTGTTATAACAGACATAGTGACAGTATTCTCGGCAGTAACAGTCTCAGCATTAGGTGCTGAAGATGGGTTCATAGTTGTAGCTTCGGTAGGTGATCGAACATCCACGTCAATAGTTTCTGCATTGGGATTAGCTGTAGTCTCTTCTCTCGTTGGAGCTGTTGTTGTATCAGGAGGTTTGCTTTCTGTCGTAATTGCAGCAGCTGTGGTCATGGTGCTTTCGGAACTACCGGCAGGGACTTCAGGAGTAGTTGGTTCTGGTTTGGTTTCATTTGTTGTACTACTATTTGAACTTGGTAGCGTTGGCAACTGATCATTTTCCAAGTCGAAGCCGTAAAACCGCAAAATCTTTTTGTAATTGTCGTTGAATGTGACGTTTTCATTATTTAGTGCTAACCCTGCGAGAAATCCTTCCTCTGGGACGAAATATGTCTGAAATTAATTTACGATAAGTAGATTTAATTAACTGAAAACATTTGACACAGGAATCATAAAAGGGTTTATCATTTTTAACCAAAACTTTGATTTTTTACGTTGTAAAGAGAAAGAATTAAGGTAAAAGTTCGGAAGTTATGTGACCATGTCAACTTGCCATTCATTTATGTACCGCAGTTCCGGACTTGTGTTTGCGAGTTGCGACTGTGACAACTCATATTAGTCACAGATCGACTAGCCAAAACAGTCAGCAAGCGTTACAGAATAACGAATAGTAGGTACTGGTAGGCATACTAACATAGACAGTGTTCAATACGTAATAATATACTCGAACACACCATAGTTCTGACCCCTAACTAAGATTCCCTACCTATAGTTAGCTAGGATTCCCTAGCTAGTGGTAGAGATAGGTATCTTAAATGTAGGGTATCAGAAACCCAGACAAGGAACAAATACTAAAAAATATGAAAATGATTTGTCCTGTAAGAGAGGGAATTGAACCCTTAAAGCAACTGACTATAAAGCTGCACGTCCACTGGATCGGAATCGGAGCGTACGGAACGAAAGGATCTGTTGCTTTGTATTGATTTCGAGGTACCTGCGTCCACTGGATCGGCATTTTTGCGTCTGAGACCGGAATTTATTCTGATGACGTCATCCGCAGTGAACGCTGAAATTAGTATCCTGTTTCGTTATATGCGGTTGTAGAATATAGTGCAGTTCAAAAAACTTTTTTCAAGTCATATGAATGTACCCAAAAAATCTATTTTCATCTTCTAATAAATCAGAATATAATGTATGAAATTCTCCGAAAATTAATCTTTTTGAGTTTATATTATGAACCCATATCTTTCGTTTCCTCTTGATTCTCTCTTCCTCTTCTGATAAAATACAGCTAATTACAACAATATCCTCGTCACTATCCTCCATAATGCAAATGCACGTTAACAGTCAATGACGGTTTCTTTAAAAATGCCTAAATTGCCGATGAATCCCAATGCAGTGGACGCACCTCGTCGGCATTTCGTAAATGACGACGCTCCGTACGCACCGTACGCTCCGATTCCGATCCAGTGGACGCGCAGCTTATAGATTATAGTAGCAGTCTAGCAGTTGGTAAATACTAGATAGTAGGTACCTGCTTCGTTAGGTATAGGTAGTACTCATTTTTGATAGTACCCACCCAACAAAACAAAACATACGTTCGCCGTTTGACCTACAAACACTAAACCTTTTGTTTTGCATAATAAGCGTTCTAAATGGCTTGATACCGGAGCGACCATCACATTAGGCCCTAAACAATTTGCACGACCTCGAGAATCTCCTATTTACTATCTGAAACAGACTAGGTACTTTTCTCTTCATTATAGGCAACTTTAGTCACTACTTAAATGGGATTTGTAGGATAGTGTAGTGGTATAATAATAATGGATAATATATATCATAATCATTAACAAGCGACTTGCCCCTCGGCTTAGCCGAGTTGATATTTTCAATTTTACCATACCTACTAATTTTTAAACCCATTTGGGGAAATGATTTTCAATAAACCCTTTTTGTGCACCCTTACACTACCAAAGGAAGCAACCCTCAAAATGTCATGTCTTAGGATCAGCGGTTGAGGATGTGCGATGATATGTGAATGAGTAAGGAGCAGGACTGAATTTTATTTAATTATAGATATCATGTTAGTAATTGTAAACAATAAGTATTGGCTGGCGACCGATAGCCGGGAGCTAAAACAGATTTTGAGGAACCGCCAATTTCGAAATAGTAGGTAGATTTGGGCTAACATTATTTTATTACGTAGGTAAGGTACCCACAGCGCGCTCTCAAACAAGTATAAAATAAGCGACATTGTAAGAGAAAAATTACATTCAATATTTATTTTAAAATTGTTTTTGTCACGTTTTTTATTTTAAATACGCTTTCTTGTCTGTTTGTTAGGTACATTGCAATTAGTATTAAACTACTTGGCCTATATAAAAACTAGTTAAGTATAGGTATAGGCTAGTAAACGATGAGTTAGATTTGAAACTTTAAACAATGACGAAGCAAAAAATATAATACTTACTATACTACTTATAAAAAAATTAACTATAGATTATCTCCACGTTAACGGACTAAATAAAAGATAAATAATTTCTTCTAGCCATATTCTTAATATATGTATGGAGCTTTAAATCTGTTTTGGAGGATAAGGCAAATACTTTTATATTATTAGTCCATTTAAAAAAAACACTACCTATAAGGTAAATACTTTTATATTATTAGTCCATGTAAAAAAAAAACTACCTATAAGGTAAATAATTTTATACTATTAGTCCATTTAAAAAAAACTACCTATGAGTACAAAAGAAACTACGAGTTACTAATTACTTTAAGTAAGTAGGTACTCACCTACTTACCGGTTCGAAGTTACTAATGTATTTAAATGAAACAGCTAATAAGTGTAACTCACTTTCAGAGTGCGATGTATGTCCCTAAAGCCTATCCTCATCACATTCCGGTTCCAAGGCAGCTGCATCCCCCGTTGTATCTGGTACGAAGAGTCCCCGTCAACACCCTCGTAAAGAGCCACCATGATCCCCATTAATCCGTACGGTGAAAAAGCTATGTTGTTATCGTTCAAAAAGTTGTGTTCAGCCAGCACTTTCAAACCAAACCCGTTCGTTACATCCACCATGTGCGCTAAGGGGGTACGTCCGGTTTCCCACACCTTTATCTCGACAGGAACTCCGTAGTCCACGCTACCGACGAAGTTTAGACACGCGCAGAAGAAAACTAGGGGGATCAAGCCCCCGGCGAGAGCGCGACCGGCGCGACGCATGGTGGTCGCGGTTGTGACCGTGCTTCGCTGCCCACGAGCTGAGCCCGAGGCTAATCTTCGTGGCTAATTACTTAGCATCGAGACGAGATCCCGAACTTTCGGTGAATGCCCTCTATGATTTGCGAAAAGTTTCGTGCGATTGTTTGTTCTACTTTGTTTTATAGTACATAGAGTAAGTACTTTTAGTAAGTACCCTTCCAAATACCTACGTAATTTAAGCTAAAACCACGATTACCCATAAAGTTATACCCTATTGGTTAATTTAACATGACGATAATTTATGTTGGTTCTCTCTACTGAATTTTATTTACAAAAGTGGCTTTAACCATTTATGCATAAAAGTAATAAATAAATTGTTTTTAATATGTATGTTTTTATTTGTAGGAAAAAAATAACCGATCCAATTCTAAATGTGATTTAGAATGTGAATGAACTTGGCTTGAATAACTGATTAGGTAGGTATAGAACCCGTTATTGATACAATCATGATGAGTAATTTTGCGAGCGCGATTGCAGAAGCTAAGAAGCTTTATCAATTTTCAAGTTTTTAGTGTCGGCGCAGTGTGGTGCGCTTGAAAAAAAATTGATTACACGTTTAGCCAGAGAGAGAGAGAGAACGTTGGTAGAGAATGTCGTTAAAACATCTATAACTTGATTTCTTTGGAATCATACAATTGAACCAACATTTTCTGTTTTGTTATAAATTTTTTCCAGTTCAGATGCTTTGCGGTTTCAAAAACCCCGCCTAAGCCGAACACGCCCTTAAAATCATAGAGAAAATAATAAAATTAGTGATGTCTTTCCGTCATGAAATCGACTATGTATGTAGGTTTAGATAGTATTTTAGTCGATTATTAACTGTCGTCAAAAGAGAAAAGATTACAATATCTATGTTAAAATCGATCATTTGCTTCATTTCATAGACAAGTAGACAATGTAAAATACAAACAATTTGAAAAGGTCTTTCTTAGTTAGTTACTTGCTCTTCTGTGACGTAGCTAGCTAGCTATTTCATTTTCTTGGCTAATAATATAAGATGGAAGTAGCTTTCATGACGTAGCGTCAGTGGAGTATTTTATTTTACTAGCAGAATTTGTGTATCTAAATGTTCGTTTGATTAACTTCAACACAATTTACTTTAAAATTGTAACATATTAATTAAATTAAATATCATAAACACACGAGCTCGTACTACTTTCGTTGAAATTCATCTGGATCTCATCGTCATCAGGTCAGTACAAATGTTTTCAATATGAGAAATGTATTCTGGTAAATTGTAGTAAGTAATATTATTTGGTCAGTTTGTGTAACGATTCACTTTGATTCTTACGTTATTCTCCAATTGTCTCCCTATTTTAACTTATAACCTCTCAAATATACTACAAATAACATACATTAATAATTTTTACGTCGTGTTTGTAAAACAGATGGTTTTTGTCTCAGATGTGTGCAATGCACTGACTTCCCCTTGGCGTGTAGACTATAATATGCGTGGAAACCAGGGATTACGATCGTCAGATACGTAGTTTTTGATACCGGTAGGTTATCGATCTAGCAAAATTGCATTGTGTGTACCGTCATTACAGTGTAGTTGGACACTAGTCAAACGCATTTGAAATATCCTTGTAGGTAGGTGATTTGATCATTTGATGATTCAACTTATTTTATACCTGCGACCCGCTACGACTGTGCAAAATTAGGCACAATAAAATATAGCTTAAGTCTGTTAATATTGGGAAATATACATTACTACTTCATTAATATTTAAATTAACAGTAGATGTAAAATAAAAAGAAAGAAGTTCGGTGTCTGAAAGTCAGGATACTTTGCATAGCAGCCTATACTATATGCATTTGATTGTATTATTGACACAATCAAATATTTAGATTGTGCCGTTAAGACGCCTGATCATGCACGTAAGTATATCAACAGTTTGTGTATGTAAGTATCTGTATAATTTATTAATAATACATTCTTTTTATAATATTGTTTCTACAAATATCTTGATGGTTGATGATTTTGCATTACAGTGTTTGTTGCTGTCGGCTAGGAAGACAGAAGATTGTGCTTTACATTAATGTGAATGTTTATGACCGTTTACTGGCCATAGACTATCGAGTGTAGTGCCTCAAGATGGATCTCCCTGATTGCCCCCCAGGGGCAGAGGGATACCACGACTCAGTGGTGGAAATGCCCAAGAAACCGGAAACGGACGAGTCCTCTAATTGCACTAAGGTAAATATAAACTTTTATTATTTTCGTTAAACCGGTTACTTAGTGATAGTTTTATAAATAAATAAACTAAGTATCTTAAATTATATTATCTAACTGATTTTCTTATAGGTCTAATCCCTCTTTTGTTGTAAGTTAAATTATTCCTAACAAGTTATTTTAAATCTAACTTGACACATACATACATCACCAAAGGTTTAAAAATATTTTGGATAGTGCAAGTATTTTCAACCTAGTGAAAGTTGTTTTTTTTTTTAATTCACAATATGCAAGCATTTGACCATAGTTTCACCTGCTGGTAAGTGAAGACGTGGCCGATAATGGAGCATGCTTGCCTAGAAGATGCTTATTCACTCTTGACTTGAAAACTCCTAAATTGTAAGAATTAGGTTTTATAACGGGATAATTACCATGTATTTGTTTTTGTTTGAGTTCTCGATATTTCGGCACTGTTGCAAGCGCCATGATCACGAGAATACTAAAAGAAAAAGCGCGCGGAAAAAGTGCGAGTGTTTGGATGAGTCCTTAACATTCTTAGTGAAGTGTCGGGACGCGGACATTATTCCCGTTTGTATGCGAATAAAGCCACGTATTGACATTCACGGTTCCGCGAACATTCTAAAAAATGCGAGTGTTAAATTATTGCGTAAAGCGATTCGTAATACCAGATTCCAGCTTGATAGAAATAATCGTGTGTTGTACGGACTTCATATGGATTGCAGTGCAGTGTTAACGTCAAGTGATTTTGATATCTGTGATCGAGTCACTTATTTACAAGCACAACGTTCACGTGAGTTAAGAAGTGCTTTGAAACAACAAAATAAATTTAAGTCACTACTGGTTAAACAGAAACCCGTTAGCCCCTACCATGATGACTCACAGGTGAAACGGACTGTAGTCAATCTTTCTAGTAAAGACTTATCGGACACTGTTCTTAAAGTTCTAGAGAAAGGGTTGAATTTTGCTCCTACGCCGAAAAGAATTCCTTATGAAGATGTGATTGGAAATATTGAGGAAGTTATAAGATGTAATAAGATACCAGCAATAGAGGCAGACGTATTACGGCAGGATGCCGCTGTGGTACTACGACGTTCAAAGCTTCCCCGTTCCAACATAACACCGACTGAGTTGTCCGCCTTACGTAGCCTCCGTAAAGATGAAAGCATACTTGTGCTGAGGGCGGACAAAGGAAATTCAACGGTAGTCATGAACATTGCAGACTACGAAAGCAAAATTCATGAACTGCTTAGTGATGAATGCACTTACAAGAAAGTCACTTACAACCCTACGTTAAGAACGGACCGTAGCACGCGGAAAATAATCGGAGAATGTCGTCATGCTATGAGTGAGGAAACACTTAAATATTTATTAAGACCTAGAAACACTCAACCACCTAAGTTGTATGGTTTACCTAAGATACACAAACAACGCGTACCTCTTCGTCCCATTGTTTCTCAAATAGATTCGCCGACGTATGATCTTGCAAAGCATGTGGCCAGTGTGTTACAACCTCTAGTGGGGAACACACCTTCTTATGTTAAGGATGCTCGACATTTTATAGAGATTCTGCATTCCACTGATGTTGAAATGAATGAAGTGATGGTTAGTTTTGACGTAGAATCACTGTTCACAAATGTTCCTTTGGTGGATTGTATGGAAATCATAAAGAATAAGTTGCAAGAAAATAATATCGCGACAGAATACGAGAGGCTACTCCATCATTGTTTGTCAACTAACTTTTTCATCTTTCAAGGCCAGTATTACTTGCAAATTGATGGTGTGGCTATGGGCAGTCCGGTGGCTCCCGTAGTCGCTAATATCTGGATGGAGCATTTTGAGAGTATGGCTATCTTGACTGCGCCAACATATATCAAACTGTGGAAGAGATACGTTGACGATATTTTCTGTATCATTAGAGGAAATGAGCAAGAAACCGTAGCTTGTCTGACACACCTAAATAACATCCATAGAAAAATCAATTTCACCTATGAAATGGAAACTGCAAGGAGCATTGCTTTCCTTGATGTTAAGATAGAGGTACGTACTGATGGTACGCTGGGCCACTCAGTCTATAGAAAACCCACACACACGGACCGATATCTACACGCAGATTCACATCACCACCCCCGTCACCTGAACTCCGTAGTGACCTCTCTCACTAACCGCGCGTATGACCTATGTGACGAGGAACACTTACACCAGGAACTAGGTCACGTGCGAGATGTCTTGCGGAGGAATGGGTACAAAGTAAAGACCACACTGCCAAGAGCAACAGTCAAACAACGAAAGAGCATAGTAGAAAGGAAGCCAGCATTTCTTCCATACGTAAAAGGAGTGACTGATAGGGTAGCCAACATTCTTCACAGATACTCAATCAATACCATCTTCACTCCTTTTAAGAAAATATCACAGTATCTGAGGTCGCCGAAAGACAATTTTCCCTTGGAAAAACCAGGTGTCTACAAAATTGACTGTAGCTGTGGTAGCTCCTATATTGGTCAGACCAAGCGTACTATTGCTACACGGACTAAGGAGTATATTAAGGCGGTGAAAAATAATGACACACAAAAGTCAGCGATAGCGAAACACCTTCTGGAGGCGGGCACCAACCACTGGATTGAGTTGCATAACCCTCAGGTAATCTCGACAGAACGCCACTATATACCTCGATTGGTTAGAGAAGCGATAGAAATAACCAAGTATAAGAACTTTAATCGAGAGGACGGGTTTCAACTGTCGAGTGCCTGGAATCCAGTGGTGCGGTTGTGTGACAGCAGAAAAAGCACCTGTCATAGCTCGCGAAGGGATACCGTGAGTTTTGTGTGTCGAGACTTGAATCGAGTTGCGAGTGACTTGTGTGAAAATGGTAATGTCATCGTAAGCAAAAAACGTGTGAGGAAGCGGGTAGATAGATACGTCTGCCCGTTATAACATCAACAATCCTACCCGTAAAAACTTTTAGTATTCTCGTGATCATGGCGCTTGCAACAGTGCCGAAATATCGAGAACTCAAACAAAAACAAATACATGGTAATTATCCCGTTATAAAACCTAATTCTAATGATTTTGACCATGGTAGTTTAAAACAGTATATTCCTAAATTGTACTTATCGAGAAACAATGATGCTGACAGGTCGTTCCACTCCTTCGCTGTTCGAATTATAAATGTAGAAGCGAAGCGAAGAAGATTTATCTACATCTTGTATACAAAAAATATTATTTATAGATAGAGTAAGACAAATGGTGTGTTTAAAAAGGATGTGGTAAATGGGAACACCAGATATAACATAACTTATGTTATTATTGTGTTTCACATGTTATGCTAAATTGTTACTTACTAAGTACTAGTTGTTCCCCATGGTTTCAACTGTGCTGAGATTTCCACAGGAACCATATATTTTCAAGGACAAAAAGTTGCCTATTTCACTCTTTGACCTTTAAATTATCTAAATGCAAAATTCATCTCTGCATAGGTAAAAGAAGGAAAAACCTACAAACCGATAAGCACACTTTCGCATTTATAATAAAGCAGGAACATACAATATACTGATGTGTTACTAGATTTGAAGAGCTGAGGTCGCCGAAATAGCAAATAGAACTAGCTAGCTGAAGTGGCAGTGGGCTGGTCATAATTATAAGCCTTAGACCCAACAACCGTTGGGGTAAACATGTTTTTGAGTAGAGATCGCGACTTTGCAAACTTAGTATAGGACGCCCTCCGACTAGGTGAAGCGGCGACTTGCGCCAATTAGATAGCAGTAGCTGGAACAGAAGAATCGAGCGCCGGGCTCCTTGAGAGAGGCCTATGTTTAGATGTTTACACTAACACAGGCAAATGATGTGTGCACAATCGGCGTTAATCTTTTATCAGAGGAACTTCATCCACATATAGAAAGGAGACGTATAAAATAGAAGCGTTGATAGTACTTGATAACTAGTAGTATCAAGACCGGACGCCAAGAGATACGAATTCTACAACAATGTTAGACTTGCGGTGAATGAGCTTGTCTTCTGGTTTTCCCTCACATAAAAACCTTTACCCCTATGAGAGCCTATTCTAGGCTTACGTGTGTATTGTCCTCGACTCTATTGTAATTATTTATTAAACGGTTTAAAATTATATGTAGGTAATTAAAATTACATTGTCCGACTGACTGATTAATACTAAAGAGGTTATTAGACTTTACTAAATTCAGTCGTCTAAATGATTCAGTTACTAAATTCAGACAAATGCAATCGCATTTAGGAAGGTAGGTTTCTAAATTTAGGAAAAAGTACGGCTACTGACTCACTAAATCATTTAGGAACCTAATTAGAATCGAATTTAGGAAGGTGCGATCGCGTTTAGTCGCTTCAGACGCTTCAGTCGGTGCGCAAAGAGAATGTAAAGTACGACCGCGAAGATCGACCGTGAGTGCGTGATGATGCAAGAAATCAGCCCCTATTATCGGTCGACTGACTGCTGCTATCACGAACTTCCATTGGTACTTGTCGCGCAGTAATAAATATTCCTTGACCCACGTCTTTCTTTTTTTTTCCTTTTTTTTTATTGAGCCAACAGCCATAGCCACGGCGAGGCCCATTTTTTGATTTTTAGACAGCACTGGAGCCATTGTATTTATATTAGTAAAACGTGCGCCTTGGTTGCGTTTCAGCAGGCAACTGATTTAGTAACTATATTTAGAACAGTGTGATTAGAAGCTTCTAATTTCGTTCCTTTTCTGAATTCTGATTTAGGCTACTAAATTTAGTAAAGTCTAATAACCTCTTTAGGAGCGTGACTGTACGTAGAATCATACCTAAAATCACGCACCATGAGATGCCACCTTTAGTGAATTTTTGTACATTTATAATACAAAAGCAAAATGAGTAAAAATTTACTTGAAAAAAAAAGCGCGTTATGACTTATTTTAAGCTATATTATTTTTTAATAATATTAATACATATATTTATGTTTTGCGTCCCTACCATCTACGCCTCGCAGTTTCACTCGTTGTTTCTGGTCCTACTGCGTTTCTTTAGGGTAAAAGTATCCTAAGTTTTATTCCACGACATAAAAGTACCCAAAACTACTTAATGTATCATGAAACACTCGAACTTTATGTAGGGTTATTGGGAAAATGCTTATTACCTCTTCTGTATATCATAATAAACAACTTTTAAAAACTGATGATCATCGAGCATCCCTACATGATGTACAGAAGTTGCCCTAAATAGGTTATTGTCATTTTTCTAATGACCGTATATTTTAGTATTGTAAGGCTACTTTTTTCCAAAATGTACGTCTGAAGTGACGGTGAACAGCCACTGATAATTATATGTATTGCTTGGCAATATTGGGTACTATTAATTTTACCATCAGGAAGTAAAAAGTGTAATACTACATCAATTTAAATAAAAAGATATAATTTGTTATTCACTGAACTACTATAATACATGCTCTTCGCAAAACCGACGCAAACTCATAATACTAAAAATTAAAAACCGTGCGCCTGCGCATCTCCATTTGAACTTTGAAGGGTTACTCTCTTCAAATAAAACAGTCAGGGCAGGCGTTCTTACGATCGTGACGCGCGTATTGTGTTTTTTTCTGGCATACATAATGAATTAATTTGTATCACACAAAACTTTTTTTTTGTGTGAAACACAAACTGCGTCGGACTTTTGGTGAGTACGAGTACAAATTACGAGAAAAAAATAACTCAATAAGGCAAAAAAAAACTAATAAATCAACTAAAAAAACATGATGCAATGTTTTATTTGTTTTAAGGTATCCCAAAATGGTAACTAGGGGTTTTCACAAGCCTATTTATATATTATATTTTGTATCCTACTCGCGGTGCAATCTGACTACCAATTTGTAGTAACAATCTGTTGTGAAATACAAGAAGGTTTGTTCGTGTATCGCTAGCGCCATCAATCCATGGTTTACGAACTACGTTTTGTCAGCTTTCAGAAAACCTCCCATCGCAACATGAGTTTTGCAACACGCGTACTTACGTTGCAATTTGTTGGAACACAGCAGATTGTTACAATAAATTGTAGTCAGATTGCATCGCGAGTAGGCTACTTTACAGGGACTAACCGGCCTATGCCGGTACTTAGTTTGCGTAGTTAAGGGCGCGTGTAGTAATGTGTTGTACTGACGATTGACAGGCGGAGCGGGAGTTCCAAGACCACCTGAACAGTTTGAAGATCAAGCTCGAGAATGGTGAGACGCGGTGCATGGTGGAGCGGCGAGGGCGTGACATCTCCGGCAAATGGATCTACCTCTGCTACCCTTGCGGCTCCGTCTGCAGCGGCGAGAGTATTCTGCAGGTATATCTCTTTTTAGGGTTCCATACCCAAAGGGTAAAACGGAACCCTACTACTAAGACTCCGTCCGTCTGTCACAAGGCTGTATCTCATGAAAGAGAGAATTAAGAGGGCCCCATACCACGAAATTGTTTTTTTTTTGGGTTCTTTTGTTAATTGTACCGAACACTTCGTGCGGGAGTCCCGGCTCGCACTTGGCCTGTTTTTTATATAGCTGAGTGCGAGACGACCAAATCGCTCGATGAATAGCGTCACGCTTGGCCATTGGAGTTCAGTGCTATCCAGAATTATGAGCAACATTTAATTATTCTGCGTGGCAACGCCCTGCGCTCGTCATCCTGAGATGTTAGATGTTAAATCTCTTAATGCCTGTTATTGTTATTCTTTGGTTTCTATAAAGTTCCATTCATCACTCATCATACACAGAATATTTAGGCTGTTGAAAAACTGCCCGTTTTCTTATCCATTCTTAAGTAAGTATCTCTAATACACATAAAGCATCCTCGTCACGCAGTAAGGAGCATAGGGAAATTTGATCCTGACTACCCACCCTTCTATACGCCATCCTTTTCTGTGAGAGTCGTTCATAATTTCCGTCCTATTTAAATAAACATGAATTATATTAAATTTGGTCTAGTTGTTCTGTTCTTAATGCATTTATTGTTTACAGACGCACATATCGGGGAAAAAGCACAAGGTCAAGTTATCCATGCGCTCCACATGGCCGATGAGCATTTTCGACGAACACCCTTTCAACCAGAATCAGAAAGGTGGAAGCGCTACAGGTGACTTTTATCATTTGTTACATAGAGCTGGCTGCGCCTTGAGTTTACACTTTCCTTTACGAAACGGACGCGGACGTTTAGGGACGTTTTTCCGGGATAATAAGCAGCCTACATGATAATCCAGGCTATAGTCTAACTCCATTCCAATTTTCGCTCAATTCCGTTGACCCGTTTCAGCGTGAAGAAGTAATGTTAAGCTCATTGCAGGATTTGAACCCAATACAGGCGGTAAACCGACGTCACTACCATTGTGCTATCAACGCATCGTCGTTTACATCATTTGTTACGCTATACGGCAGTGAACGTTGAAAAAAAATTGATATCAAACGTACTTGCGAAATAACAAATCACTGGATCTGGTTAGCTTTAAACATTCTTAATGAATGCTTAACATAACCGGCAGCATCTACGGCAACGGAGAAAGTGCTGAAGAAAATGGCGGTCGCGGTTGAGATCCACAAGCAGACCCCTTCCGAACTAGACCTCAAGTACAACAGCTACAGGAAAGCCACATGCCACATTCAGGACGCCCTCAATGCGCTCAAGTAAGTTCCAGACGGGACCCGCAGATTCACCTTCCTTCAATACAGTTTATCGTCATAAAAAGTATCCTATGTCCTTCTCCAGGGTTAAAACTATCTCCATACCGAATTTCATCAACATGAATAGGTAACTAACAGACAGACGAACAGAGAGTTTCCTTTTCATTTTACTTCCTACTTATATTATAAACTTGAAAGTTTGTGAGTATAGATGGATGGATGGATGTTTGTTACTCTTTCACGCAAAAACTACTGAACGGATCTAAATGAAATTTGGAATGGAGATAGCTTATACCCTTGATTAACACATAGGCTACTTATCCCGGAAAAAGGTTCCTGCGGAATAAAGAGACGCGGATGAAACCGCGGGGTGCAACTAGTGTAAAATAAATGATGAGAATAATAATATTAGTTACATTTGGTCCCGTTGCGTTCCCCAGAGCACCGCTGGTGGGCGTGGAGTACCTGATCGAGCACCCGCCCGAGCTGCCGCACCAGGAGCCCTCGTACCTGTGCACGCTGTGCACCAAGCAGGGCCACCCGCGCACCATCGTCAACCACCTCACCTGCTTCTGGCACAGATACAACTATCTCGTGAGTGACAAATATCCTACCTACTTGGTTTTTGATAGCTTAGATAGGTGTCATAGCTACGTATTTAATTCATTTTTCAATTTCAATTAATATGGCTAAGCCAATCACAGTTATTAACAATACATGTAAGATTAATACACTACAACTAAATCAGAGTTATTAGCAATATGTTAGTGTGTGGGAGTAATTTATTATACTAATATACTTTATCTAAATATCATCTCAAAAGTTGAGTCTTCAATGTGCATGAATGGCTCTGTAAAAAATTGATGCCTTAATTTTCTCTTTGGTTCACTTATTACGGGATTTACAATTCGTTCCATCCCCAGCTCCGGCACTTCTCCACGGCGTGCAATCGCTTCGGTCCGTACAAGGGGATCCCCAAGTACCGCGAGGGCGTCAGCATCACGATGCACCGGCTGTGCCAGCGCGTCGAGGACAAGTTCGGCCGCCTCAAGCCGGTCAACATAGACAAGGAGGAGTACGATAAAGACAAGTGAGTGCAGTGCACTACCGGTAACAGCTTGATTGGAGAATGTGAAATGTGTCTACTAAAAACGGGAATAAACTAGAGCAGTGGTTCCCAAAGTTGATTGTGTAAAAAGTGCCAAATTGGAGACTCGTCTCTTGGTTTTCATGAAGGAAGAAGTAACTATATTATAGGGCTATTTTTTAACGAGAAGGATGCATTTCTGTCCTGGTTTTTTATCATTATAATTATAGTCTTAGCATCAACTTTCAATTTTAGTTACTTCTCGTCGCAATGAGTTCGATTTGGAACCAATATGCGATAGTATGAGTCGCGACTCACCAGTGGGCACTACTGGTCTAGAGCACTACAGTGCACACACAGAATGTAAATAGTATAAAGTTATTTTTATTGTGAATAGGCCAGCGTTTGATCGCTGTCTCGCCTGACGACGGTGCAGCACGCATGCCCACCTAGTGTAAAGCGTAAATATTACGATGAGTATTTATTTAGTATATGTACTATAAATTTCAGAGAGAAGATTCTGCAGTGGATTTTCAAGGGTTTCCATTTCTCCGAGAAGTCTGGCGTCACTCTGGAGGAAGTGGTCGACGGTGGCTTAATTGAAAGCCTTGCCAAATCAAGTAAGGGCTTAAACCTTTTTATGTTTTACGGCGAAACTGAGACGGTATATGCGTTTAGGGTAAGAGGATGTTTGTTTGTTTGTGCAAAGCCATGTTGCCATATTTCCCCAAAACTACTAGTCCGATTTTGATTATCTATGTCATGATAAGTCGCCTTGGCATTAATCTAGACCATGGATCGAAACAAAGAACTTACAAAATCCATTGAGTTCTATTGGTTTTGTCGTCATACAAGTGAAAACATAACGTAGAAAGTCGGCAATCCGGCCCTGTTTATAAATATGTAAATGAATAGCAACTCTTGCTACTACGCAATAAAGTTCAATTCAGCTCACAGCGCTGAGTGCCTAAAATTATATTCATTTTATCCTGATACTGTTCGATACTGTGATATTTCTTCTGACGCGCGGCAACCTACTGAACGGACCCGCCGATGCTAGGCGCACTGCACCGAAAGTGCAAGGTGCTCTAGGCTTGCTACAGTCTCTACTTCAAATCTTCGCAATGCATTCTGAATTAGTATATGTACAAAAAAAATACTAATATAAAATTTGTTTTTCAGACGAAGATGGTCAAAACAAGATGGCTCTTCCTGCCAAGTGAGCACCTATTTTCTATGCTAAAGCTTCTTGTAGTTATTAATTCTACTCCTACTAAAATTCAAAAGTTTGCATGTCACAAATCTACTATCTTTTTGCTATTGCTATGCTTGATACTATGTTTGAAACAGCTGAAAAACTTTTCCATTCCATTGGAAATCTATACAAATATGAGGGCAAACAATAAACTTGCTAAGCTGCTTTTATTTCATCAGGAAAAAGGACCCCTCACCTCCTGTGGTCCCCGCTCCATCGAAGCCCAATTACAACGCTGTGAGTATTTGTGTCAAATTAATTATTTGCAATATGCATAGCCGCAACAGCAACAGTTCCAATATACTGATGTTTGTCTTTAACATAGGTAAAGTTTCAAAAGAACCGGATTGATTTTATTTTTCATCATGCAGGTTCGACCACAATGCACAGACCTTGATGTCAAGTGAGGATGTTGTAGAAGGTGGCGCCACGCTACGCTTGAACTGGGAACTGGCTCTCAGTGCGGTGGATGCACACTGATTTATTTATTACGAAACAAAATAGTGCTCAGTGTCAGTCTCATAGTTTCTATCGATATCATTTACAGCCAGTTTCAATAACCTATCTATCCATGGTTTGCCCTACCAGAGATAGAAATTTGACATTACTTCTATGGAGCTTGTGGATGAAATAATAACTTGTTAACCCCACTATTTGTATGGTAGATAGATTCACTCTTTATTGGCACACCGCAATACAAAAAAAATTAAAACTAGAACAGCAATAAAACTTAATTTTCGACTTAATGTTAAGTGGCATGGCTGGCACATGCGTCAACTCGTGAACGGGTGCTGCTTGTGGGGTCTGGTCTGCTTTGGTTGTGATCCCGCAACTCGTTAATATTCATGTTCCCATATCCCAATGTGTACAACCAAACAAGAGAAATCTTATTAGTAAAGCTAATTAAAAAATATCGGACTATTAGATGGCAAAAAAAAAGCTTGGGATTTTAGTGAGTTTGCTCCAATTCAATCAATTAGTAATAAGAATAAAATTGTCAATGTGATCGCGCCAAAAAAATTACTTGCCGGGCGTTTTTTGTCTGTTCTTTTGCCGGCGTAAGGAGGTTGGAACAGGCGTAGCTAGTTTTAAGTTGACGTTTTAAAATGATCACAATGTATCCTATTGAATAAATATATTTTTGATTTTGATTTTTTGATTTGATTTGGCACAACGGGCGGTCTTATCACTCAACCCAACCCATGGTAATGAGTAATGACGGAAGAGTGTTATTGTGTTGCAGCGGCAAGTTCGCAAGGAGCGGCGCGTGTCCATAGACTCACTGTCAGACATCAGCGATGATGATGGAAAGCGCGGTGGACCTGCCAAGGCGGACAGCAAAGCCCATAGGTAACTAGCTAACTACTAACTGCTATTATACCATCACATCTATTTATTCTAATGTTTTAGCATAGGATCAACTGGCCATACACGGACAGCCTGAAGCACTCAGAAATCGACTGCGACTGCATAGTGAACTACATACAAACTTCTACTTACGTACATACACGAACCGCTCGAGCAGTTACAGTAGTTCACTATATAGTGGCAGCTTGAAGCAGTCGCTCATGACTGCTGTCTGTATATGGCAGCCTAACTGTTTCACCCGCCTGGACTACACATTATTGCAATAAAAAGTATCATATGTCCTTCTCCAAGGTTTGAATTATCTCCACGCCAAATTTCATCAAAATCCATTGAGTAGTTTTTTTGTAAAAGAGTAACAAACATCCATCCATCCTTACAAACTTTTACATCACTACTTATTATAAAACAAAGTCCTCCGCGCCGCGTCTGTCTGTCTGTTCGCGATAAACTCAAAAGCTACTGCACCGATTTTTATGCTGTTTTCACCAATAGATAGAGTGGTTCTCGAGGAAGGTTAAATAGTTAAGATAGTTTGAGCCCTGGGGAAGGACATAGGATACTTTTTATGGTGATAAAGTTTAACCCACGCGGGTGAAACCGCGGGGAACAGCTAGTTTATAATATTAGTAGGAGAATTAGTAGAATCATAGATTATAGATTCGTGTTTTGTATAGTCATGGCGCTCACCATCAGGCAAATTTCCTGCTCATTGATTTATTATTTAAGTAGTTTTATGTAGTAGTAAATAAAACTAATGTATTATTGTAGAGAGAAGTACGAGCGCAAGCCTCGTTTCGAGCCCTACGGCGCGGCGGCGCATCACGAGCGCGACTCCGCCAACATCCGCTCGAGGTACAAGACGAGAAACGTGCCCGAGGCTAAGGAAGAAAAGGTACTGTTACTTACTACTCTTACAAGCGACCCGCGCGCTTATCATGCTGTTGCCACTGATTAGGCTTGCACTATCATATAGCAAGCATTTCGCCGAGTCCTTTCTTTGGCGGATCGCTAGGCGCTGGAATTTGCTCCCTGTGCTGCTTTGTTTCCTGAAGGATACAATACAGTACCCCTAGTACAGGTTCACCGATTACGGAGACGGTAAACTTTCATGACCAACTTGTCAAAGTGGCAACTTGTACTGCCTAAATGCAAAAAGTAACTCGAAAACTTTATTCGAGTTCGAGTGCAATGATTTGAAATAACTCGTCATACCGATTTTAGTTCCTCCATGTTTCCGTAAGAGGCGCTGAAGGAAAATGTATGGAAGAGACGAAAACGATATAAAGTTTAGGTAAGCGATCAAAACCTGTACTAGGGGTATTGGTCTCTTTAAGTTAAGAGTGAATAGGCACTTCATGGGCCAGCGTGATCCACCCTTGACTGCATCGTCACTTACCATCTAGGGATGTGTTAAAATTTTTGCCCTATCCCTCCCCTGTTTCGAGGAACGAACAAAACTTGGGAGTCTTATCATACTAGAAACTGGTTTTTTTTCTGATGGGGTTGCTAGGTTTTTTGCTTTGCAGGTAGCTAGGTCTTCCCCCGTTAATAATGTGACTAATTATATATATGTATATCATCTGGTAATCTTATCCAACTTAGGTAACTTAGGTTTAGTGTCGTGTGCTCTTCCCACAAATGTTGACACTGGCTAAATACGCTACCCAGTAAGTAGTAAAAAAAAACACTATAAAAACAGCTCGGGGAGCTATATCAACTGCATCATGGTGTCATAATAGTTATAATGTTGCAATATTTTAGGGCGTGGTAAAGTACAAGGTAAAATTGGCCGAAGAGAAGCGCTTGGCGGCCGCCGAGTCTGCGGCGACGCTGCTCGCCTACCACGAGAAGAACCCGGAGAAACACCCGCTCTACCCCGAGGAGTGGAAGAAGTTCTGGAACCGTCGCTACAAGGAGATACAGTTAGGTACGCAAAGTAGCTGATCATACACCATTTCACAAATGTACACTTCCAAGCGATTATGGCTCAGTGGTAGTGACGTTGGCTTGCGATCCGTAGTTTGAGCATTCGGTGAAGGAAAACATTGTGATGAAACTGTAGTTTTGTAGTTTGGTGGTAGGGCATTTTCAAGTGCTCGCCTGGCTAGCTACTATCCTCAAGTTAAGAATCTGTCGCCAAGCATCAATTAGTGTGTACCGCCAGCCCCACTTGAGAGCCAGTTCCCAATCCAGGTGTAGTGAGGTGCCAACTTTGACAATCCTGGTCTTTTAACATCAGGTTACTTGTGGTTAAACGCAACCCTGTATTAAGACGTAAAAAACACAAAATAGCGAAGACCGTTAACCTCTTCATAGCGAAGTTGGGTGACCATGACGGGATTCTTCTCTCACCTACTTTTTGTTTGTCCCTAAAGTAAACGCACAGCTAAGTCAGAACAAACTAAACTTTATTACATGTAGGTACCCACATTACAAATATATTACATAAATCTTAAAGGTAGGTATTCTCTAAAACTAAATATACCACATATCTTCACATCTACTTAAGTCGGTATCCCGATGATCTCAGGCCACAATCTAGCATCTGGTACTGGCAACTCCTCTGGTGGTGCCTCATCCAACTCCATATCGGGACAGTCCCATGATAGCCTTCTATCTTCAGGGCCTGTTCTTTCATGGCAGACGGCTCGCGCCAAGATTTGGTCTGCATGTCGACGATGCAGTTCTCCACCTTCCGTCCTCACCCTATATGTCCTAGGCCCTTCTATTGCTTCTACAGTGCCCTTCTGCCACTTCTTGCTAGCTCCATACATATGGAGCAAAACTGGCTGACCAACTTTGAACTGCCTATGTGGTGGGTTTTGGGCCTCTGCTTCTAGCTGCACTTCTGCCCGTGTTGGCAAATTTCCTGGGTGCAGTCTTGATATGGCAGTTCTATATCTTCGCCCGTTAAGCATCTCAGCTGGAGTTTTATTGGTGGCACTGTTAGGCACTGTCCTTAGGTTAAAAAGAACTTTTGCCATTTTCTCACTCCACGGCATTGGAGAACATTCTAATTTCTTTAGCTTATTTTTAAATGTTTGGATAGCCCGCTCTACCTGGCCATTTGTAGCTGGGTGATACGGCGGTGAATATAGGTGTCTTATTCCATTTTTCTTAAGAAAATCATTAAATTCTACTGAACTGAACGCTCTCCCATTGTCAGACACCAGCACCTCAGGCAGGCCTTGGGATGCAAATATCTTCCTCAACATAGTGATGACTGTCCCACTGCTCATAGAAGTCACAATCTCTGCTTCAAGCCACTTGCTGTGGCTGTCAATTACAATGAAGAAAGTTTTACCTTGAAATGGCCCAGCAAAATCTACATGAATGCGACTCCAAGGTTTTTCTGTGGCTATCCAGGTCTGTGGATCCTTTGGTGGGTTATTCCTCACTAACTGACATTGTTCGCACTCAGCCACAATCCTCTCAATCTGTTTGTCCATATCTACCCACCAAACATATCCTCTAGCATAGGCTTTGGTTTGGACAACACCTGCATGTGGAGCGTGCAACAATCTCAACACCTCATGTTGAAGCGATACCGGCACTATCACCCTATTGCCCCACAGTAAACAGTCTTTGCTCTGTGACAGGGCCTCCTTTCGAGTCCAATATGGCTGTAGCGCCGGTACAGTATTATAGCTTGGCCACCCATGCAGAACATAAAACATTACCTTCTGTAACACAACATCCTTCTTTGTTTCGGCTGCAATCTTAGTTGCATCCAACTCCCAGCCCTCAGGTCGGTCTTCCAACAACAGAACCTCTTTTAACGGTTCTTCCTGTGTTCCTGCTGTTGTAGGTGCAGTCCACCTACTTAAGGCATCTGCATTACCTATCAACTTCCCCGCCCTGTACTTAATGGTGTAATTATAACACCCCAACTTGAGTGCCCATCTTAACATCCTTGGGGAAATTTGGTCTGGGATCAGTTTCATTGGATTAAATAATCCCACCAGTGGTTTGTGATCTGTGATAATGCAGAATTTGCGGCTTGCAAGAAAGTCATGGAACTTTGTAAGACCGAACATAATGGCTAATGCTTCTTTATCTATTTGGCCATAACGTCTCTCATGAGGTTGCATTGTTCGTGATGCCATCATAATTGGCCGCTCCACCCCATCATCCATCACATGTGCAATAATCGCTCCTAATCCATACTCCGATGAGTCACATATCAACAACAATTCCCTGTTTAAATCATACCCCACCAAAGTGAGGTCTGAGGATATCAAATCTTTAGCTTTTTCAAAAACTTTTTGTTCCATGTCTGTCCATCTCCACGGTCTTTTAGCTTCTAACAGCCGGTACAAAGGTTCCAACAATGTTGCTTTATCAGGTAGGAACTTCTCATAAAAATTATAGAGGCCTAAAAAGGCCCGCAGAGTCTCCTTATTTGTGGGAGCCGGTTTCTCTTTTATCTCCTTCACCTTTGTTGGAGATGGGTGCAGTCCTTCAGCATCAATCATATGTCCTAGAAAAGTAATACTTTCAGCAGCAAAAATGCACTTCTTAACATTCAGTCTAAATCCCATTTCATTTAGTTTGAACAAAACCTTCCGTAGTCTCTGGTTATGCTCTTCCAAATTATTGCCCATAATCGCCACATCATCCAGCAAGCAAGCAACTCCTTCCATGTCAGCCAGGGCTGCCGACATCACTCGTTGGAATATTCCCGGTGCAGCATTCACTCCAAAGGCTAGCCGGTTCATTTGCATCAAACCCAGTGGTGTATTAAGAGTCAACAGCTCTGCTGTTTTCTGGTCTACTTTTAATTGTGTATATGCTTGCTTCAGGTCTACTTTACTGAATATTCGGCCTCCACTTAACTTCACAAATGCTTCCACTGAAGTAGGTAGTGGATATGTGTCTACTTCTATAGCCACATTCACAGTAGCACGATAATCCCCACAAATCCGGAGGGAACCATCATCTTTTTTCACCACCCTTATTGGTGTAGCCCATTTAGAATATTTGATTGGGGTCAACACTCCATCTTTAATCATTTGTCGCAGCTCATCATTCACTTGTTGTTTTTGTGGGAATGGCACAGGTCTTGCCTTAAAATATCTTGGCACAGCATCTGCACGAACATGCAATGACACTTCCGGCCCATTGTATTTGCCCAGGCCTTCTTTAAATAAATCAGGAAACTCTTGCTTTAGTGACGTCACCCTGTCTTCCGCCCAACACAGTCCGGCAACAGAAATATTCAGAGCGTTAAACCAATTTCTGCCCAATAAGCTTGGAGTATTCCTCGCCACCACCAAGAGCTCACACTGGGCTTCCTTTTCTCCTAGAATCACCCGCACATACACCGCTCCTAGGACTTCCAGTGCCTCTCGGGTAACTGTAACCAATTTCACACTTGTCTGGGTTAACGGAGGTGGCACCGGCCATAATTTCCGGTATGTACATTCAGATATAATAGATCTTGATGCTCCAGAATCAATTTCCATTGCTAATGTTGCCCCGTCTATGGTCACCTCAGTCACTATTGGAGGCTGGTAATCTTCCACACCACACATGTACAGACCCATCAATTCATTTTCTGTCCTGGAATTCTCTGAACTGGATTCTGCAGCTTCCTCGACCTGGTGCACTTTTGAGGCTTTCTTCAAACAAGCAGCTGCTATATGCCCTTGTTTCCGACAGTAAAAACACTTTGCACCAGCAAATCGACAACTTTCCCCTGCTTTATGTTGTCGTCCACAGTGTCTACACCCCACTGATTTTATTTTGTCAATCTCCATCAGTTCGGTGCCCCTTGAGTGAGTTTGTCTAGACTCGGCCGCCTCTGGGTATAAGTCAGAGAAAGTTGCTTGGTAATTCAGACACATCTGTAATGTCACCTCGTAGGTTAGATCCTTCGTCTTCAGCAAATCCCTTCTCAATCTCTCATCACGTACCCCTAATACCAGCCGGTCTCTTAACTGACGTTGTAAATCCATGAAATTGCATTTCGCCCCGAGCATACTCATCGCGGCCACAAAATCCTGCACGCTTTCTCCATGTAATTGTGAACGTCGATGGAATTTTCCCGCTTGTAGAATTTCGTTTATCTCCGGGTCATAGAATTGATCCAAAACAGTAATAATCTCCGATAGCGGCACACTTGTAGGGCGGGCGGGAACAACCAGCGAAGCGATCAAGGCGAAAGTCTCCTTTCCGCATTGTGACAGGAACAAAGAACGCGCTTTTCCCGCCGATATATCCGAATAGCCCGCTGCGTCGAGTGCACACAACATCAATTCTTTGTAATCGCACCATTTATCAGTTTTTGGGTTAAAATGTCCGGGAAACACGATATTTGCCACATTCGACGCCATTACGACACACAATTATCTTTATTAATTTTCCGAAGTCGCCATTAAAGTAAACGCACAGCTAAGTCAGAACAAACTAAACTTTATTACATGTAGGTACCCACATTACAAATATATTACATAAATCTTAAAGGTAGGTATTCTCTAAAACTAAATATACCACAGTCCCCTAATGCTGTATTAATTAACTTCAGAGAGCAAGGACCCCACGAAGCACGATTTCAAGCCGGAATGGATAGTGTTCTGGACAAAGCGTATGAAGGAACTCCACGCAGAGGAACTCCAGCAGCAGGTCACAGAGATCTACCGCCGGATGAACATACCGACCCCGGAATTGGGCAAACGTGAAGAACCGGCCAAGCCAGAGAAGCGACACGGTCCCGAACCGAGGCGCAAATCGCCGGAACCGAGGCGACGGTCTCCAGAGCCGAGGAGGAGGTCGCCAGTCTGGACTGCGAGGAGGCGGTCGCCGGAGCCGCGGGGGCACGACGTCAGGCTCAGGTCCCCGGAAGCTAGGCAAGTGTACGTATTTGAACAAACTCCCAAGTGAAATTCAAGACTAGTAGTCCCTTGTCAGTAACAAAATTTCAAGTCCACATAAAACTAAATCTAAAAATATCAGACTCTTTAGTTGACAAATAGCTTTGGGTTATAGTGAACTTGGTCCGATTCAATCAATTAGTGATAAGAATAAAATTGTACTGCTGGGCGTTTCTTGCCTAATATTTTGTCGGTGTAACGAGGTTGAAAAAGGTGTAGTAGCTACTTTTATTGACGTTTAAAATGATCACATGTTGTATCCTACTAAATCTATAGGTAAATATAGTTTGACTATTGACTTTAGGAGGAGGTCGCCTGATGTGAGGCGCTCACCGGAGCCGAGGCGCAGGTCACCTGGCAGGCGGCCGGATTATAGGCATGAAAGAAGGTAATTTCTACCGACAATTTTCCCTATATCGGCATAAATAGGTAACTTATTCTCACACCACCCTGCCATGATTATTCCATCGGTGTAGCACGAATTTGTGAAATAGTCGTTTGTTATTGACTAGCTGTTCCCTACCCGGTTATCGCAATTAAAAGTCCTTCCTCAGGGGTCAAACTATCTCCATAGATAGATAGTATATTCTATATCAGGTGACTTGTGGTCAAACGCTACCCTGTAAATAGTAAAAAAAAAAAAAAAAATACCAAATTTCGTCAAAATTGGTTCAAAATAAATAAAATAAAATATGAGTAGTAGTTAAGTTTATCCGGAACAAACAAACAATCAAATGTTTTTTCTTCACATATTATCGATTCATGAACAGTTATTAGTTTAAAACCTTTTACAAGGAGATGCCACGCATGAGTCCTAAAACTAAACTAGTAGTATAATCTATATTTTGAACATCAAACAAGAACAAGACAGAAAATATAACTAATGAAGTAAACTACACTGTATTATGAATTGCCGGTATCTCGCGGTTATTCTTTTGTGTTGTTATCATTGATCGTTGTGTGTAGGATCACACCGGATTCTCGTTATTCCGTGGACCACCGGCAGCCGATAGAGGTCCGCCATTCGCCGCCGGGCAAACGTACCCGGTCTCGTAGTCCTCATCCAAGGTATGTTGTAAATCTATATATTATATATATAACTCAAAGGTGACTGACTGCCATAGTGATCTATCAACGCACATCCCAAAACCACTGGACGGATCGGGCTGAAATTTGGCATGCAAGTAGATGTTATGATGTAGGCATCCGCTAAGAAAGGATTTTGATTAATTCTACCCCCAAGGGGATAAAATAGGGGATGAAAGATTGTATGAAACTTTGTCAATTTTAAACCGATCAGGCTGAGACTTTGCATGCATAAAGCTGTAGCCCATGCGGGTGAAACAGCTAGTTGATTTATAAGACGTTGTCCCGTCAAAAAACAAGTTGATACTATAGTCGTGTAATGGTCGTTAATATTCATGTTCCCATATCCCAATGTGTACAACCAAACAAGAGAAATCTTATTAGTAAAGCTAATTAAAAAATATCGAACTATTAGATGACAAAAAAAAGCTTGGGATTTTAGTGAACTTGCTACTAATTGATTGAATAGGAATTCAATCAATTAGTAATAAGAATAAAATTGTCAAAGTGATCGCGCCAAAACAAATTACCTGCCGGGCGTTTCTTGCCTGTTCTTTTGCCGGCGGTTGGAACAGGCGTAGCTAGTTTTGCCCCGAGGTGGCGCGTGCAAATCAGCGCGCCCTAGTGAAAACCAGGGTGAAATCACCCTGCTGAGGTGGGACCCATTGCAGGTTCATCGCCGTCGGGGCCGCGGAAGAGTTCCAACGCGTGCCCGTAGCCCCGACATAAGGCGTTTGGTGGTTTAAAAAAAAATAGGCGTAGCTAGTTTTAAGTTGACGTTTTAAAGTGATCACAATGTATCCTAAGCTAGTGTTACAATGGGCGATAAGACCGCCCATTGTAACACTAGCTCTAAGACTTTTTGTCTTTTATGTTGTTCTATATTTCTGTTGTTGTGGTGAAACAATAAAGCGTTATCTATCTATCCTATTGAATAAATTAATTTTGAATTGTGGTCAGAAGCAAGCGCCGCAGTCCGACGCGGCCGCACTTCACGCTGGAGAGCGCGCGCCGCAGCCGCAGCCCGCTGTCGCAGCGCGAGGCGGAGCTGCGCAACCGCAGCCCGCTGTCGCGGCGCGAGGTGGAGCTGCCGCACCGGAACCGCAGCCCACACCGCAACCGCAGCCCGCAACGCGCGCGCGACCTGGCGCCCTCCATGCAGACCGTCATGATATCGGACGACGAGCTCAGGCCGTGAGTATATTGAAATGTTTCCATGCGATTAGTGTATCTAGCCAGTGTCAAGTTTTATTTACTTACACATACATTATTATTTAATTATACATTTATGTATCAATTTTTATTACTGCGCCCCGCGGTTTCACCCGCGTCTTCCCGCTATCGCGCTGGAATCTTTTTCCGGGATAAAAAGTAAGTAGCCTATGTGTTAATTCAGGTATAAGCTATTTACATTGAAAATTTCATCAAAATCGGTTTAGTAGTTAAATACGGTGATACGTGGTAATAGCGAATGGCATTCGCTAGGCGAACACCGTCGAGGACGGACGTGCCATGCTTCTGCGTGCATGCGACAACTACCGAATTATGATTCAATTGTTTTATTTGAGCATTCTCCAAGACAAGTGATATCATCCTCGTCGCCACTTTTCACGTTTGCATTGGACCCGTATTCCAACACTTTGCACGGCCAACAACCACTTGCAAGTCTTTCAAAAACACGTCCTCCCGCCTTCAGAGACGACATCCTATCCCCGTGGAACTCCGACAACGAGATCGAGTCGATAACGTCTGCGCCGCGGTCGCGCGCCGGCAGCCTGGCGTCCTCGCGGCTCAGCGAGCGTGGCCGCCACGCGCCGCGGCCCGACCACCAGGACCTCGGGCCTCCGGAGAACATCGTCGCCACGCTGCGGGTGCTCGTCGCGCTAGAGGACTACCTCGGCAGTCTGGGGCCGAAGATCGTTGACCTGCTCACCGAAGCGCTGAAGATGGAGAAGGTTTGTAACGGATGTCGCAGCTGTTGGTGTGACTTACGAGTAGCTAGCTCACTGTGGTATCGGTTTCGATCTAAGATGTAAAACCAATGCCACCTTTACCCTTGTACCCAAATTGTCCCGTTCATTCAATTCACATGCTTTTCAATATCATCGGCTCATCATTGTATCGGTTTTTCACTGCCTTCGTAAGAAGCAGGTCCCTGGCGGAATGGTGACCACGTCTACACGTGGTCACCATTGCGCCAGGGACCTGCTGCATTTGCCGTCACTACCATCTTGCCAAGTGTCTAATGACCAATGAATGTTGTGTTCTTACTAAGAAAACTTCTCAGGACACAAACCATGTAGATTTTTCGCTTGCATTGTCAAGATATTCGTTGAACAGCTATTGTTTGTCGTTCAGGAGCGCGCGAACTCGTCCGAGGAGCTGCTGGAGCGCGAGTCGTGCGTGGTGATCATAGAGACGGCGAAGGAGAAGCTGAAGGGCGCGGCGCAGGCGGGGCTGGTGCCGGCCGCCGCCGCGCCCGCGCTGCGCGCCGCCGTCGTGCGCGCCGCCGCCACGCTGCACGAGGCGGACACGCGCACGCGCCGCAACAAGGCTAAGGTACTATAGCCCGGCAATCTCGTGCGCGACCTTCCCACGGGGACTTGTACAGTCCCGGTCAATTATCCAAAATTATTATTCCCCAATATTTTTAGTCCCATTCGCGTTTTTCCCCATTTGCTTTATTTTCCTTACGATACTGCGACCGATAGATAATTTTCTCACACGATTTATTTTCTACCTGTTCTTTTCGCTGCACGCATTTTTACCTATGCATTTTTTTAACCAATCCGGATCATGATGGCTCAGAGGTAGCAATGTCCGAACAACTTTGTTTCTCTACCCTACAGTCAAAATGAAACGAGATTTATCAATAATTAAATCAGATTAGGAAAATGCAATTCGAAATTCTAATCCGACTGGGCTATGACTACTGTTGGGCTTCTTGCAGATAAACAAAGAGACATTGTTCCCAGAATCCGGTGTTTGAGAGCTCAAAAACCGAACCGGTGCCGGTCGCGGGTGTCGGCGAAGTGGACCGCGCGCAGATCGCTCAGCAGATGGCGGCCGCGCTGATCGCGCAGGGCAAGACCGACGTCACGTCCGAGGAGCTGGCGCAGCTGGTGGAGGCCGTGGTGGGCATGGCGGAAGCGAAGAAACGACAAGCCGCGGAGGCCACCAAGAAAACGGAAGTTAAACCCGCGCCGCTCCCTGCGGCGACTAAAATGAGCGGAACTGCCACAGCTCTGCAAATGCTGCAATCGGCGTACGACGAGAATGACAAAAAGTAAGTTTTATTAGCATTTGTTACTTTTACTCATTGATGTATAAAGAAGATACTTACACGCCAGACTCCGATTGGACGCCGCGCCGTTCATAAGAACTCGTAGATTTCAGAACTACACAAATAAGGTTAAAAAGAATATGGGGTAATCATATTTTCGGTTACTAAAAACTTTTTTTTTTATAATATCTTGCTTGGAAACAGCATTTTATATAATTCCAAAACAAATAAAATACCCGCCAAAAACTTTCGATTAGAATGTTTATATTGATAAATTTTTGAAAACTAAATTATGCTGTACATATGCCAACTACTCATAAATTAGAAGGTATTAGTTTATTTAAAATGTTACTACACGAATCCTCGTTTATAGGTTAATATTTTACAAGTTTTACCACTCCGCCTGCCGGATATCATGGTCTAGTTAACTCTAATTTCCTTTTACAGGTTAGAAAAAGAAGACGCGGTCGACGCAATGGACGGTCTATCCGATTCAGATCTGGAGACTTTGCTGAAGAATTTCAACGAGCTCTCGGCAGAGGAACAGCACAGTTTGATTGCATATCTCAAAAAGCTCGAGGCTCGCGAGCCGCAAAGAGTCGAGCGTCTCAGGCAGTACGTGAGCGCGGCCGCAACATCGACAACGTCTTCCGTTGAGGATGCGCCGGCGCAGGAGAAGGAAAAGGAAAAAGATAAGGAGAAAGAAAAAGAGATAGAGGATGTCATGCCTGTTAATATTGAAAGCGACGACGACGATTACACTGTTGAAGAGGTTTGTATATTTCCGTTACTGGCTTGCAAACATAAAATAGTATTAATTACTACCTTGGATTACCTGTATCAGATATAAGAAACTACGTGGATCAGGGTATCACATATATTAGTCCTGTGGAATCGAATCCGAAACCTGACGTTTCGCAGTAGGCTGTTCGTCCATTGCGCAACTTCGGTCGTCAAAAAACTTTAAATGATTTTAAATACATAAGTATGTACAGTAATATAATTTCAAATTTTGCAGGTATTCCAGTCAGCGACGAAGAAGGTGAAAGAAGATCAGATACGTAAAGAATTGGACATTGTAAAGAAATCGCTGGAGGGATCCAAGGAAGATGAAGCGCCGGTGCTGCCAATCAAAGCGTCTTCTACCATAGATCTGTCGAAGCATCTGTCTTCTGCTTCAGATCTGTTTGCGTTAGTTCAAGCCTCGATTAAGTCGACGGCCGCCGTCTCGCCCGCGGCTACTACACAAAAGTTAGATGTGGTCACAAGCAGCACGCAACCGCGATCATTCGGAGATTTACCGGAAAAACCTCTGGAATCTTTGATAAAGCCACTGGTTTCCCCTGTATCTACGATTCCCGCCGCACTCAACTCTCCTTTCGATATGGATGACGATTCGATGCGGCAACCACAGAATCTAGCGAATTTCAACACAAATTATCAGAATGAACAGTTCAATCAGAGCGACTCGTACAATCAATCGCAGCAGTGGAATCAGAGACAAATCAACAACATGCCTGACAATAGAGGACCTCCTATGAGAAATCAAGAATATAACGATATGGATCAAGATAGACCTTCGTTGTTACGGGATCCAGTACCGAATCAATTTGGTCAACAAAATCAGTTTGGGCAAGAGCCTAATTCAGGATCAAATCAATTTGATCAAGTACAAAACCCGGGATTCAATCAGTTTGGTCAAGGATCAAATTTGGGACCTAATCAGTTTGGTCAAGGTTCAAATTTGGGATCTAATCAGTTTGGTCAAGGATCAAGTTTGGGACCTAATCAGTTTGGTCAAGGATCAAGTTTGGGACCTAATCAGTTTGGTCAAGGATCAAGTTTGGGACCTAATCAGTTTGGTCAAGGGCAAAACTCGGGTTCGAATCAGTTCAATCAAGGACAAAATTCAGGTTCGAACCAGTTTGGTCAAGGAAAAAACTCGGGGGAAAATCAGTTTGGTCAAGGGTCTAATTTAGGATCTAACCAATTTAGCCATGGACAAAGCTCAGGACCGAATCGGTTTGGCCAAGGATCTAATTCGGGACCTAATCAATTTGGCCAAGGACCAAACATAGGACAGAATAAAAATTGGCAAGGAAATCAACCACAGAATTGGCAGGCACCTAATCAATATAACCAAGGGGAAAATCAATACAACCAAGGACAACGAGGCAACATGAATGGCAGAATGGGGGATAACTTCGATAACCGCCCACAACCATTCGATAATGTTAATCAACAACAGTTTGGAAAGTATGATAATGTTAGCAATAAAAAATTTAGTGGCAGAGGCGGTCCCCGCGGTAACTTCAGCGGAAAACCTATGAGGGGACGAGGACGGGGCAGGTATTAATGCGTAGATTTGTATGTAGTAGATGAACTTAAGAAAATAACAGAGGAAATGTAAGTAATGGGATATGCAATTATGCATATTATTTCCCTTAGGAAATAAGGTTTTATGATGATGATAATAAACAGATTTTTTACAATAATATGTTTTTATTCAGTAGTAAAATTAATATATTCACACCAGCACGATTTCAAGTCAACAAGTAAAAAGTACTAATAGGTTCCCATTTCTAATAAGGCATCAATTTGTTCAGTCTCAGGTAAGATATCTATTTCTACCGGTTCCGATTTGACTTTGTTTCCAGCTTTAAGGTCCAGCGTAAAGAACCTGAATAATTTTGAAAGGTTTATGATGGAGTAGGCCGAATGTGTAAGCGCGTCTTCTACGATCTCCTTTAGAACTTGGAACGACGAAGTTATTTGGGGCGTTACTCGGGCTTCTGGTAAACAAAATAAAAATCATTATTAACTGTACAAATAAAATAACGTTTTGTCAGACAAAAGACGAAGTGACAATATAACTTACTTGAATTGTTGTTTTTGCTGAGATCAAACAAATACAAGAAGAAGTTGATTTGCAAATAGAGATCTTTCTCGGTATATTCCCTGAACATGACTCCCTTTTCGCACAACCTACAGACAGGGTATCCTCCGGCGAATGTTTGAGGCAGCCGCGCCGTTCGGTGACCGCAGGCGGGGTCCTCGCACGACAACCAGCCCGCGTAATACTGTGCATGATACTGACGGATCTGTAAGCTCAACTGATTCTGTATCGAGGCTATGTAGTCAACCGGCCTCACAGAACATTTCTCGTTCTGACACCGGTCCAAGAATGTCACACTTTCCGTATCCAACTTGATGTAAGTTTCTCTTATTTTGTTCTCAGTCTTGCAATTCTCATTAACACATGCGAATACGAATTCTTTCGATTGTCTGTACTTCTCTTGCTCATTTTCTACTTCGTAAGTCTCTGTGTTAGAAGCTTCTCGCTTTATCATCTGTCTGTAGCCTGATGGGTCTAAGCCTAAACAGTCTGCAACTCGAGCTGGGTCCATTCCTTCTATAGGCTCGCATATTCGAGATATTACAGGGTGAAGCTGATGAGCCAAATAGTATTTGAAATCAACATTTAAATGTTCTGAATTCTTTAACTCTTCTATGTGATATGCTCTTTGCGTCGCAGAATTGGCAGTTCCATCTTCACAAATTATGTAAGGCACTATATCGCCTTTTTTAAATCTTCTGCTATTCTTTATGTTTAGTCTCAATGCCACTTGGACATGAGGCTGTGAGTGTTTGTCTGCATACTCGTTGGGATTCTTTGTTAGCTGCTTCGTTATCGTTAACATAGATAACGGCATTTTGCTGTTCACTAAATCGTCTTTAAGTTTATTTAGATGAGCTTGTATGCTTTCCAATCGTTCGTCGGCGGTTTGCTCGGAAAGAATTTGGCTCAAAATGAATTTCCCAGCCTCTGCAGCCAGTTGTGACCAATCACGTCGCACAATGTCTAGACCCTTGTGCTCTTGAGTGAATACGAATTCACCTTTTTTATCTCTAGTGATAACTACAGCTGCATATTTCTTTTTCTTAAGCAGCAGAAGGTACCTGAACACTCCATCAATATCCAGTTCGATTTGTCTGTATTTCTTATTGATCTCTTTCTTTAAATCAACTCCGATTTTGAAAACATTATCGTAATCCAAGCAGTTAGTGTTGATCATCAAACTGTCGGTGTCTCCATATACGACATCGTAGTTAGACTTTTGGACAATTTCTTTAGTATCCATGAGGATTTCTCTCCCTTTCATGGTGACGAGAGCCGCCAGCGGCTTGGCATAAAATCGAGAATGAGTGAAGCCCAGACAACCGTACATGGAGTTAGCAGTCAGCTTCAGAGCCGTTTGTCGGATGTTGTACTGCATGTATTGGTCTGCTGGTAGCTCTGGTGCTTTCATCAATTTTTTAACTTCTCTTCTGCTCTCAACTAATTTTCGGATTTGTGTGGGTAGAACTCCAAGCTCCATGTTAGGACTCGGCAGTACGAGATTAGCTACATCACCATCTGATGCCGACGCGGTTTTTCTTTTGATAGTGGTAAAGCAAATGTTGTACTCCTGTATAATACTTGGATACAAAGAGTTGAAGTCCATAAGAAGAATGAGTTTATCGTAAAACCCTTTCTTGGGATCTAGCACAAGACCACCGGAGTAGGCAGCTTTCTTTTTACCTTGTTTCTTAGAAACACTGTTGCCTGGGGTTTCTTCTGGATCTTCAGGATTTGTATCATCAGCCGCAGCATTTCTTTTGCCATACATTTTGTCTGGGACAATATAGTTTTTCTCTGTAAACGCATGGAGGAGCAGAAACTCGTTTCTTTCCGATCTGCCACCCATCAAAGTTCGCGACATGACGTTTCCCGCTATTTGAGTTATTTGTAATGCTAGTGGAACGACGTTAAGTTCGCACATAATCTTTAGTATGTACGAGGCGTCTTGCATACTCAGTGATACAAGCTGGAATAAGTCTCCACTGGTTTCGTAATACCTCTGCAGGTCTTCAAGGGCAACGTCTACGCGTTCACCTTCTTTCATTTTCAGGACATTGACGCAAAGTGTTTCTAAGTCGAAACTTCTCGCTCTAATTACTTCCATGGCTGAAAGTTTGATATCGCAAACCAGACGGCCTAAGAACGCGTCTTTTGCTGCGAACTTTCTCTGTGGCGTTACAGACCTTTTTAATCTCCCTAAGCGAGACCAGTTGGGTATGTGCAAGTCGAGAATGTTTCCGATAAGCAAGTCTTGTTGGAAGCCTTGTAGATCGTGACCGACAACCAAGTCGGGATCAAGTTTCCAGAACTGTACCATGAAGTAGTTGAGAAGCTCCCGCTCAGTGTCACATTTGGTCAGTTTAGTCGCTTTGTATTGTGGTAGTGATTGTTTTAAGTCTAGAGGCCAGATTTCGTTGCATTTCGTCATAACTGTCAAAAAAATTACATGTTTAATCATAATTAGGTGTTATACACATTTACACAATACAACACTCACTAAAACTTACCACAGAAATGTTGTTGGAACAGCGGATTTGGCGGTGGTTTGTGAATAGGAAAGTAGTTGTGTGTGAGACAACTCAACATAAGTATTTTAGTTTTTTTGGTCTTGGGGTCCATTGTTGTTCTCATGTTTATCTATAAAGGAAAATAGAATTTCAGGCATTGAACTACTACATAATAAGTTGAGCCTAGACTGAAATATGATATTTAATTTTTTATGCTTCATTATACTTCATTTAGACATTTATAACAGTTATGTCTTTACAAATATTGCTCAATAGATTGTCTGGTTTTCGTTGGAGAATACTTACAGCAGCAATAACAACTGGTGGTGGTTCTAAGTCCGCATCATTTCTAATGACCATAACATGTTCCATCTTCTCACACGCTGCCTCTAGTTTGCACCAAGACACTTTAGCTTGCACAGTTTCTGGTTGTTTGATCTCCAACCAGCATGGACCTTTTATTTTCCTATCAAGAAGGAAAGTTTCCAAAGACGATGTGTTGGTTCCGAAAATATGTGAAAACGTTAGGTGTTTCTTGTTTGTAGTTGGAGGCGGGAATGATGCCTGTAAATATGGATTAAGTTATGAACATACTTTTTTTCCATGTATATAGGCTTATAGCTTATAAGATATATAATACTCACAGAGTATTTAACTTCCAAGTATTCAGACTGAGCAGGTATATCAGGCAAGTTGAAGCAGTAGTTCTTAGTGACCTTCCGAGACTTGAATTCCTTGAGTCCAAGTTCACTAGCCACAGAGGAGTTGAACTCTTCATACATGTCCATCATGGTTACTTCATGGTCAGTTGCCTCTAGCGTCACGGGGTCGAGTTTCTGAATTAGATAAGTTCCAAGTGAGTAGTTGACTTATTAAAAAAAGATCTAGGTAACAAAGCATGAAGCTACACAATCATATTCTATATTGTTTTTTGGCTAGTACTTTACGTGGCAAGATTAAAGGATATTCTTAATCTTATTTAAAAAATCGATAAACAATTAGGTTAGTGTCCTATACTTACATATTCTCTAGGCAACAAAAACATCTGCCGATTCACATTCCTCACAACCACACAGCATGACACACAGCCCGCCTTTTTATTGTTAGGTTTAACAAACACTTTGCCAAAAAGGTACACCACTCCAGGCTTGACAAATCTATCTTCCCAGGCATCCAGCCAATAGAACTTCAGTACTTTCTCACCATTTTCATTGGTACTAAGCGGTAGTTGACCGTCTGTTGTAACTGTTGCAGCTACTTGGTTCTCGCCCATCTGCTCTGCCCAGGTACTGGTTAAAGGCTTGAGTTCTTTTGGAGATTGTTTCTTAGTAGAAAATATTTCGAATTCATCGTCAAACTCATCAGCTACATCGGTTATGGTGTTAGCTGTGGATGGTAGGTCTTCCATCTTCACATCAACTGGTGAGATTTGCGGTGTCTTAGCCTGTAGTGCATCATTACTGAAACCATCATCAAAGTCAATGTCTTGAGTTTCAAACTCTTCAATATTCTGTGTGGCAGAGTCTTCCAACTCATGTTTTATTTCTTTGTCAATTTTCCACTCTGGTTTTTTAAGTGTAGGTTTGCTTACAGCCTCTTTGTGACCTTCACTGTCCTGCTTCTGTAAATTATAGCAAAATCTTAATAAAAATTTGAAGTCACAGACAAGACTCCTTAAATAAAAAGTTATTAATATTTCTACTTACAACGGTATCTGGTTTTGAAGCATTTTGTGAACTTTCACCATTTTTAATCTGTAATACATGCAAGTGATTTTTAGTATAGTGGCATGACATATAAATATTATTAAAAAAACTCTATTTCAGTCATTCCAGTACAAATATAAAGTTGTTTAGGAAATGCTCGCTAATTACTAAGGTGTAATATTAGATAAACACTTTATTGTACTTACAACTTTCTCCTCTTTGAAGGTAGAAGTTTTTTTACTTAGCGTGACTTCAGTCGGCTTCTTTACAGAAGAAGACAAACTTTTGAAGTAGTTCTGTGCATCTTTCTTATTGGATTCAACAATGTTTTTAGTGGGTGCCACGGGTTTTGGCTTGACTAAAGTGGAGGATGCATTACCATCTAGATCCGACATGATGTCCGAGAGGATGTTATCTTCTGATATTTTGGCATCCTAAAAATACACAAAAGATCCCTTTAACCCAAAAATTATGCATGCATTTTTCTATGTAACTTCAGAGTTTGACTTCAAGTGATGAATTTAGACTGGATTCAAAGAATAAAAATGAACTCCAGTAAACTATGACTTTGTTTGAAAACTAATGATTGTTTTACTACTTTTCTAATTAATTGGTTCAGTAATAGGTAGTAAGGTAAACCTCTTTTTTCTTTGTAGGCATAGAACCCAGTAGATTCCGAATGTTTCCCTTAGCAGAAGGTTGGGCTGATAGTTTTGCTTTTCTTTTCTGTCCTCTGCCAGAATCCTTGCTATTTGTTGCCACATATGCATCATCTTCATCATCATCATCAAATATCTCTCGACCATCTTCAACATAGCCAGTTCCATCTGTGAGAAGAAATTGAATAATATAACTGTGTGTGAGTTATAGTGTCTGCATTTGTATATCAAGTGGATTTGATCTTGACTATGGCAAGGTAGGTGATAAGATAAATCTGAACATTGGTCAGCACAGGTAGCTGTATATCAGCTGACATACGGTTTTCGTTTACACTGACTATTTCATAAAGTTATAACCAGCAAGTTGGCTAGTTTTATGCTTAAAAACACAACTAATATTAGAATTAGGTTTTATAACGGGATAATTACCATGTATTTGTTTTTGTTTGAGTTCTCGATATTTCGGCACTGTTGCAAGTGCCATGATCACGAGAATACAAACAAAAACAAATACATGGTAATTATCCCGTTATAAAACCTAATTCTAATGTTTTTGACCATGGTAGTTTAAAACAGTATATAACACAACTAACGTAGTTTAATCTAGTTTTGATTTATCTCTATTGTGGCGTTCCAATCTAGTTGTCTATTTAGGGCTGAAGAAAGCTCAGTTCAGAAGTCTAGCTAATGCAATTAATAGTCATTATAATTATATGTTACAGGTAACAAACATTATTTTGAAGAGGAAACAAGTCTCCCATCGGCATCAGATATTGCTTCAATCATGGTTTTATAAGTATAAAGCTATACTGAAACAGAACATCTAGTTCTTTAGATATCATGTAAGATAGTACGTACCATCATCTTCAATCCAGTTGTCATCCTGCCTCTGCAGTACTCTGTCTGTGTATTCTCTTTCATCAACCGTGTCGTAAACATTTTCAAGTTCATCCACATCATATTTGTGTTTTACACCTTTTCCCTTTAGCTGTTTCAGCTTCTCTAACGCCGAAAACCGTCCAAGTTTATCAACTTTTTGCCGTTTAGCTCTTTGCCCAGCTAAAATCATAAAATTTAAGGTTGTGTTATTTGCAGTATTGCATAGTTGTAGAACAAAATTCCGTACACAAATAAACTTCATATATTTTACCTATTGAGTCTGCCATTGCAGCTTTGTTATTAAATTACATAAAATAGTATTATTTCTGTAATACAAAATAGTAGAACTAAAAAAAATCTCGTCGGATTGACAGTGACGTTTAGTTTCGCGGGATTTTGCCGCGCTGCGCGGTAATGTTTTTTTTTGTTTTGTTTTGTTATGACGTCACATGATTAGTGTATTTGCCAGTGTCAAGTATGAAACATTTCAGACTCAGAGAGTTGAATCAAGTTTAAATGATGATGATGATGATGAGATGAGGATAGTGTTTAGGTAAAGTAGTGGAGCTTTATTTAAACTTAACACGGACTTTTTTGGAGCAACTAGAAAAGTCACTTTCACAACTTTATTACAATTTCCTACACTCGTACACATTAACGAACACATAATGTTAATAATCCACCAATAATACACATTGTCGCTCTAAAAAGCACAAGTTTTGGAAATAAAAACAAAATCTTCATGTTGACAGTTTATTTTCAATTCGGCCAAAAAAGTCCCCAGTCCCCACCCCACTGTAATGTTTTTGTTTTAGTTCTGTTCAGTTCAAAAGGGTTGCCCTAGTTCCGAGCCCGGCGCTGAGGTAATATTTTATTCGAGTGCTGTTACAATTTAGTCGATTTTGTCTTTGATATTCTGGCCATGCCATGGCCACAGAGGCTAATCATCCGTATTTACTCTGTAGATTTTCAATGTTCGTCGTCAATCTGTGGGTTTTCATTTCATCTTTAGTTTTCGCGCTAATTTTAGTGACTGTCAGAAAACAGAAACTGCCGGGTGCTTTGTTTTTATTTTTGTTTTGATTGAAAATCAAACTTTGCCATATAAAAAGATGGCTAAAATGCGAGATTATGTTGCCGACAAAGGTTTGTGCTAGCTATTAGTAGATGATGTAGTATTCGCCTATTATGTACCTACATAATTGAATATACTGTGTTTCAGAGTCGCTCAAGAACTTTTTCGTAGACTTTTGTCAGACGGATGATGAAGGGAACAAGATCTTCAAATACGCTGAACAGCTCACAAAATTGGCTCACAGAGAACAGGTAATTTATGGAAATGATTTAACTTTTCAAAAAAATGTTTACAGGTTTAAATTTATAGGTTAGAGTGAGACAGGCTTGTTTTGATGGTCCATCGTGGTATGTGACAGAAGCAGAAGAAGCCACATAACGAGCGCAAAGTTTTTCATCATCATTCATCCAGTATTTTCTCTAAACATATCTCTTCAACAGCAAGCATTCATAGTGGAGCTGGATGATTTGCATGAAGAAAATGACGAGCTAGCCGAGGCAGTGCGACAGAACACCCGACGCTACACCAACATGGTCTCCGATGTGGTCTATGACATGTTGCCGGACTACAAACATAGAGAGGTAAGGGAAATCTAATATATGTAAACAAGGCATTGATTTTTGATAATTTTTTACTACTCTGACTATACCCCTAGCATGAATGTATTTATCTTAGATTAATATCTTAAATGATTTTAAGGTTCTTGAGTGGCAACCATGAACCGGAATACGCTGTAGAGGTAGGCCCCCCCACTAGGGGGACCGACGACATTGTAAGTCTCATGGAGCCGATGGATGCAAATGGCTAATAGCCGTTCATGGTGGCGTTCAAAGGGCGAGGCCTATGGTCAGCAGTGACTTCTTCCAGCTGATTATGATGATGATTTTAAAATATGCATTTTTATTTATTTACAGGTAGCAGCCAAAGATGCATTAGATGTCTACATAGAGCATAGAATCATGTTGGAGGCCAGGAACCACAGAATTCCTGGAGAAATGAGGGACCCAAGGAATAGATACCCGCCTGAACTTATTAGGAGATTGTATGTACATTATATGAAAAGATTATTTTTATATTCATCATTATCAGCCTTTCACGTTCCCACTGCTGGGACTCTGGCCTTTTCTCAGAGAGAGAGTATGGGCTGTAATCTACCACGCTGGCCAAGTGCGGGTTGGTAGATGTCGCATGCCCTTGAATGTTGCAGTTCTTGGGCATGCTGGTTTCCTCACAATGTTTTCTTTCACCGTTTTGAGCGATGGTAAATCCACACATAACTTATTAAGTCATAGGTGCGGGGCCGAGAGGATTCGAACTCGGTGTCGGCGTCTTTTAAGTCGCACGCCTAACCATTCGGCCACCATCACTGTAAATATTTTTATATTAAAACCAAAATACAGCACACCTAAGTTCTACTTAATCAAACTTCTGCATAAAACAATGCAAAGTATGTGCTTATCTATGGTTTAAACAATGTCCATTTCAATTTGGTCCAAATATGAAAGTGCATTCACTGAAAATGTATGAAGAATTTTTGAACTCTAATAAAACCAAGGACAATGACGCTACAGCTTTGGTGTCATAATAATAAATACTCAGGGGGACAAGTTCTAACGGAGTACAGCATATTTTTTTATAGGCCGGCACTTTCATATTTGGACCAAAAATGTATGAAATCCCGATGATGTCCTTTGACTCAAATCTTATGAGCCGTTTTGTCATGAAGGAGTAACAATAATAAGACTTAAGAACCTGTTGCATGGGACTGGCATGCCTAATTGGAAAGAGTCCCTAAATTAAATTTAGAAATAAAAAAAAAAAACTGTTGCCAAGAACCTAATGTTGTGTTCTTACAGCCACTTAAAAGCCAGTTCCAATTACTGGTGTAGGGTGGTGCCACCTTTGACAACATTGACCCAATTCCTATATTAACTGTTGTTTACTTCTTTTTTACAGTGAGGTATATTTCAAAGACTTGTCAAGTTCAAAATCAGTTCCTATTCGAGAAGTGAAAGCTGAACACATTGGAAAATTGGTCACTGTTAGAGGTAACATTTACTAACTTATTTTTTTGCAATTATTGCATATTTGCATATTATGACAGACACGTACATCTGTACTATAATAAAACTGTAGAGGTCGAATTTCTTCATAATGAAAAAAAAATACTAAAAACCGAGTCAGGGGGATGTAAGAAGTGAAACAGAACTAGTTTAGATTTTTTTCAAATTTCTTTTTTCTCTGTTTTTTTGTTTTTCTGTTTGTCCCCAGTCTCACCTGATGGTAAGTGATGACAAGGACCTAACAAAAAGTTTAAAATAAGGACTCGCCTTTTAGTGAAAAAAGAAAAGGAAAAAGCAGCATATAAATGTAAATGAAGGAATCTTCAAACAATAAGAAAAACATTCTGTTCCTATCCAAAATGTTAGTATGTATGTTATTTTTCCTCTCAAAAGGATGTTCTCATAAAAACATAGTTCATCAGACACTTTTTATATATTTTACAGATTCTTCCCACTGCTGACTATAAATTCATACACAGAGTGCTATTTTTTCATGAGAAGGGTGCATCTATTTTCTAAGTTTTTTTCGTTATAGCTGTCACTGTAATGACATACTTTGGATTTTTTTGACAACAGTTTAAAGTTTATAAGTTGTCTGTACATGTTACTAGAATGGATTGGTGCGCTACTATATTTCTATACCCTATTAGGGTCCATATGTTCGCTAATTATAACTACTAAGATCTCATGTAACATATGAATGCAATAAGTGATATGATTTTTTTTTCTGTCAGTGGCCCAGTTGCCGATCTGCCACACCATTGGCAATCCACTCATAATTTTATCTCTACAGGCATAGTAACCCGCTGCACAGATGTGAAGCCCCTGCTCGTGGTAGCGACCTACTCCTGCAGCGCGTGTGGCGCGGAGACCTACCAGCCGGTGCGCGCCCTGCAGTTCACGCCGCCCCCCGCCTGCACTGCTGACGAATGTCGCCTCAACAAGACTGCGGGGCAGCTGCACCTGCAGACCAGGGGCTCGCGGTTCCAGAAGTTTCAGGAGTTGAAGATACAGGAGCATGTGAGGGCTTCTTTATACTATTTTTTTTTTATTGAATTTGTTGATTATTGAACACCTTATGTCAAGCGGTGCCTAATGCATTTATCTTGTTGGTTGTTTCAGGACTGCATTTTTATGTTAGTATTTTTAGGCATGACATGTTTTGTGAAATTCTTATACATTACAATGAAATAATATGAAACTGTTGGAATAATTTTACTGTTCTGCAAATGGTAAAATGTTTAATTTATAAGGTATTTCGTATTTGCTAGCAAAAGCGTTAGTATGGTGCGTAAAATTCACAAAGTACAGAGTAGATATCTATCTTACTGCATAACTCAGGATTATACCCTGGATTACCACGTAGGCTACGTTTTATACCGAAAAAAGGTTCCTGTGGAATAACTGGAAACCGCGGGGCGCAGCTAGCATTTGTATAAAAACAACAGTTATTGTTCCCTTACGGAAACAACACAAGTTGACATGTATTTTCCATCCATAGTCTGACCAAGTGCCAGTGGGTCACATTCCCCGGCAGCTGGCCGTGTACTGCCGCGGCGAGGTGACGCGGCGCGCGCAGCCCGGGGACCACGTGGCCGTCACCGGCGTCTTCCTGCCGCTCGTCAGCGCCGGCTTCCGGCAGATGTTGCAGGGCCTGCTCTCCGACACGTACCTGGAGGCACATGTGAGTATGCATCGGGACTCAAGTCCTAGTACAGTTAGCGAAAAAAGTAGCTCGATTTTTCAAATGGGTATTAGATCAGTAATCTTTATTTTTCCTTACAATTTACAAGGTAGCGTTTGACTAGAACACGACACACCTAATGTTAAGTGATGATTCATTCGACTTTTGTCGTTGACTGTATGACAAAATCTAATAATGTTGTGTGATAATAAAACTCCTGTAAGAGCGGGGCTTCTTAGGTATGCATTGCTGCTTATCTGATTAGTATAGCAGCTGGTTACGAAAACCAACGATTATCTCTTGCAAACAGATGAGAACTACTACACATAGCAGCTGAAGCTGAGATTTCATTGTCCAGCGGGCTTACCGCGGATCACAAAACGACATAAACTTTATCTTAAACTCTTTTAATTTGACACAATTGGTACCGCCGAACTATCACGTGGTCCATCGACTAGCCATTTCCATTATGGCTACATTGAATGAACAAAAAGGTACGTAGTTTGAGCAAAAATAAACAATAGACGATAAATTTCGTACCGCGGAAACACTTTTACATTTCAAAACGATGGTAAAAGTCAACGGTGAAAAAGGTAAGTCTCGGGCAACGTTTTACACCATATTTCCGCCAAATTTGCTTGTGTTACAACACTTGCATTTTTAAACTCGTGATATCTTTCGAATTAAATGTCCGAATTGAATAAATCAAAAAGTCATAATAAGGTATTGAAACAGTCTTGAATATGAAGTAATTTATTTTGTTAGGGATTAACACCAAGATACAATTATTTTTTTTGAAAATATTTTATAACCATTACACCAGGAGATAGTGTAGCTTTTCCCAACAGTCAAAGAATTTCTCAAATCGGTCCACTAGTTAATGAAAACAAACAAACAAATAATCTGATTTTTCTTATAGATATATAATTATTCTTGTTTTACGTCATTTGTTTTCTATCTGTCTTATTACGAAAATAGTGTTGCCAGACTATCTATAGTAAAACTATCGATAGTTTTCATCTGAATAAGCCACACTATCGAAAGGCCTATAAATACTACCAATAGCTCAAAATGAGGCAATAGTACCTATCGAGTGAGTACAATACTATCGATAGTGTTGTTGCTCGCGAAGAATAAACTATGGATAGTATACCTACTGCTCGTAAATAAAAAAACTATCGATAGTATCGATTATTTTAGTCTATCGATACTATCGATAGTTTATACTTCGCGAGCAACAACAATATCGATACTATCGATAGTATTGTACTCACTTATAGTATTGCTTCGTTTTGAGCTATTGATAGAATCGATAACATCGATTGTATCGATACTATCGACAGTGTTTCGATTGGTATTATGGTTGGCTATCGATAATAAATAAATAAATAACGGGGGACTATTGAACACAAATTGATTAATCATCGATAGTCTACTAGCGATCGGCAACACTAGTTGAAAACATTTGACATTTCGTTGGTTCAATTAACCATTACAATACGATGTCTCATCGCGGTACCAATTTTTATACTGGCGTAAATGACAATTGTAAATGTAAACGAAAATAAAACCATTACGATCGGGCAACCGCGGTCGGCCTGCTGGAATAAACTAAAACTTAAAGGAAAAATGTAAAGTAGAATGAGAAATCCACTAGTGTAATGAGATATAGCTTGTAAAACATAAATCCTTCTTGCTAGAGCGTGAGCTGCCTGAACCAAAGCGACGAGAGCGAGCTGGCCGAGGCCCTGACGGAGGAGGAGCTGGCGGAGCTGGCCGACGAAGACCTGTACTCTCGGATGGCGCGCAGTCTCGCTCCGGAGATCTACGGACACGAGGACGTGAAGAAAGCGCTGCTGCTTCTGCTAGTCGGCGGGGTCGATAAGTACGTACTATTACATTATCCCTGATTATAATTTTTTTTTTAAAACCCTCGACATTTGGACCGATTTTCATCAAACATACGTCAAACTTATAATCCCCCCGTCGCTTTTCCGTTGGGGGTTAAAAATTAATCGCTTACTTATTATAAATGCGAAAGTAACTCTGTCTGTCTGTTACTCTTTCACGCTTAAACTACTGAACTGATTTAAAAGAAACTTGGTACGGAGATAGTTTGAATCCTGAGGAAGGACATAGGATACTTTTTATCGCGATAAACTGTAGCCCACGCGGGTGAAACCGCGGGTGAAATCTCTTTTTTGCTCTGGGGCCTGAGGCCTGTGTGAGCTTTTGCAACACCACTCGACTAACTGTTAATAATTGTAAACAGGCGTCCGAATGGCATGAAGATCCGTGGCAACATCAACATCTGTCTGATGGGCGACCCTGGAGTGGCGAAGTCGCAGCTGCTCAACTACATAGACAGACTGGCGCCGAGGAGTCAGTACACCACCGGCAGGGGCTCGTCAGGCGTCGGTCTCACCGCTGCTGTACTGAAGGTAATGTTTTACTAGGATTTTTTTCTGTAAATATTACCGCAATCATCAAGATCTTGTTTATACATTTTTCAGTTTTTTTTACATTTTACTGGGAAGTTTGTGTTCACAAGTCACGTGATGTTAAGTGTTGATGTAGTTGAAAGTGGCGTCCAGCTGTGTCTGGACTGAGAGCTGGCTCTCAAAAGCGGCTGCCGAAACACCGATAGATGCTTTAAACTAGAAGAGAACTAGAAAAAATGCCCTATCACCAAGCTATGGTTTTATCTCAATGTTTTCCTATTAGTTGCAAGAGTCAAATAGAGAGCCAAGCTTCCAGTAGCTTTGGCTGTGGTGCAATCTCCAATAACTAACACGTCTTTGTGTCCTCTATTGTGATATTATGGCCTTCCCCAGGACCCGTTCACCGGGGAGATGATGTTGGAAGGCGGCGCGCTAGTCCTGGCGGACCAGGGCGTCTGCTGCATCGACGAGTTCGACAAGATGGCGGAGAACGACCGCACCGCCATACACGAGGTGATGGAACAGCAAACCATCAGCATCGCTAAGGTCAGTCGCTTCTCTAGTAGATGGTGGAGGGCGGCGCGCTAGTCTTGTCGAAATTCGAGAACCGATACTTTATGATTTTGCTTATTGTTCGGGCGAGAACTACTAATAAGAAAACTTTACTGTATAACCAAATTTCTTTTTAAAACACTTATTTTATTTGTATAAATAGAAGATTATGCTAGTACTGTGAATTATGCGATATATTGTAGAAACCAATGCTTTAAAAAGGTATCTTATGTCCTTCCCCAGGGTTCAAACTATATCCATACCAATTTCCATCAAGATTGGTTCAATAGTTTTTTAGTTGATTTGGAATAAACAAACAATGAATTTTTTTCTCTTTATATATTAGTACAGATAAGAAGGCCAATAGCTTATACATGTTGTAACCTAAGTTGTATGTTTTGTTGGCTTAACACTTTCGTTCTTGTCAGGCTGATTTGATTTGTCAACCGATCAATCTGTTTGTTTTACTCCCACAAATTAAATATACTATTTGTTGATCCACCACCTATAGTCGTCGAAAACATCAAGAACTACCAACAGTTCTACGATCTTCTTTCGACTGGTCTAGATAAAGACTCGTTTATCGTAAAGATGATGAACGGGGAAAGCGTTAAGATCAACGCAAATAACGAAGACTCGTATAGGGCCATAACCAAGCTTTTGCTACAAAACGGTTGTCTCTGGCATTCATACGAAAATAAACAAGACAGACCGATAAGGGTGATGGCAAAAAACCTGCATTCTTCATGCTTGCCGGACAGAATAGTGGAGGAATTGAAATCCAAGGGATACCAAATCCAGGACGCGGTTAATAAGCTGAGCTGGAAGAGTAAGGAACCTCTTAATATGTTTATGCTTTCATTCGAAAAAGGTGAAGATGCTAGTAAAATATATAACATAAAATCCATTTTAGGCTGTAAAGTGGATATACAACCGTTAAAGGCCTCGAAACTAATCCCACAATGCAAAAGGTGTCAAGCTTACGGTCACACACAGAAGTATTGTTCCAAAGAACCCAGGTGTGTGAAGTGTACAGGTAAACACCTCACCAGAGACTGCACGAAACCAGCAGAAGCAAAACCAAAATGTGTCCACTGCGGTGAACCTCATCCAGCTAGCTACAGAGGCTGTGTTGTAGCCAAAGAACTGCAGAATTTAAAAAATAGAACCCTGAAAAAACATGTCATGCCAACTTCTTCTACTCCGGGTCCAAGTATAAACAAAGACAAAAAACCTAGTTACACTAATAATCGTGTAACGAAGAACATTACTTTTGCACAAATGGCAAAAGGAATTAATGCAGCTCCACAGCCACAACCCAAACCGGTAATCTCAAATACTGACGAAAAGATTAATAGGATTCTTGACCTTTTAACCTCATTCGACAGCCGATTAAAAAAACTTGAAAGTAGCACTAATACGGCTACTCAGAAACAAAAATCACGATGACTTCGCTAAGGATTATGGCATGGAATGCTAATGGACTACTGAAACATCAAAATGAACTACAAGCAGTCCTACATACAACAAATATTGATGTGTGTCTTATATCGGAGTCACATTTCACTAAAGAATCCTATATACAAATAAAAGGCTATAAAACTTTCCACGCATTACATCCCGATAACACTGCTAGAGGGGGCAGTGCCGTGATCATAAAAGAAAATATCTACCACCATGAAGAATACAAGCATGAAGAACAGGACATACAAGCGGTAGCTGTTCGTGTCAAAACTAAAAGACAGCCTGTTACTTTATCAGCTATATACTGTCCACCAAGGCACTCAATTAAAGCAGACCAGTATAAGAGCTTCCTGAATAATCTTGGCAATAGTTTTATTCTTGGAGGTGATTTTAATGCTAAAAACACCCATTGGGGATCTAGGCTAACAACGACTAAAGGAAAGGAACTCCTTAGTGCCACTAGAGAGTTGAACTGTCATGTTATATCAACAGGAAAGCCTACCTATTGGCCTACTGATTCTAATAAAATTCCAGACCTTATTGATTTTTTTATATATAAAAATATATCACACAGCTCTCTTCACATTGAGGAAGGTTTTGATATGAGTTCAGACCACTCGCCAATCATATTAACCTTAAGTGAAACTATAGCACAGAAAGAGGAGAATCCCGGCCTTGTAAATAAAAACACTGATTGGGAGAGCTTTAAGTTAGATTTGGACTCCGTTATCGAGCTTAAGGTCCCGTTAAAGGATCCACAACAACTAGATCTAGATGTAAGAAAATTTATCACACATGTACAACAATGTGCATGGAAAAATACACCAGTCTATAAAAGAAGAATTAGAGGAAACTGCTATCCAACAGAGATAAGAAAACTTATAGCTGAAAAAAGGAAGCAAAGACAGAAATGGCAACAAACCAGATTTCCACCAGACAAAAATAGGCTAAACAACCTAACAAAAAGGCTAACAAGGGAAATTCAGAACTTTCATGATGAAAATATGAATTCCTACCTTAGTCAGTTAACAAGTGATCGCTCCACTGATTACTCTCTTTGGAAATCTACAAAAAGTTTAAAGAAACCAATCATGCAGACTCCTCCCATTAGACAAGTAAACGGGACCTGGGCTGTAAGTAGCGAACAAAAAGCAGCTAGATTTGCAGAACATCTGGAAATAATTTTCCAACCTAATGAAGAAAACGGAGAGGACAGTCCCTTGGTAGAAACATCGCACGATAACCTAGAAATAAGGCTCGTTACACCAAAAGAAGTCTACAACGAGATCAAACGTCTTAACCGAAAGAAATCTCCAGGATATGATTTAATTACTGGAGAAATCCTTCAAAATCTCCCACGTAAAGCTATAGTAAAACTTACCACCCTCATCAATGCGGCATTTAGACTTAAATACGTACCAGATGTTTGGAAAGTTGCTGAAGTCATAATGCTGCCTAAACCTGGAAAACCACCCCATGAAACTACATCATATAGACCAATTTCTCTGTTGCCCATAGTGTCAAAACTTTTTGAAAAGCTTCTTCTGAGGCGGTTAAAGCCCATCATAGAAGAGAGAAACTTAATCCCGGACTATCAATTTGGTTTCAGGGAAAAACACTCTACCATTGATCAAGTACATCGAATAACTAGCAAAATAGAAGAAGCTCTAGAAGAGAAAAAAGTCTGCTCAATAGTCTTTTTGGACGTTGCGCAGGCATTTGATAAGGTTTGGCACACAGGCCTTATACACAAGCTAAGAAATATGCTCCCAAAGCAGTTTACAGACATTCTGGAGTCTTATCTATCACAGAGAATGTTCCGTGTGAGACAAGATGACGGATATTCAGAACTGAAGGAAATTAAAGCTGGTGTACCACAGGGCAGTGTCTTAGGTCCAGTCCTGTATTTACTTTACACTTGTGATATCCCAGAGCTAGAAAACAACACCATTGCTACATTCGCAGATGACACTGCCATCATGGCAACGGGGGTCACACAAGCGGAAGCAGCCGAAAAAGTTCAAACAGCCATCAACATCATATTTGATTGGACAAAAAAGTGGCGAATCAAATTAAATGAGTCCAAATCTGCTCACATTGACTTTACAAATAAAAGACCAAGTTATCATCCGGTGTTCATAAATAACAATGCGATACCGTACGAAAATACAGCCAAATATCTAGGCATGACACTAGACGCAAAGCTTCGCTGGAAGGCTCATGTCAAAAAGAAACGCGATGAGTTAGAGCTTCGCTACAGGAAGATGTACTGGTTACTTGGAAAATATTCTTCGTTATCAGTGCACAATAAGCTGCTCTTATACAAACAAGTCCTAATGCCAGTATGGACGTACGGTATTCAGCTATGGGGCTGTACCAAAAAAAGCAATACACTGATGATACAAAGATTCCAGAATAAAGTACTCAGAGGTATCGTGAACGCACCCTGGTACGTTAGAAATGATGACCTCCACCGGGACCTCAAAGTGGACGTGGTCACAGATATTGTTAAAAAGTACGCTGAAGCTCACGAACAAAGGCTTCATCACCATGTGAACATCGAGGCTGTCCAGCTCCTCGACAACACGGACATAGTGAGACGACTGAAAAGGACAAAACCTTTTGAGTTAGTTTATCTGAGTGCAAACAATACGTAGTTCAGTGAGTGCTAAAAGTGCTAAAGAACACAAAAACAAAGTGTCTTCCCCTTAATAGAGACAATAAGAAAAGTGCTAATGGACACATTCTTAGTTTTACTCTACCTAGCAAATTATGTTATATTTAAATTACTTATTAGCCATTATAGGCTAGATTGTAATACCGTAGAAGTATCCGCCAATAAGTAGAAACTTCATAACAAAAAAAAAAAAAAAAAAAAAATTTGTTGATCCGTTTGTCCAACAGGCGGGTATAATGACATGCCTGAACGCCCGCGTTTCGATCCTCGCGGCCGCCAACCCCGCGTACGGACGGTACAACCCCAAGCGCACCATCGAACAGAACATACAGCTGCCGGCCGCCCTACTGTCCCGGTTCGACCTGCTGTGGCTGATACAGGACAAGCCGAATCGGTAAGTGGGAACTAGTATGCAAGTTGCGAAAAGAAAATGTGAATATATTTTCTGGTTTTGTAGCCTTCTTCGGGATGATATGAGAAAGATGCGGATTCAAACTGCTCGTAGTTCTACTTTTTCCATCTCATACATTAATTAAATGGTGTTGATTCTAATGATTGATTGAATTTGATAGTTCTATAAATAATTCTGCCCTTTTCAGACTATCTAGTGAGAATAGGACAGTATTACTTTCAGAGCTGTCAAATTCACTTTAGATTTAAAGTTACAGTGCGGCGTCAGGCTAGCGCTTTGACGCGCGCTAAGTGCGCGTTCTATTTAACGAAACTGCTAATAGCTGAATCATATTTAGTTGTCAGCTGATACGCCATGTAACCTTGATCACTTTCCCCAGCGAGAAGGACCTGGAACTGGCGAAGCACATCGCGTACGTGCACCAGCACTCGACGCAGCCGCCGAGCGAGGTGCGCGCGCTGCCCATGCGGCTCGTGCGCCGCTACGTCGCGCTCACCAAGCGCAAGCAGCCCGCCGTGCCCGCCCACCTCACCGACTACATCGTGTGTGAGTGTCGAGCCATGTACGTGCACCAGCACTCGACGCAGCCGCCGTGCCCGCCCACCTCACCGACTACATCGTGTGTGAGTGTCGAGCCACGTACGTGCACCAGCACTCGACGCAGCCGCCGTGCCCGCCCACCTCACCGACTACATCGTGTGTGAGTGTCGAGCCACGTACGTGCACCAGCACTCGACGCAGCCGCCGTGCCCGCCCACCTCACCGACTACATCGTGTGTGAGTGTCGAGCCATGTACGTGCACCAGCACTCGACGCAGCCGCCGTGCCCGCCCACCTCACCGACTACATCGTGTGTGAGTGTCGAGCCATGTACGTGCACCAGCACTCGACGCAGCCGCCGTGCCCGCCCACCTCACCGACTACATCGTGTGTGAGTGTCGAGCCACGTACGTGCACCAGCACTCGACGCAGCCGCCGTGCCCGCCCACCTCACCGACTACATCGTGTGTGAGTGTCGAGCCACGTACGTGCACCAGCACTCGACGCAGCCGCCGTGCCCGCCCACCTCACCGACTACATCGTGTGTGAGTGTCGAGCCACGTACGTGCACCAGCACTCGACGCAGCCGCCGTGCCCGCCCACCTCACCGACTACATCGTGTGTGAGTGTCGAGCCACGTACGTGCACCAGCACTCGACGCAGCCGCCGTGCCCGCCCACCTCACCGACTACATCGTGTGTGAGTGTCGAGCCACGTACGTGCACCAGCACTCGACGCAGCCGCCGTGCCCGCCCACCTCACCGACTACATCGTGTGTGAGTGTCGAGCCACGTACGTGCACCAGCACTCGACGCAGCCGCCGTGCCCGCCCACCTCACCGACTACATCGTGTGTGAGTGTCGAGCCACGTACGTGCACCAGCACTCGACGCAGCCGCCGTGCCCGCCCACCTCACCGACTACATCGTGTGTGAGTGTCGAGCCACGTACGTGCACCAGCACTCGACGCAGCCGCCGTGCCCGCCCACCTCACCGACTACATCGTGTGTGAGTGTCGAGCAACGTACGTGCACCAGCACTCGACGCAGCCGCCGTGCCCGCCCACCTCACCGACTACATCGTGTGGGAGTGTCGAGCCACGTACGTGCACCAGCACTCGACGCAGCCGCCGTGCCCGCCCACCTCACCGACTACATCGTGTGTGAGTGTCGAGCCACGTACGTGCACCAGCACTCGACGCAGCCGCCGTGCCCGCCCACCTCACCGACTACATCGTGTGTGAGTGTCGAGCCACGTACGTGCACCAGCACTCGACGCAGCCGCCGTGCCCGCCCACCTCACCGACTACATCGTGTGTGAGTGTCGAGCAACGTACGTGCACCAGCACTCGACGCAGCCGCCGTGCCCGCCCACCTCACCGACTACATCGTGTGTGAGTGTCGAGCCACGTACGTGCACCAGCACTCGACGCAGCCGCCGTGCCCGCCCACCTCACCGACTACATCGTGTGTGAGTGTCGAGCCACGTACGTGCACCAGCACTCGACGCAGCCGCCGTGCCCGCCCACCTCACCGACTACATCGTGTGTGAGTGTCGAGCCACGTACGTGCACCAGCACTCGACGCAGCCGCCGTGCCCGCCCACCTCACCGACTACATCGTGTGTGAGTGTCGAGCCACGTACGTGCACCAGCACTCGACGCAGCCGCCGTGCCCGCCCACCTCACCGACTACATCGTGTGTGAGTGTCGAGCCACGTACGTGCACCAGCACTCGACGCAGCCGCCGTGCCCGCCCACCTCACCGACTACATCGTGTGTGAGTGTCGAGCCACGTACGTGCACCAGCACTCGACGCAGCCGCCGTGCCCGCCCACCTCACCGACTACATCGTGTGTGAGTGTCGAGCCACGTACGTGCACCAGCACTCGACGCAGCCGCCGTGCCCGCCCACCTCACCGACTACATCGTGTGTGAGTGTCGAGCCACGTACGTGCACCAGCACTCGACGCAGCCGCCGTGCCCGCCCACCTCACCGACTACATCGTGTGTGAGTGTCGAGCCACGTACGTGCACCAGCACTCGACGCAGCCGCCGTGCCCGCCCACCTCACCGACTACACCGTGTGTGAGTGTCGAGCCACGTACGTGCACCAGCACTCGACGCAGCCGCCGTGCCCGCCCACCTCACCGACTACATCGTGTGTGAGTGTCGAGCCACGTACGTGCACCAGCACTCGACGCAGCCGCCGTGCCCGCCCACCTCACCGACTACATCGTGTGTGAGTGTCGAGCCACGTACGTGCACCAGCACTCGACGCAGCCGCCGAGCGAGATCTCACTATCTCAATCCCTCTCCCTCCTTTTGTCTTTCTCTAAAAGGCCAGGGGGGCGATTGCGTAACTTGGCGCAAATCCATTCCCATCGATGTTACGTAATCGCTCCTCTGGTGTTGTAAAACTGGCAAACCAGGGTTGCCAGTTTTTTTTAATCGATATTGAGTATATTCCTCCACTTGCAGCATCTTACGTGAGCCTGCGGCGCGAGGCGCGCAACGCACAGGACGTCACCTTCACGTCCGCCAGGAACCTGCTGGCCATCCTGCGGCTCTCTACTGCCCTCGCACGGCTCAGGTGACTTACTCCATCTTTGTCTCTTCCCTTATCAAATTAAAATTTTGTTTGCATGACTTTTACTCTGACACGTGCGGGTCGATTTTTTATTATATGGATAATTTAACCAAAGATAGGACTGTTAAAAATGGCATTTGGAATTGAAATGTAATCAGTACAATAACATAGGTAGGGTTCAATTTACTATGGAAAGTTTAAGTTCCTGTGAGAATCTTCGGGTTCTGCTAGTACTCAGTTTGATATTTCTTTAATGTAATGTAATCGTAGATTGATTGTGGACTCTTCACAACAGATTGTCGGATGTGGTCGAAAAAGAAGACGTTTCGGAAGCTATCCGCCTCGTCGAGATGTCGAAGCAATCGCTGCAGCATGTCGAGGATAATGTACAAAGGTAAAGAAGCTTCGGCTCTTGATTATTATTTTATCAATAATTTAATCTGTAATACCTTTCATAGCTAAATTCGACTGGATCGGTGGTGTAAGTATTTAGAAGTATTACTAGTTTCAACGCGACGTGCGAGCCAAAACGCACACAAACTCATACTTCCTAGCTGCGAAGCGATTCTTAATCCAAAACTCATTATTGTGCTCTTTAAATATATATTTTTTTAACGAAATATATTATATATTTCTGACATACACAATATCATACAATACAAGGTATAAAAGTAACAACCACACATGAACAAGTACGACATTGCGCGATGTCAGAAATAGGAAAAGAAAGAATTTTTTTTAAAAGTCTGATAATCTTGCATAAAAAAACGCATGGAAAAAGATCTATTGAAGAACCAATCCATGTTATTCCTCGTCGCCTTCCCATTGCCGGTTCAACTTACAAATTCGGCTTTGTCTGGTTACAGGGGTATAAGTTCCACCGACCGCATATTCGCAGTGGTTCGCGACCTGGCGGGCTCGAACAACACTGTGAAGATCGCGGACGTTATAGAGCGCTGCATAGACAAGGGATTCAAGCCAGACCAGGTTCAGTATTACACGAATTCTCTATACTAACTAAATTAAGTCCTTCAAGAAGGGTGTTAAATGAGTTATTTTGTGTATCAGTACAGTCAGCGACAAAAGTAGCTGATCGTTCTCGATTTTCCAAATGTGTTTCAAATCAGTAATTCTTCTTCTTGCCCTGGTCCCATTTATTTGGGGTCGGCGCAGCATGTTTTGTTCTTCCACTCTCCCCTATCAGCCGTCATCGCTTCATTCACTCCCCTTTCATTCATATCAACCCTCACACAATCCATCCATCTTTTCTTTGGTCTTCCTCTTCCCTTCCATCCATCAACATTCATATCCATCACTTTTTTTTGTGGTATGATTATCATCCCTCCTCATAACATGTCCATACCAAGCCAAACGATTCCCTTTCAACTTATCTCTTATCTCGTTTCAAATCAGTAATTATTATTGTTTTTTTTTACATTTTACATGGTATCATTTTGATCACAACATAACACACCTGATTTTAGGTGATGATGAGGTCAAAAATTGGTGTCTAATATGATGAGGATAAAAGAAAAAAGTGTGATTGTTCAGCGAGTTTTATCGTTGACTGTAATACTAGTACAAAGCGAAGCTATGGTGGCCGAACGGACACGCGTGCAACTTACGGCCAAAATTAATAACCGATCTATCCACGATTTGCCCTACTTGAGATAGAAAGAACATCGGCCACTTTTCATACTGCTTCGGACCTGACCGCAATATATTTTGTATAAAAATTACGAATAGCTTATTGAAGTTATACGACCGGCCTAAAACAGTTATTGGTGTGTGAGATTTAGTCAGGTTCAGAAAAAGAAAAAGGAGTACAACCAAAAATAGTAGAATAGTATCGTAGCAAAAGCAAACAAAGGTCAGGGTTAGGGTTGCCTGATCCGAATCGATCTTCCAGAAAATCAATATCGATAAAATCAATTTCATTTTTTCTGGACTCGCCTTGAGATATCGTTCGTAGAATCTTATTAGGACTAAATTTTTTTTTATACATAGCTCGTTTTCATACAAGCTCAGGTCCGTTTTGGCCATATAATAGTTCTTTGACATAAGCTCCAAAGAAGTACTTCACTAGTTTCGTCTCGCGATTTCACCCGCGTCTTCCCGTTATGCCTCAGGAACCTATTCCCGCGATAAAAAGTAGCAAACGTAACACATTCACACATACACAGAGTACGCTTAGTAGGAAGTACGATAAGTTATATTGTGTGGATTTACCATCGGTCAAAACTGTGAAGGAAAACATCGTAAGGAAACCGGCATGTCCAGGAACCGCAACATTCAAGAGCATGCGACATTTAAAACTCGAGTGATTGGTCAAGTTTTAAGTCCAACCAGCAGCGCTCTGCGGTTTTTTTTTTGTCATCCCGAGGGACCTTCCGGGATAAAAGTAGCCTATGCTATGTGCTATTCCAGATTATAATCTATCTCAGTGCCGAATTTTATCCAGACCCGTTGAACCGTTCTGGCGTGATTGGGTAACAAACATCCATCCATCCATCCAAACTTTCGCCATTATAATGTTAGTGATAAGTGTGATAATCCCACTAAATTCTACCAACTAAATCTCTACTTAGGCACTAAATTAGTTTATGGTGTAAATCAGTCATAAGTATACTACATACATACTGGTTCGTATTTCTACATTTCTCTAATTTCAGGTGGACTCGTGCATCGAAGAGTACGAGAACCTGAACGTTTGGCAGGTGAACCAAGTGAGGACCAAGATCACATTCATGTGAACATTGTCGACTGCTTATCTTTAAGTATTTTCTATCGTTTAGTGAACCAGTGTGCCTGATTACGAATATTTTGTAAGCTTAAGAATAAGTTCTGTTTTGTAATGACTTATGTAGTTTTGATAAAATAAAGATTATATTGATGCAAATTAATGGTTTTACTTAGTTAATCCAAGTCATTCAAGTCTAGTAATAAATTACTCACACAGATGTTTCATGAATAGCAGGTACTTGAATAGTATATGCTAAAAACTTTTTACAATTTGAGTCACAACTTTTAATAGTTTTAAAAACTAGTTGCGCCCCGTTATCCCGCAGGAACCTTTTTCCGGGACAAAAGTATGTGTTAAATCCAGGGTATAAGCTATCTCCGTTCCAAATTTCATCAAAATCGGTTTAGTAGTTACGGGATACGTGGTAACAAACATTCACACACACACACACACAAACTCGCAGTTATAATATTAGTAGGATTATTTAACAGATAAACGGTTACCAAAATTTAACCAGAAGGAAAAAAAATCTAAGAGATTAAAATTAAATAATATATTCGTTATCCGTTTTATCCGTTCTTAGCGAATAATCCAAAATGCTATGTAATTAACTCGATCCAACAAGTATACGAAGCTTATGAGCAGGTACGCATAGAACCTATTATCCTAACATGCTATAACCATTACCGGACTTGTTTACTAGGATTTCGTAAGCGGTACCTACCTACATATGAACATTTCCTCCGTAACGGCACTAAATGAGAAAACGGTAGTTGTAACAAACAAAAGAATTATGTAGGTACTTTACTTTTAATTATTTAGTAATTAAAAAAATTACCTGCCGGTCGCTTCTTGCCTGTTCTTTTACCGGCGTAAGGAGGTTGGAACAGGCGTAGCTAGTTTTAAGTTTGACGTTTTAAAGTGATAAGAATGTATTCTATTGAATAAAAAACTAGTGTTTTTTTTTATAAAGATTTCTAAACAATCATCAATATATAAATGAAAACAATGATCATGAACGTAGTGAAAGTCTAATAGTAGGAAAACAACATGCAAACAAAAATGCTTAGATGTTCATACCACCGCTACCGTGCGAGCTCAAATATGATCTTTCCTCTACATCCTAGATCGTTCTCAGCGATAAGAACGCCCTAACTTATAAACATCAGTAATGTACTGAAGTTTATAAGTCAATGTTTTTAAGTGTTTGTTTTGTTTGACAAGACAGACACAAAACTAATTCGCGCTTGATGACCTATCTATCGATCTAGTATGGATTCCCAAATCAAGAATGGAGCATGGAAAATGTTATGATTATCAAAAACAACTAATGCCATTAAAGTTTTTTCTGTATTCGTTAATTTCACTGAATTTAACGTGATTTACTTCGAGAATATCACGGTCGCAAGACGAGACTCCGGCAATTGTTCATGTTGTGTCTGCGGCTGCTTTATTACTTACTGTTTTACGATACCATCCGAGCTGGTGCAGACACTGAAGTTAATTGCGATGCTATCGCAATCCCTCCACAGTTATCGTAACTAGCTGAGGATCCTCTCAAATCCTCTGAAGTGATTATTTCCTAGTCAACACCCTGTCTTTTATTGTTTCTTTTGTTAGCATTATGTTTCTAACTACTTATTTACTGCTATAGAGTTAAGAAATTTATTTCATTCTATTTTCATAAGAGTGCCTATAGGTACTTACTTAAAAAGAAAAAAAAAAGAAATAAGAAAAAAAAAAATATAAAGAAATTATAATACAATATTAGAAATTTAGAACAACCCTTGAATTTCATCTACTACGAATGGGTCAGTGTAGTAAAGCCTCTGCGTTTATGAGTTCCTACTTTTGACTGCTCATTCGAATTTTTGAATAAGAATACATTTTATTGTTAATGCTGTATAAACTTAAACAAAGCTCTATAATCAGTCGACCACGTCCCATTCACGGTGACAGTGTATTTGATCAGTCTGTGACTAAATATTCCCAAAAATAAGCACGACACAATAGTCCTTGATGAGAGAAACGAGACGCAATCAACTCCCATACAAGTTTCTGAAAGCTCGCGGATCAACTAGGAAATCACGACATTCACGACACATGTGTGTCTATTTATTCCTTTCCGATGGACAACAAAGAAAAGTTTATTTAGGGTGGGAGGGTCGCGATCCGGAGCGGATTACACGGATAAAGATTTTCGCTCCAACAAACTTTCAGGTTCTGAAGAACATACACAAGTATAAAGTAAACCACGCATTCAAGTCAACACGATAGAAAAATAGTGTCTACTTGTTAAAAAAATACGAGCCATTCTATTGGCGAGACACGCATAAGTCTGTTTGTAGCTTTGTACTAAGTCTCTATCTTTTTCTTTTGAACAAGCAATCAAAATTTATGAAAAAAGTACTTAGCTGTATTGCACACTTACGCCCGAAAGTAATAATCGATCCTGATCCGTTAGCCGCGGTTTTGGATCGATATATCATTTCATAATAATATTTTGAACTGGATAATATTTAATATGTATTATCCTAACATGTCAAGCTACGCCTAATGGCATAATACTAACCTTAATAATTATGCTGTATTCTCTCTATAAGTGAATTTTTTTTAAATTCTTATGAGAAAATAAATTCTTAAACCATATAATATGTCATTTTAGTACTAGGGCTTGACATATTACTACTAAAATTACATATTATGACATGACATAAAGTTTTTCTCTCTCACATATCGATCCAAAACCGCGGGTAACGGATCAGGATCGATTATTAATTTCGGGCGTTAAAGAAGAAAATCACTATCTTTCTAGCAATGCAATCTCCGTCCTGCCAGTCTGCCGGGGGTTATCTAGACACAAGCATAGTAGGTACCTATGATAGTATAGAAAATACCTACCGAGGTATATATTTTCTATACACCTAATTTTATTGACGATTCAAGTAGGTCGTTCACCTAAAACTAAACGCCACACTTGCTCACTGCTATTCAGAACTTTACATTGAAAAGTCCTCTAGGCAGCACTGCACTGCGCTAAATATATGCGCATAAGTAAAGAAAGTGACAGGCCTCTTGGTGTGAAAGTTTAGGTAACAAAAGCGTTTTACCAGTTATTCTGCCGCTTGTATTATTTTCAGACGACAACGTAGCGCGGCGTCGCACAGCCGCACATCATTTTGCACACCATACATAGTTTTCAGGTTACAGGAATGACATTGAGATAAAAACAAAATATTTCTCTATCATATTTGAATAGTGGGTAGGTATATTTTACTTATTAGGGACAATAAACAGTAATACAGTACTTAATAATAAGTATCTAACATTAGATACAAAATACAAATAACTGTATCACTCACTACCGTTTTTTTCCGTATAATTATGTTAAGACGAATATAATAACAGCATAAAAACGTTCAGAGCGAGCCAAATAGACATACATTCACATGCTCATGCATTCACATGAAAAACACTACCCTCCTGGAGCAATCAGGTGATAAAACATTACTGATGACCTTGTTATTGTGAAGCTAACTGTTTATGTAGAGTAAGGTGGTAAGAGCAATGTGCAAGCGGGTCACGAGGCGCACGAACCGCAGTAGTCGCGGGGTTCGGAGAGAACCCTCGGGTGAGGAGCGAGGTGAAGTTCAATGGCGGAGTGCCGCCACCTGAAACCGACACGTGACAGTCGAAATCAACACAAAATTTAGCGATTTCAAACATATAAATTTAAAAACCCCCGACCGAGCTTCATCCAACATAGTTAAAAATGCCTTAGGTACATCATTTTGGTAAAGAGCTGATGCTCTTATTCTACTGGACCGATATTAACCAAACATAGCTAAGAGCCACCGCAAGGAAACTGGCTTTCAAATGAAAAAAAACCGCATTGAAATCAGTCTATGAGAGCTACGATGCGACAGACAGACAGACATCGACGTCAAACTTATAGCAAACCCTCTTTTGCGTCGGGGGTAAAAAAAAATGAAACACGTTTCCAAAGCTCCGGCTTTTTTCTGGGACACCGTTTCAAAAGCAAGTTCAGACAATTCAAAAATTTATTGAATTGAAGAAACTCGTAGTTATTACAGTGGCTCTAGGTTCCCAAATACGTCTCTGCTCCCAGTCGTCACGTATATAGCGCGGCTTTTCGGGGTTTTCGCTTTTATACGCCAAGTTCCGAGGTCGAGAGGCTCGCCCGAGTGACTGTTTGATTAATTTTTTAGGCTTCCCTGGGTTAATGGGATGAATTACGAGTAGACAGCTCTTTGGATAGTGATAAAAAAGATAGATACAATGTGAGCTACTGTAGTTGATAATTATCTCGTAATTGTACAATTGTAGCCACAAATATGGGTCATTTGTAGAAAAGTAGACATTTAAAGAAGTTGTCATAATTTAATTTTGTGGTTCTAAACCGCCGAAAGGATTGTTTAGGTAACTTTTAACTGTACCAGTCAGATATTTATATTACCCAAATGTAAGTTGACAATGGTCCAGTCAATAGAACTCACTAGGTATTACCTACATGTATTATATTACGGGCACATTTTAGATTTTCAAGATTGTGTGTGATCTGTGGCACAAGACGAACCGATAAATCTCTATAATAAATATGTATTACAATTAAAATTATTTTCAGAAAGACAAAGATAAAGGTACCTCCGTTTTGCTCATTTATCAACTATTTAACGCAAAAAATCGAAGACGCAGAACTCAAACAAAAATCGACTATTGTATCAATATTATGTTATAAACTTTTTGATAATAATAATACATCATTATTAGATAAATTTATGTAGGTACAAGTCGATCTCCTTTTTCGAATTGATGTAAAAACAATAATAGACTTCATGTAAAATTATATCTTTTCATTTTTCTTTCGACAAATTTCAGGAATGAACTTGAGACTGTCTTCATTGAAACTAAAAGACTGTTTCAACCACCGTTCCCTTCATGCTGAAAAACGTTTCTTATGTAAAAGTACTTAGCGGAAGTTTCGGCAATGATTAATGAAGGGAAAACTTGCTCCGCGTCGCACATGTTTTGGATGCTTACCTGAGCCATACCGTCCCAAATTCACACTTGTATTTATAACAAGTGTACCTTTTTTAATTCTTACAGGGTAGCATTTTACCACAAGTCACCTGGCGTTAAGTGACGATGGGGCCGCACTTGGCGCCTGGATTGGGATCTGGCTCTCAAGTGGGGTACCGGAACACACCGATAGGTGCTTGGGGGCAGATTATAAACTTATAAAAAAACAAAAAAATTACACCCTTTTGATTTTGTTAGTAAACGAGTGTGTAATTTTATTGCTTCTTTACGCTGAAACGTTTCACCGGATGTGTGTGTTAAATTAGTTCGTTAATTAGGTACAAGTCAAGCTAATAAAAGTGTCTTAAAAATAATCTCTCTATATAAGTATATATTTCTGGTTATCCTATAGCATAACGCAGTTATATTAGCTATGGATGTTCTGTCTTGTTATTCTGTACGATGACTTAATTAATAAGAACACTTATTTTGGCATAACTATAATAGTTAGGCATTTTTTGTAAATAATCATGTGTTCTGCAAAGTCGTAGTACATTATTTTATTCTATCATCAATAGTTTTTGCAGCGCACGCGATGTATCGAATATTTCAGGTATTTTTTTACACCTTTTGTTACATTATTGTAGTTTTAGTAAGGATCCCTATTTTTTTTGAAAATATAATATAGCCCATATCCGCCGGGTATATTGTAGCTTTCCAACAGTGAAATAATTTTTCAAATCGGTTCAGTAGTTTCGGAGCCTATTTAATGCAAACAATCAAATAATTCCTCTTTATGATGTTAAGCATAAGTATCAAATGTAAGTATATATATATATAGAAGTATAGATTAAAAATAGCTGTGTATAATTTTAAAATAGGTATCCGTAATTGATCAGTGACTTTAGGCGTTCAAAATTCTTGGGGAAAACTGGAAAATTAGGCGTATTTAGCGACTTTTATCACTGACCGTCTCTCAGAATATTTCGTTTGTGTTAGGACCCTTGAGAAGCAGGTCTCTTCCCACCTTCAGAAGGCGCGGGTGTCGACGAAAAACATTTCGTGGCCATTATTTACCCTTTACGGAAACTCCGGGTCAACATTTCACCGCGCCGCTACAGTAAATTCTATGCTAAGTTGCTCGTTACTTATGCTAATATTTTTTCACAAGCAGCGCAGCGGCAGGAAAACGTGCTGCTTTCAAGATTTTTAATAGTGGAATTCATTGCCTGTTTTTAAATAGCCAGGCGCCTTTTGGATTGTGACAAAACTAGGTCAGTTTTTTAATAGGTAATCTGTGGTATTATAATGCTGATCTAACTTCTTACTAGGATTCCCTGCAACAGAAAGTACGTGGATCCAGGATCCATAACTGCCAGATTAGCACACTTTGCGATTTGTGTAATATTGTTTTGGCTTTAACTTTTAAACATTAAAGACATTTTCCAATTTGGCTACATTTGGTGTTACGAGATGATTAGAAAAATTAAAAAGTTGATACCCACAAACACGGTGAATTGTAATTGACAATGTATGGCACAATTGACAAATATCGAGAATATCGAAAGGTTGAAAATATATATCACTAGCTGTTCCCCGCAGTTTCACCCGCGTGGGCTACAGTTTATCGCGATAAAAAGTATCCTATGTCCATTCTTAGGATCAAACACTTCAAACGATCTCCGTACCAAATTTCATTGAAATCGGTTCAGTAAGTAGTTAAGGTGCGAAAGCGAGACAGACAGCCATACATACAGGCAGACAGAGTTACTTTCGCATTTATAATATTAGCAGGGATTGTTTACCTGAAAAAGCTCTACGGTTTTTCACAAATTGTTACTGTTTATTCTGGAATAGCCCCTTATGGGTACAGTGCATCCCTATTGCTCATTCGATCCTAATTATATATGTTATTGCACAGAACTTATACCTTGCTTATATGTACGTTGTGCTTTATGTCTGGGGCCGAGACGGATGCTCTTTGTGGCAAAATATGAGATATGTCTTCCGGGAAGGCTCGAAAACAATTCGTACTTGGTTTCCCTGTCGAGTGTCGTGTCAATATTCAATTTTCATAAATATCTTCACTGACGTACGAAGAATATCATGCATGAATAACGTTCAAAAAGCCATCCCACAGTCTCGGCATAAATATAATAGAAATGGGAAATAAGCTTATTCATAGCTTTAGATTTCGAGAATGATGCACGGAATTGTTACCAGTATTTATTATGTATTTTATTTTCTACTTTTTATTGACTGTAATTTTCTTTCAATAGGCATGTCTATAAAATTACAAATATAAAAATATAAATGCGCAAGTTTGTGACTGAGTTTGTATGTTTTTTAATTCTTCACGCTGAAGTGACTCAACGGATATCATTTAGAGAAATGGAGATAGTTTATACTCTGGACTAAATAAAAGTTAAGTAGCTCTGATCCCGGAAAAGGTTCCTACAAGATAAAGAAAACCGCGGGGTGCAGCTAGTTATTATAGCGAAAGGCAGAACGTAACGTGTAACTATTTTTACCTACTTATTGTGTTGTTGCATTTGGATGCACAATTGGAGACAATTATGTATTAACCGATCATATAATATACTTTCATAACAATTATCATGAAATACGGGGAAAAACAAAGAGAATTAAATGGGGCTATCTATAATAATCAGTTTCGCCTAGTGCGGGTTGCATAACGTAACAAACCAACTTAATTATTACATATTATGTAAATTTTATAGCTTGTTTGTTTACTTTTGTAGTGTGCAAACGGTCAATGCCAGGCCTCCAGAATAATAGCACCACATTCCAAGATTCCAACCAGCTTAGTCGTAGAGCCTCAGCGCTGGATTAGTGCGCGCCAGATCTTATCAGAGATTCGAGTCTGAGCAAATGAATACAGATTTAAAGAAAAAAATGTGTTCATATGACATATGCCTACCAAAAAGTAACAAATACTATATGTTGTTCTGTGAACACTAGATACCCTTGCAACTCTTGTGTGATGCTGATGATGATTGTTTTCAGCGCGGAAGGTTTCCATATCTATTAATAACATTTTGTTCTATGCAAGCTATATTTTTTTAAATAAAGTCGTTGGGTAAAGGACCTAAATATATCTTCCCGAAAAATACTGACATTTAACATTTAACTTATCCCTACAATACAACGTGTCGTCTTCAGCATAAACACAATTGTAGCTTTTCCTAGAATACAATTTATCCGAAAAGGAAAATGAGAATACAAATTATTATGGTGTTAAAACTAGCTTTGACCTAAAGATATTTCAAACGAATAGTTGGAACCTACAAGAACAACATTCTCAGCTTCTGATGTTAGTTTTGTTGTTCTGTCGAGGATCAATCGGGCTTTCGGAAGTGCCTATTTCACTTGGAAACTAATGGTCTAAAGCTGGAAAAATATGGATTGATGGACTGGCTTACCCTTTATTCGACCTGTGTTAGATACACTAGAATTTTCAAAAATTTTACTGGTTGACTGACTGGAGTCCACTCGTAATCAGTAAGCTTACTAAGCCTCACTATTCAGCGGAGCAATCCGGTCATTTTGGGCACATCAAGAAACGTTTGAACTATCTTTATACCGTCTTTGGATAGTTCAAGCGATCTAATTTGATATGTCATTTTGAAATTAATTTTATCCTATAGCATATGTATTTTATATTATCTTGTTATTTTGAACCATTAATGTAAATTAATTTAAATTGAATTGCTGTTGGAGACGAAATCCTCAAATAAAATTCCCTTACATTTAGTGGCGTGAAAATAGATTTCCCTCGTAGTCCCAGGTAATGTTTCCGCACAATACGGCGTCACGGCCTCAGAGCGACGTCGGCTTTGATAAATCACCGCCATAAATCCTATCAGCAATGATGGAGCGATAGCCCGATGAATATAACAATATCTGCGGTTCTGTTTGTCCTGCACCTTTACGAGATTACGGCATTATCTGAAGTGAAATATTACGTGAGAAAGTTTCATAGAGAGAGTTTTCAAGACGCGTGTATAACTTACTAGTAACTATAATGTTTATTAATATATACTATATATATATCTAACTATATACCTACTTATGTATGTTTTATACATAAAGGCGGAGTTGAAAGCGGGCGGCGTTGTTTACAGCAATTGAATAGTAATAAGAAAACATATCCCCAAAGTAAGTCAAAAACCGAATCCTTTCGAAAGAATTTCCCTTTCATGGGAATTGCGAACACTCGAATAAAACATACGACAAAGAGCTTACCGATTGAATTTACATTTTATTTTCCTTTTTGCTTCGAAATTCTTCCGATATTAATGATTCAGATCACCTGACAATAGGAAAAGCATTTATTTTTCTTAACTGGATCTTTACAATGCGGGCGGGTTGGTCGCCGTGAGAAATTATGGCTTTTTTCAATACCTTTCAACGTTCGCTGTAATATTTTTTCTTCTTTTGATTTATTTCTAGCTAACGGTATTGTGCAGATGCTGGAATTTTCGTTTACATAACTTTTCTTGTAAATTCCCTCCTTCTTTTTCCTCTGAAAAACATTGGTATAAATTATTGGTGCTACAACAGAAGACCTACCTACTTGTTTATCATCTATACCCGACACAAAAGACGATGATCACAAAAGCTTAGAAGAACGATTTAAAATATTAATCAAAGGTTCTATAGGATTGAACGGCAATAGTGAGATGATTAATTGTCTGTGATTCGATGACTATGGGATTCCTCGAGGTGAATTAACCCAGTCAGGTACCCGGGTGGCTTATTAGCATCGGGGCGAGCTTGGGGTTACCATCGTGTGATTGAGAATTTTGAGGCTTCAATCGAACTGAAGAACTGAAGAAACCTAAAAATATACTAACCTTGTTTGGGAACTCCGTGTTCTAAATAAAAGCTAGGCTATACACAAAAATACATTCGGCTATAAAACAGTCTCCTTTTAGAACAGAGTTAAAAAAGGGAACAAAATTTCGGACTCTCCGACTCCAATCGAATATCTGGGCATTGTCCGGGAGGGAGCAAAACAATAGGCACCCAATGTAAGCTTGCGGATTGTGTGAGCTCAACAGATTCACTGTGGAGGTACACCATGACGATGCCTGTTCCGTGTTCTGACGCAACACAACGTTTATGCGATGAATGCGTGTAAACATCGAGCGCGTCGCTAGCTCGCTGGGAAAGTGATTTTGAACATAATGAAGAATATAAGTGAAACGTGCACCTTATCAGCGAATAATTTATTTATCAGCCCTTTCACTCTCTCTTGCAGCTCGGTTTGTGTCATTCCTTATTTTATTTATCTCCAGTAAACTATACGTAACTAGATTTCGCAAACTGAACACTGTACTGTAATCCGTACACGTTGTTTAGTGCGGATTTGAAATTTGCCAGACACGGTCGCTAGAAAGCCGCATTATTGATAAGACAAAACATTTAATTGTGAATTCAAAATTCATTAAAATAATAAGTATGTAGTTGATTTACTGATACTTACATGAGAAAATTGTAGGTCTGTACATAATTTGTATTCGACGATTGTTTCTAGTTGACACATTAGGTTTGTTGTATAACGCAAATAACAATTATTTGCACTTTTATTAAGTTTTTAGTGACCAAAAGAAAACAGACATGAAAGTCATGTAAGAAAAACCTATGCACAAAATAAAAATAAATCTCGAACCATCTTATTTCATTTGTCACTAAAGAGAACTATTTCTATTCCATTCTCCTGAGTGTGAAGCGCCCTAAGCACCTCGCTAAGCTATTGGGAGCGCTCGTTGCATTACTTATGAGTCAGCCTTTACGCGACTGATGTAAGGCCAGCCTTATTTGTGGAGATTTGTGCCATATGACGTTAATTTAAGGGAAACAGATAATAATCCCTACTTCCCTACTAATAACTCTGCCTGTCTGTCTTTCACGTCTAAACTACTGAACCGTTTTAAATGAAATTTGATACAGAGATAAAGGCTACTTTTTGTCGCGATAAACTGTAGCCCACGCGAGTGAAACCGCGGGGAACAGCTAGTTTATCATAATATGGGCACTTACATGACTTTCAAGCTAGCTCGATACAAATGCGACCATTTGATGTATTCGTATAGTCAATGGTGTTGATTCTGTAGTGCATATTCTAAAAGTAAACTAGTAGCTAATATTGTCCTGTATTTGCGTGGTCAGCTAGAGAGAGTCATACTTTTAGACCTGTCAAACTTAGTTTAGTTTTAGAAAATGCATATTATCAGAATCGGCACCAATATGGTATCAACTTCTGGCTATCCTGGCTGAGTTAGTCCCATTACCACGTTAAGCAAATCAGTGCGTGTTTTTGTTCCTCTTTCTAGCCGAAAAAACCAATCATATCTTTGTTTCATCATTTCTTTGCAGCTATATATGCTACTATAACTTCGAACTTGTTATAAATTTAACATTTGAATTGGGATACTGTAGATATTGCGCTTCAACTTTTTGTCGTTTTTTGTGCGATCTCAGGCTGGTAATCGTCCGACTTGTGACGACAAGACGCGACACGCCTCACGCGATATCTTTTGCCAACAAATTATCTATTTTATGGTACGTATCCGTGTAATTTGATTGTTTTATCTCTATTCGTTTCGAAAACACCGTGTATAAATAATTAAATTCCGTCTGATAACGTGGAAATACGTAGATACCTACTACCAACTCAGATAGGTATTTAATTTTATAAATTACACCTGTGACATTAATTGTATTATTTTGACAAACAAAACATTAATAATTTTAAATATCTCAAATTATTAAGAAATCAATAAAAATTAAGAGTTGATTTTCTTTAATACAATAGGACGAGCAGGTCCAGATTGTAAACACCACGCCGATTACAATTTCAATAATGGTCGCTCAGAACTTTGCATAGCATAGTCTAATCTTGAGGTGCACTGTGTTACAAGAAAATATAGCCATTTATTTCGTTTTATATAAGTACTTACCGAAAAAAACTTCAAAGACATACTTCAATAAGCAGAAACACACATAAACAAGATACTAAATAGACATAAACATAAATGAAATGTATAATTGTATAAGCTTGACGCATATTTACTGTGATGCGTAAGCGCATGCACACAAAAGACATCAACGCGCGCGCGGCTCTGCCTCATTCCTTGCACATAGGCTAGCAAAAAAAAATCTAGTTGCAGGCTTCTGCAAGTAAACCTCCAAGAATTTACACAATTTCCTGTTCTTTATTATCTTTTCGTAAAAAATGCCACACCAGCCGCCAAAGTGCCACAATATATACAATGTAACCTGGCGCCTTCCGTTAGATTCATTTGAAAAGGTTTTTTTTAGGCGCGAAATATTTGTCAATAATAAATGAGACGTCCTTTTTATTACCAGTAACATTCATAGCCGGTGTAGTGTAGTTTGGGACCACATAAATAAATTAGGGTGTTGGCTTAAGTTGTAAGAGTTAAGAGATAAGCATTTATTTACTTCATCAGTTAATAATGTAACATTATGTTGAAAAGTATTGTGTGTATTATATTTTCGATTGAAAACGTTATTTTTTGATTTTATGTGAATATGTGGTCAAGAAATAATAAACAATGGGACTGGACAGTTTATTAGCTAGACTGTGCGAACACTAGAAAATACTCTACCATCATGCTAAATCTAGTCCGAGTCCGTTTGGGGAGAACTGTGGTTCCCAGTTGTGTTCCTGATAAAAGAACAATATTTCCAGTGAAATTACAGAGCATGAAGAGATTAAACATGTGTACATTCAGAATTTTAAATTGTTGAAGTTCAAAATTCTGTTCGCACGCAGAAGTTGCCAAAAAAATAGCCTATATCAATTTTTTTTTCAAAGGGTTATGCAGGGTTACCGCAATTTCACCACCAAAGTTGTCAATTAACAAGTTGTTGAAAGCTATTAGCTAATCGCTGTCAGTTCCCATCTTGCGCGTCTCTTATAAGGTTGCCGCTCCAGTGAGTCAACAATGCGACGCGTCGGGCGGCAGGCTGCGCCCAAAGAGGCTCAATGAAGCCCCTTACCTGGATTATCTATCGGTGATAAATTAAAAATATGGCATCCAACGGCATTCATCATCGCGCGGGTCATTTCGGACCCACCTTCGAAACGCTATTGTTTAATAGTAAAAAATTATACAGCCAATGTCATAGGCGATGTGTGGTTCTCATAATGTATTCTTTTTATTTTGTTGAGTGTATTGTGTGTCAAGATTTTTGAGTTTTTAAATGTCAATGACAAGAATTTATAAAAGGCTTTAATTTTATGCATCTTCTGAAGTGACACCTGTTAGCCCGTTTAGATTTCTAGAGCCATTATTTACTTGTTTTTTTTTTCATTTTTGTACCTTGTCACACCTTGTTTAGTGCCGATTGAAATACCTACGTATTAGTTACTGGTAGGTTATATATTGTCTTTAAAGGTTGCGACCAATACTAGAGAGAAAGTGCCTTATTATAATAGGATTATGCCTTTTTCGATGCTGTTAGAATTCTTGACATGTATTTACGAGTTGAGGGTATCTCGACCCTCAACTTTTAGGTGTCATTGAAAATTATTGCCATATTCTGAGGTGGACAACTGTAGAATAAGAATTGGATCTCGTCTACAAAATAAAATGTTTATGAGTTTAGCGTAGGTACTTCGATATCTAAAAGCCAAGTCTTGAATTTATAATTGACATTTCTTAATTATACTCTATCAAGTTTGTCAAGACCCTTATAAATATTAAAAAGCTTCCCTTCGGTTTGCAGAAATTGTTTTCCATTAACTCAGCCCTAGGTTAACCGGGGCACAATTAAACTTAAGGAGCAAGTTTTGGTTTATTAATGTTTGCTTCCAACAAATGTAAAGTGAATAGAAATTGCTTATTGCTAAGCGAAGTAAAAGCTGCTATTTTTAGCTATACTTTCTAGAACATGAGCACAAGCGCTATATCAAAGCTCGCCGCTGCAAAAACATTTTATGGCGACATAAAGTTGCACTATCTATTTAGTAAGTTGTTGTGTTGTATTTTCATTTGCAGTATAGTGTGAGAAAGCGGTTGTTTCAGACAGTGGGTAGGCAGCACTGCCGCCAGCGCTCGATAGCATGCGCGCGCAACGCTCTGCGACACTCGCGGCTCCACCGCCGGCCGCGACTGTACCCGCACCACACTCACTACTATCGCATGCCTTCACCGTCTCTACAGAACTATACATGATACCTCCTTGTTAAGCCCCAACATCAATAAAAAGTTATAGTACAACTTTTTGATACACCTTTTTATCGCCACAAAAAACAACCCGAACACAGACGTAATCCTCCGATCAGTAATAATCGGCATCGAGAAATTAATTGTTAGATGAACATCTCCGATTAGTAAGTTTCAGGCTCGTTTCGATGACGTCATCTATTCAATAACCCATAGAATTCGATTCGCTTCAGAATTCCAGTTTCGAAAAGCTCGATGTCTATTCATTTTATTTCTGTTCCTAATATAAAACCCGTACGGAGCGGTGCCGGCACCGGCGGGCGCCGGCGGTCAGTCCGGGAAGGCGCTCCGATGAAGGAGCACGCGTCTCGCTCGCCGCCCACATCGACGAACGCGCGATCGCGAGTGAACAATTCGAAAACAACGGAGTTCGAGTATTGAAAACTTTGTTTTTAAAGTGTCTCGTGTGAACATGCGGTGTTTAGTGGTGGTGCTGACGGTGGTGGCGTGCGCCGGGGCTGCGGCCGCCGCCGCCACCTCCTGCGCGCGGGCCGAGCAGTTCCTGGCCAGATACAACGTATCAGCTGACGAGACTCATGAACCAGGTGCGGATATACATGTAAATACACGGGTAACTCGAGCTTGAAAACTTAATTGAGAGGCGGACAGTAGTTAGTACGTGTCAAATGATACTAATAAAAAAGGGGAAACGGCGCAGACGGTTGGAAAGTTCGGAACTTTCAGCGCGTTTAAAAAGGAATAAAATGTAAATAGCTGTCAATTGGCTGTTGTGAAAGCAGTTAATGGTGTTGTAAAGTAATTGACGACTCCGCACCGGTAGTGCTCCTGGTCTGCTAGGCTTAGTTCCCAGGTTCAAATCCTAGCTGCTCGAACATTTGTGCGATTAGTATAAATGGCTTGAATGTTTGCGTCCATGGCACCTGCGACACAAGAAATAGCACTAAGGCATTATTACAGAAATGTTATGTATTTTAAAAACCCAAAAAAACAGTCTATCGAAACTCATCTTAGTTTGTCGACAACCTCAACGATGCGGCTGAAGACATTTTACTAATTGTTGCTCAATTACCTACATACATAAATCTTCTTATGAGTCATCTGAACTGACGTTTAGAACTATGACACCAAAGTGACAGAGTTAGGATAAATGAAGCTATTAACTGCGACTTTTAAACATCCGAAACTGTCAGTTTTATTATTAGATGGCCTATATTAGCAAGTATTCTGGAAATTAATAATTATTTTCTAAAGGTTTTTCTTTCTATCAAAGGGGTCTCTACCTGTATGTAAAAAACTTATTCGTATTATAGCCAATATAAACCAGTTAGACAGCTGTAAACCTTATTTTGTTAAGTTTAAAATTTTAACGATGGCTTCATTATACATTTTCGAAATTTGTAAATTTGTAAGAAATAATAATAATCTCCAAGGAAACCGGTTGGTGCTACCTAAATCACGACTGAAGATGCACTCTTCTAGTACATTGGTAATGGCTGTAACTATATATAATAAGCTACCACAAGAATTAACAATTTTACAAAATGACATGAAATTTATTCGTAGATTAAAAAAAAAATTATATGACAAAGCGTATTATTCAATTGACGAGTATTTAAATGAAATTAATAATTAAGTATTGTATTGTTTTGACTATTTAATTTTATGATTTATGAGATTAGGCAATTAAACGTCCTCCTCCCTAATTAGTGCTGTGCCCGACGGGGCCCATACGGACTAAATGTACCCATCTAATTTATAGTTTTTTTAAGTTCTTTTGTACACAGTATGGATGCAAATAAAATATGAATATGAATATGAATATGAATAAACATAATTATATATAACACTAGCTGTTCCCCGCAGTTTCACCCGCAGGGGCTGCAGTTTATCGCGATGAAAAGTAGCCTATGTCCTTTCTCAGGCTCTAGACTATCTCTGTACCAAATTTCATTTAAATTGGTTCTGTTCTTTGGGCGTGAAAGCAAGACAGACAGACAGAGTTACTTTATCACTTATAATATTAGTAGGACCTTCGCATTTTTTGCTTATCGGTTGAATTTCGTAAAACCATTTATGGGGGTACTTTTACGCTCGGTGTGATCCACCCTTGACCGGTTCTCCGATCCTTTGACACAACCGGGAGGGCGACCCGGGAGTTGATTCCTTTAATTCCGTTCCACGAAAAGATTAGTTTAAGAAGGCGGAGCTTGCTACGATGGAAAGTAACACTAGAAATGTAAGAATAATCAGAGGATAAAATGACAAAAGAATGTTGATTGCAAACAAATATCTTTATACACGTTTTTGGTAGCATTGTATTGTCCCTCGACGCTGATGGGTTTTGATTTGAAACATAACCATTTGTTCCGACCCCTTCAATGACACCCTGAGGAATAAGCATGGATTGGTTTTCTGTTTCTCACTAACTAACAACAAGCACCTATCGGTGTGTTCCGTTCACTTGAGAGCCAGTTCCCAGTCCAGGTGTAGCGTGGCGCCATCTTCGACCACATCGTCACTTAACATCAGGTGACTTGTGGTCAAACACTACCCTGTAAATAGTAAAAAAAAAAAAAAAAAAAAAAAAACAAGGAAAGTCAAAGAAAGTTTTTAGATTTTTATCAGCGGTTCCATTTTAAATTGTTTTAGAACATCGGAATATTTTGTTATCATCTCGTATTTGTTAAATAAAATAATTATTGCGATATCTCTAAGGTCACAATTCGCAATGTGAATTCGTGTATTTTGCTTTTATCTATGCAATTAAAATCTTAAGTCACAGCATTTTGTTGAAACTGGTAGAAATACTTAGCTACGCAATAAAAGGTCATCAAATTATCACGTCTTGATCGTCTTCATATCGAAGAGATTAATCCCTACTAATATTATAAATGCGAAAGTAACTCTGTCTGTCTGTCCGTCTTTCACGCCTAAACTACAGAACCGATTTAAATTAAATTTGGTACGGAGATAGCTTGAACCCTGAGGAAGGACATAGGATACTTTTAATCGCGATAAACTGTAGCCCACGCGGGTAAAACCGTGGCGAACAGCTAGTTAACTATAATTTCCAATTTATGTAGGAGTCAATTGTTATTTTTGCAGATCTGTATCTTGGTGCCAATAAGAATTATTGTATTGTATTACACAAGTAAACTATTCAGGACATGAAGCTAAACATATAAAGAGGCAAGTGTCGCGTATCGGGGCCGAGAGCGGTCGCCGGTGTCGGGTGGCCAGCACGCGCCATCTGGCGTTGCGTATCAAATGATGGACATCAATGAATACAATCATAGAGGTTTTGTCTGTGGTACATTTCCTATTGAATGGGAGCTTTTTTCATTTAATTTTTACTAGCTGTTCCCCGCGGTTTCACCCGCGTCGGCTAAGGTTTATTGCGATAAAAAGTATCCTATCTCCTTCTTCGGGGTTCAAACTATCTCTGTACAAAAATTTATTTAAATCAGTTTAGTAGTTTAGGCGTGAAGCGAGACAGACAGACAGTGTTACTTTTGCATTTATAATATTAGTCATCCATCCCGGGCAGGCATTTGAACCCAGTCTCACCTGATGGTAAGTGTTGACGAGGCCTATGATGGAGCATGCTTTCCTAGAAGATACCAAATACCTATTCATTCTTGACTCGAAGGCTCCTAAATTGTACTTATCGGGAAACAAAGACGCTGGCAAGGTGTTCCACTACTTCGCCGTTCGCATCATAAAAGTGGAAAAAACGTTTTGTGCGGATTGGGGGAATGTACGAATGATGTGTTTCCATGCGTCTTGTATTCTTTAGAAAACTCTATTCTGTACACTACATTCTCTAACTAATCAACATTTTTTAGTAGTGGTTTTGATATTTTTAGGCCAAGATTTTTAAATATAGGTATTAAATTAGCCAATTAAAGAAAATATATAACTGATGACTTACAATATTTTTTATCCGTCTTCTAACTTTATTGGCACCGTTTGTCAGTAACTGCTTTTCAATCAAAGACCTTTCCCAAATTGATTGAAAATTCGACCCAAAGAGCAGAGAGGCAGGTAATTCAAGGGCGTCTAAATTGGTGTCTGAAATAGGGCTGTCAAACGAAATGTTTTTGAAAGTCTAAACAGTTTTTTTTGCACCGAATATAGTGTATGAAAATAACTTAAATAAATATGTGTACATACGTAAGTATACGCATTAGTTATTCATTGGTTTGTTTTGCAAATGTTACGAAATGCTACTGATCCATTTGTATTTTTTCTATTTTGACAGTTGAGAGTTTGAAAGATGTTGGCCATAAGAGCCGTCAGAACTAATGGAGTCGTGATAAATAGAGACGTGGGCGTTAATAAAAACAATCGAATGTCGAAAGTAGATAAGTACTTTAAATGATATGCATGGTCTGTTGAATTCTTTGAAGGTTTAATTTATTTTTCTCCAATAAATTGCAATAATAACACTTTTCTTTATATCAGTTGTTTCAACAACATTGATTGAATGTTCTCTGGAGCCTCTACAATGCCTCATTTTACATAACTTTGTAATGATATGCAATATGTAAAGTCAGCTGTTCGGCCGCGATATGACACCGACCCTGAACTTTGAGACGTATGAATGAAACAGTAACACTTATTTTGTAATCAGTAATCACTCTTTTGTATTACTATCTATTTCCAGTAGTTACCTAACAGCGCCAACTCATGAATACTCTCATTAGGTGGCTTTCGGAATATATTGGAGTTTGAAAACTTTTTTGAACGAGAATTCGACCCCAGCCTCGGGCCGGAATTTATTAGTCATTTGCTGAAAATTTGCGTAGCGAATTTTCTTTTACGATTACATTACGTCTGAAGCACGCGACTATTTTTGAATATCGAGCGATCGAGCACCCGTCTACGGCATCGTAAAAGCTACTTGGAAGAAAGTCACGAAAAATGACGTGTCTGGAGGAGCGGGCCGCGGGGGGACTCGGCGCGGGCGGGGTGAATGGCGGCGCGGCGCGGGTCCGAGCAGGCTTTGTTGCTCGTGCTGGCATTCCTCGCCTGGGAACCGGGACCTCTGTCCCCGCGCACACACCTGCTCCCCCCGCGCCTGCATTCCAGCCCTCTCTCACTTTCATTGTTCCCTTCGGCGCGGGAGGTCGCCGCACCGGACAAATAATGGTGCCGCTCGCTTTACCCAGGACTCGCTGCCTCACTCCAATAAACACGTCCGACCTGTCCATAAATGACATTTAGGGATACACTTGTTAATTTCCTCCCTAGAGATCCGCTGCGGCTCCGGCCGCTTACGTAATTTTCTGTGCTATTGTTTGTGGCATGTATCGCCGATACTAAACAGGTATTCTCTGTTCCCCAATTAGCCGCTAGTACTAATCATGACCTGGTCAATTATAAACGTTCTGATGCATCTCTGCGGGCGCTTACCTAATGAAATCATCCCCCAATAACGACAATAGAGGTGGCCAATATTATTGTAATTTACCAGAAGGGTCCAAGGCGTTAGTCATCTGGCTCGAACCCAGTTTTGATTCATTTCGGATGCCCGGAATGCCATTGTGGCTGCCGACTCTACCTGCGCCGGGCCAGGTACTCCCGAGGAGCTTAACGTCACTTTTGTTTATACGTTTTGACAAACTTTTGTGACTCGAAAAGTGTTATTATCAACAAGGGTGGCACCATTCCATTGTCTGCATTATCTTACAACACTCGCTTCCTTTTGTTTTGCGAGTTTAAATAAAAGGGCGCAATAAAACGGCTATTCGAGCTATTAACTGGGATAAACTGTAGGTATCATAGCGTTGAAGTAAGTAAATTATAACGGAAGTGGCGTCTAATAGCCACCTACACTAAGCGCTTCCTGCACAGGGAAGGGGGAAGCCTTTTCGTTATTCATGGGACGGATATTTATTTACCTACATTCTGTGGTTCAGGGACTGCATATTATATTTACCGCTCCAGTTTATAAAGTCTTATCTGGTTAACAGCCTTGAACGAGCAATAGGGAATATGCATCGATTTTTTTTATTTGTTTAATTCACTTATTACTTCGTTATAACATAGTAAAAAATATAAATCCTGTTAAAATCGTTCAAATGAATTTTTAAAATAATATTTAAAGTACCGATTAAATTTGACCTGTTTGAACGCCCTTATTTTTCGCGCGCTTTTGATGACGTCACATCACTCGTCCAGTACTGTTTTCTGTATGTAATGACAGCTAATATTTAAGAATTTTCAGTTTATATCGCTTTTTCGACTATGGAAAAGGCTAAAAAACCATTTTATGGACATTGTCTTGTACCAGACTGCCAAAACACTATAATAAGTACACCGGATAAAGTGTTTTATTTCTATTCCAAGTGATATGAAAATACGTAACTGTGTAAGGTTATGAGAAGAGATGAAGTGTCTCCATCATCGTATTTAATTTGTTGTGAAGATCATTTTAATGTTAGTGTATTGTATTTGGATAATTAACATGGTGTGAATTTTTTTTTACTTACTACAGGGTAGCGTTTGACCACAAGTCACGTGATGTTAAGTGACGGTGTGGTCTAAGATGGCGCCACGCTACACCTGGACTGGGAACTGGCTCTCAAGTGAGGCTGCCGGAACACACCGATAGGTGCTTGGCGACAGATTCTTAACAAGAGGGTGGTAGCTAGCCAGGCGAGTACTAGAAAATACCCTACCACCAAGCTATGGTTTCATCACGATGTTTTCCTTCACCGAAAGCTCAAGCTCATTGTAGTATTCGAACCCACGTCCTACGGATCGCAAGCCGACGTCACTACCACTGAGCCATCATCGCTATAAAACCTTGAATTGGTCAAAGTTAACTTTTGCAGACATAAATATTTTGATTATCAAGTGGAAGAAACTAACTCTGTTTACACCAAGTTTATACCAGCCTGACCTTTATCATTCCTGTCTTTTCTCCGGAGATTTATTTTAGATTGAGAAAGATACCTATCTTATATAATATAAAATACAACATCATGAGACAACAAGAGGGAAAAGTTATGCTTCGGTTAAAACAAGGTGTTGTAGCTCATATGTGAAACATATATGTTTCAGTGCCAAAAACAAAAAATGATACCACCACAAGAGAGAATGTGTGCGATTGAAAGACAAAAAATATCGTTATTGTATAAAGCTCTCACTGAGTTTGCTGTCAGAAGTACAAATACTTTACTCCACAAACAAGTTACTATGAAGCCGGGAACAGTACTTTTCATATTGAAGGCTGTGATGATTATTAAGCAAGGCCCAGTGTATCTCACATGGATGTCTCCGAGATGAAGAAGATTGAAGCCTCTAGTAATACAGACCAAGTACACTGTGATGAAGCTGTGCAAGTAAATATTAGATCAAAGTACAAAAGTAAAGATGTTAATGTTAATTTAACTATTGAAAAGAAAAATGTACCTCTATTTCAATAATGTAGGTAATAATGTTAGTCTGTGGTTTGACAAAATAATATGCTGGATGTTTTAATAAAAAAATGAAATAATTATTCCTCAGTTTTATTTTTAGGTATGCATATTCAGTTAATAATTAAAGAAACTTGAATAACAAAATACAGATACAAATGAAACCTTAAAAATTAAAATCAAACTATGTTACCTACTGTTACATATAAAATATAACTCAGCGGACGAAAAATCTGGATTTGATGCAAAATATGCGGTCATCATAAAAGCATCTATTTTTGGCAAATTGTCCGATTGTGCTTTGACGAAACCACTTTCAGTCATTGTTCTTGATGTTTAGTACTGTCACTATATACCAAAACCGCACTAGGCAATCGAAAACACTACAGAAATCAATTTTTAAGTAATTTTTCTTCATATTAGTATGAATATCGAAGCTAGACTGCGCCGTGTGACGTCATTTTTCGAATCGACCAATGGTGAAGCGATTCGCAAATTTGAAATTCCCACGCTTATTTTGCACTTTTTGATTAAATTTTTAAGGTATTAATTACAAATTAATTAAGAAAATAATGGTTTAGGTGTAATGTCAAGGCCATAAGGTATCATGGAAAAAAAAATCAAGTAAATCTAAATCACATGCATATTCCCTATTAACACTTGAGATATTGTCGGGATGTTAAAAGGGTCTCACAGAAGTACACTTCGAATTTATTGTTATGACAAAAGAAGTCAAAGGGCGAAAAATAAGCTGTGAGCGTTTGAACTGTCTGAGTTCATGACGTGAATTAAACTTTCACAATTTACGTAGGTATTTCCTGGGAGAGAATTTAATTGTTACGTAAGGGCGCGTCTTCAGCAAACAGAGAGATCTACCGATCCATTCGTTAGTCCTAACTGAATAAATTAAGTCGAGATAAGACCGTTGCTAATTATTCTAGCTCCCCTTACTTGGACATTCCGTATTCACGGCTTATAAATGATCAAGCAATCAGACTCTACATTGCAGGCTTTGATTACTTAGAAAATCGCGCGCTCATTTGGATGACGTTGAAGAAAACACATGTTTGGCTAATGGATCGTTCTACTAGACTTTAATTTTGCTAGGTCGTGTATTACTTGTTTAGCGTCGTAAACTTTACAATGAAAATCTTCTTCAAGTACACCTGCTATATTTATTGTAGGTTTTAAATTTAGAGCCATAGCACTGCAGCTTACGCCATCGCAAGGTGTGTGAGCATCTGCGCGACATTCGCAATAGTACAATGTGTCATTTTGCAATGTTGTTTGCTTCTATGCTGTGATATAGATACGAGATATATATATGTAGGTATATATTTTATTCCCTCTCGCGGCCGAGGGTTATCGACGGGTCGGCTCTGGGCAGCCTCGACGATGTACCAAGATAGGTGATGTTTGATTAAATAAAGGTTAATTTGTTCTTGTTCGTACGATATATATGGGACTTGGGACTAATAGAAGTGTCTGTGTTGATTAAATGTTCGGCCGCTATTGGCTGACTTCGTCTTGCCGTTTTGTTTTACATCTAACTTTGGACCACAAGTCATCTGACGTCTAGTGACGATGTGATCGAAGGTGTCGCCACGCTATATCTGGATTGGGAACTGACTCACAAGTGAGGTTGCCGAAACACACTGATAGGTGCTTGATGTCAGATTCTTAACTTGAAGGCGACAGAAAAAAATGCATTTGGGCACTAAATATGCATTTGGGCCCTGCAGCAGGCCATGGAATTCGATTTATGTTCGAGTAAGACTAAATATATATTGTGACAAAAGAAGTGAGATTTTTATGTATAAATGTCTGCACTACAATCATTATTTGCGAAATGAATGAAACAGCCTGCCACCAGCAGAAGAAATCAAGTCTAAAAACTGCACTGTCTACCATATTTCAGATGTTTGCAGATGTTGCTTTTGCTCACAGTTATTCGCTAACTGCATGACCAGTCAATATATTATGTCAGCTAGTCTTGTGGTATGTGATACGTTTACTTAGAGTTGAGAGAAAATACTGGCTCGAAAGTTACCTGTACTGTGGATTTTGACATCGGGTTTCGAACCTTATATCGACAACACGTCAGCGGCAGTGATGGATGATTCTAGATTCTAGACTTTATCATTACTAGTTCTACCAAGAGCAAGACCTCTCTTTTTTATAAAGAGTCGATAAATCGATCTATTATTATGGTCTTTTGCATCTCGCACGATATTCCTATAAACATTGTAAAGTTCTAAGCTACGTTTTTGTGCGGGTTGAAATGCAAAAGTTAGCTAGCTTTATCCGTCTGCAACGCGTTTCCACATACAAAGTCATAAAGAAAAAAATTATGATACATTTAAAATACTTTAAAAAATTAAAAAAAGCAATTTATAATGATTACTAGCTGTTCCCAGCGGCTTAACCCGCGTGGGCCACAGTTTAAAAAGTAGCCCATGTCCTTTCTCAGGCTCTAGACTATCTATCTATGTGCCAAATTTAATTTAAATTGGTTCAGTATAGTGCCTGAAAGACAGACAGAGTTACTTTCGCATTTATATTTATAATATAAGTAGGGAGTATAATATAAGTTAAACTATTTTTGATAAATACAATTCTACCCTACGGTCGTGATATCTTCATCGTAATTAACTTAGAACTCCAAGTCCACTAACTTAGTTAATACAGTAATAATATTTTAATTAGAGCAGGCCGGTGGTGTGTGGAAGGCACCGACAGTAACTGGCGCCTCCAAAGTTATTTGTTACTGTGGATTTTGACACCTGAGTCGAAGCCGCGCCCCGAGGCAGCCAGGACCTGTTTACAGCTCGCATATCGGAACGGAACAATCTTGCACTGCAATAAAAAGATTAATTCTTTTAAATTCCTTCCCTGCTTATATGTAGGAGTGTGGGACTGGGATTATTGCTCCTGTCACGTATTTTATGGTTTACAATCTTAGCTGATGTTTAAATCAAAATTTATACTTATGTCCATAATGCATCGTATGTATTGTCTAAGATTTATTTCTACTCGACTGTCGATGCGATTTAAAATGAAAAATGTGTTGCAGATCATTTGATATCTACATTATCTACTGTCAAAAAAGTTGCATTTTTTAGCATGTCGGTAACTACTAAACATTGATATGATGAAGGTAGAAAGCCTGTAATGGATAAATATAAGTCCTAGCACCATAAATAGGCACTTCTTGTTTCCACTAGCTGTGCATATTGGCTTTAACTAACACTCCATGAATCAATATCACTAACAGATACGCGTTAGAACAGGTGGTTGTAAGACTGTGGCTTTAGAAGAAGTAGAAGCGATAGCGATTAGCTATTGAATTGTCTTTAATATAAGTTTTGATAAAAAAAAACGATTTAAATGCGTGAAAGAATTTGTCCACAAAATTCTTTAAATCTTAACTATTTATTGCGTATAAATGTTTTTTAAGTCATGTAGTCATTTCTATCGAATTTTTTGTCTCTGGTACCTGACTTATTCAGAAAGTCAGAATCTATAAGAAATATTAGATTGGATCTACCTAAAAACTGAGAGGGATTTAGATAATTATTCTCGATTCATTTTGTTGCAAAAGCAGTAGATATTATCTACAAATAGTATAAAAGAGTAGATATTTTATTGTAATAAGTGAAGTTTTAAGAAACGTTACATTGTTGTAATGCAACTGCCATATGAGCTGCAAACTGTATGGCGTTCGGTAACAGTTTTCTACCAAACTGGTACGGAGGTAAATCCTTCGATATTTAACCAAAATGGTAGAGGTCTAAGAGAAAGAGCGGTGACCCGGGCACCGGGCGATATCGGTTCCGACTGCGCGACCCGGGGCTTCCGTCTCCGGTCGCCTGCTCGCTTGAACGGGTGGTTGGTGGTCAAACGGTTGCACCCTCAATCGATAGCTGGTCATTGGTAACCTAAGTTGAGCGAAACACCGGGAAGTTAGTTAACCTAAATTTTGCTCAGTGGTTTGGCTTAGTACTATTAAAAATGTTGCTATATTACTTCAAAAAACGAAAAACTGTAGAATAAGTAGACCTATTATTAATGGTAAATGATTGAAGTAACAAGGCAAGTTTGTGAGACATCACCAAGATAAAACGTACCCAAATTTAAAAACCAATATAGGTGTCGAAAACTTATTTTTGAAAGTATTTTAAAAAACTTTATAATAAATCATTCTTTCTACATTATTATCTATCTCTATCACTAAGTCTATTGAAACATTTTTTTGCTTTAAGTCAATATTAATAAAAAGTATTTTAGTTTACAATGAAATAGCCATTTCAAATTAAAGCGAGGTAAACTTCATAGCTCGACATTCAGGCTTGTAGATACCAGTTTCAAAGTTGCAAAGTTTACGCAACAATTACTTAATTCCGAGAAATATTTGCTAAAGTTATTATACTACCTTTTTTCTAAAGTTATTTTTTAACTTCACGAACAATAATCGTTACCTGAGTTATGACTACTCATGACTTACCTTGGACGTTTCGCGTTAAATTGGGTGGTAAAAACTTTTTCACTTTCCATTCTATCTGAGATTAAAACCTGAGTACTGTGAGACAAGTTAAAAGAGGCTTAGTTGTGCTATGTAGGTGCAATCAGTGGCAAATGCACGGCCAGATTTAATGATTTAGTAAAGTGCGTAAAATCTCTTTTATACTACAACAACACTGCGAATATTCACTTTTCCAACGTTACAGAAGAGACAAAATAGGTCATATTTTCTATTTAACAATATAATAAAACACAGTTATTTTTTCTTCCCTTTATCTAATGAAATAAATACCTGTAAAAATTACACATCTTGTGTGTCTTTAAAACCTTCTCTTCAGCTTTAAAACAAAGTTTGTCTTTGCGTTAACCTAATTTCCTTTTTATTTTTTAGAAGCACGAAAGAAGCCACGAAGTGATTTATTTGTAACCTGTCAAAAAGCTTTTCCTACGTTTATTTATTCCCGAAATGAAAGCTCCCAGGCGCAGCCGCCAGCCGCTAGTAATAATATATAAACCGGCATTACACGTCTGTCTGATAAGAGCTTAACGTCACGCAATTATTTCCTTTCATGCTATGCTTGGCAAAATGCCTATATCTCTACGAGTAAATATCGTGCACAATTTACACCGGTATTCTGACTACACTTTGCATTATAGATAGGTATTAAACGCTCAAGCATTTCAATGAATCAAATAATGATAAAAAAATCTATTTAATGAAGAAATAAACCCAGTCACGTACAATACAATGTCCATCAAACCGTCCTCACCATACCACACTTCACAGATTGGCAGCAAAAAAACTTTTTTAGACATAGTGAATAATATCTTAAAAAATGTGTAAGATATGTGTATTTGTTTGATACAAAAATTATCCGACTACCCGAAAAAATACTAGAGTATGTTGGTACGAAAATTACCCTCACATGAAATGTATGTTTTATCACACCATGTTACGTTTATAAGGAGAATGTTTTCCAAACTGTAACTTGGATATTATCTCAAGCTCCTGGGTCATTCACAATGGAGACATTTCGGACGAGTCACCATAAAGAAGTGTAGAGCGGTACCGCAGGAAGGCAGCCATTCCAGTGTCAGGGATACATTGAATTAGATTAATCAAGCGGCAAATTGCTTAGCTCTCGACCACTCTTATTGAGTCGACGACGACTCATGTCGGGACGGATCAAGTATTATGTAGTTGATGTTGAGACGACGTCGCGCATCGCCAGAGAAAGTATAATCTGAGAACCAATTGAGGACAATAAGCTTTGTAATTGTACCCATTTACGAGTATGTACTTACATATTTGATTAGATTAAGCTAATCGGGCGACTAATTGGGTTCTTCGGCTCAGAGATACTCGTCTTAATCGGTGAATCGATTACTTGAGACGCCCGTTTATTTGTGTTCGCTCGGAGATTTAGCATAATTCCGATATTATTGCTTTGTAATCATGATCATCGTCAGCATATTACGTGCCAGCACTGCTGGGACAAAGGCCCTCTCTTAAAGAGAGTGGTTATAAAATTGGATCAAATTCGAAATTTTTTTTTTTTATAAACGTAGTACTGTCGTTGACTCAGTTATAAGCGTTTCTTGTTCCATTTTGCTGTTATTTCAGATGTCTGCCATCACCATCACTGCAGTAACTGACAGAAGTGGGTTGGGACCCATATTACGGGTTGATTATCCATATTACTTACTAAACTGCTTTATTTCGTCGACCTCGTCATCACTTACCATCAGGTGAGACTGGGGTCAAATGCTTGCCTATTGCTGACAAAAAATAAAAAATAAATTTAATGGGACAAGATTTACAACAAAAGCAATAAATATAGTTATTCGTACAATATAGTAAAGCATCTCTAAAAAATGTCACCATGAAATGTTGCCATGCTGACATATTTATGGAGAGAAAAGTGTCCAATTTATTGGGCATAACCTTGTTGAATGAAATTAAATTTTTACCTAAATAAGAGTCTGCGTTCTTGCTAACAGTCGCCTCTACCAAACGTTATACAAACTTAGCTCAAACACTTAACTACTTGCATGTAGGTACAGGTGTAAGGGAGGCCATGTTGGCTAGACGGCGCGAATAAAATAATAGGGAGGTTACTAAAAAAGTATCAGTTACTTATTAGGTATGTGTAAAAAAGTATTCTAGCATTAGCATATGCGCAATTCAGAGTGCAGTTTTTCTAAGCAAGCGTCCTGCAACGTCGAACACATAATCGCTTATCATCAGATGACATAACAGTCAACGTATGCCTACAATAAAAAAGAAATCAGAACTTAGAAGAGTCCACGATACCCGAAGAAACAGCTTTATATTGTTAACGAGCCTTTCTGAAGTGGCCTACCGTCTGAGCCTAATTACTAATTAGCCTATCTTCGGTTTTAGATTTCGTTCGCCGCATTAGAGCAGCTCTACTTTGATACTATCAATTAATTAAACATTGGCTCCTTGAAATTGGCTGGCGTTAAGAGCCACTTTAAGTATGTAACTAGGGACTCTTTATAATCATTACAAGATGCTGGGGAGATAAGATCGGACTGGAGAGTAGCTTTAATCTTATTAGTGAGATCATTTCAGTTTTGTATCTAAAATACGGTTATTAACGACAGTTTAAAACAGAATAGGCATAAAAGAGTTAAAAAATCCTTTGTAACAAATGCTGGTTAAGGTTAATAAATACATTCACAATTTTTTTATTGAAATCTGGGAAACTACTTCCTTATGTTACTACATAATTGATTAATTATTATTTATCAATAACCAATGGCTTCGTTCTAGACACTAGCTATATTAATTAATGTAGGAGAAGGACGGGGTCGCATTCCTGTGAATTAGTGTGTGAAGATCGATTCCAAAGTATCAAATTGTCTCTCGATAGCGCATACTTCGTTCCGAGTCATATAAGCTGTCTATTGATACCGAATCGACAGAAGTCAACTCGTTTTAGCAAAACGAGGCTTCTATATTTGCCAGTTGGTAAAACGCCTGATATTAACAAATTTCAAACTCCTCTGTCAGACCTACTGAGTTACTGAAGCTTACATGAAAGAAAAATAATAGTACTAGACCTTAAGTAGTGGCCAACTAAATTTATTTCAACTAAACAATTCGCGGTGTTCATATTGTGAAACTAACGCAGTGTTTAATGTAGGTGCCTGTTATGTTAATAACACTGGCAGTGTCGTGGTTAGCATGCGTCGCGCAATGCGGCCTGAATGCACTTTATTTGCATCGCTTACTTGCAATCTAAGAAGGGAACTCACCAACTTTAACCCTAACACTTTGTCCATAAGATACAATATGTCTTGTCACGAATACACTTTGCTGATGCATTCGGCATATGATATGTTTGAATTCGTGTCTGTGCCAAATCAATCCTTATGACTGCGCCCTGACTCCTCATTATGCGTGGTCAAATATTCAGCGAAATCTGTCAAGACATTTCATCAGTTACTTACCAGATTAGAAGTCGGAGGATGCGGGAGCCCATCTCATGTATTCAGGGGTCAGAAAGGTTGGGTTGTAACCGCACCCACATACTATAAATGCTTAAGTAGTTAATACCAGAATCGGGGACCTAATTCGTATACAATCAGTATTCATTCGCCGCATTCGTTTTGTCACTCGACAGAGTTTTGTTTAATATTCGCAGATATACCAGTGACAATTTTTGACTAATCTTAGCAATTTATTACCCTTAGCTGCGAGTCCACGGGACCGGACCTACTTACAGCCGAATTTTCTGTCATTTTGCCAGCCGTGCATTAGTTAAGATTGGCGTATAATAATGATGTACACGGCGCAAAAATGGTAGGTTGGTTGATTGGACCTGGTTGTACTAGTATATTTATTTGCCTGAGTCAGACAAAAGACAAGATAAAAGACGCTCAGTGAGCAACGAAAATCAATGGGATCTTGCACACGCTGAGTCTAGATTGCTTGGGTGACATGGGAAAAAAATTTTTATTTCGCTTTAGGTGATAAATGTTTTCTTTTCTTGTACATGAAATAATTGGAAAATTTACTAAAATCCAAATGCCAATCGAGATCGTGCCCAGCATGCTGGCGGCATGGTTACGTTGAACAGGTTCTATATTGTATACTACATATAGATAAAAAAAAAATATCTAGGTAATTAAATTTAACGTGCGATTATAATATTCTAGCTGTGTTCTGCGGTTTTACCTACGTGGAAATTCCTACACTTCCCGGCCCTTAATGTATTAAAAATCACACTTTCAGATTTATACTAAAAAAAAATATCTAAGGATTATGTCAAATAAAAATATTATTTATATGATTATAATTATTTATATGTAGTATATATTTTACGTTTCAGGCTCGAACTTTCGTTAGTTGACATAAAATCATAATACGCTTTGTTTATAAATTTCAAACAACCCGGTGAGTTGTAAATCCCATAGGCCAAAAACCGCAGTCCGCCAAAAAAACATATTTTGCTTCGTTAAAACTATTTTCATTTCAGTAGAGCTACCGTGAAAAAGCTTTATTTAAAGTTACTAAAACCGGTCAAACTCTGCGTCGCGTCGGATATGTTTGTTTTCGGTGCCGGTCGAGAGACGCGGAAGACTTTTTGCTCCCAATTGACAGCATATAAAGTTGGCAGCTCCACCGACTCTACCGTAAAGTTCGTAACGGTTCAACTATAAAGCTCAGTATGCATGAACTATTTACGACTAGACATTTCTGTTGTTTACGATACAGCACATAATTTTAAGAGTGATGCACCATCGTGTGCAGACAACTCCTTATCTCTACTTCCCTACTAATATTATAAATGCGAAAGTAACTATGTCCGTCTGTCTGTCTGTTACGCTTTCACGCCTAATAGGCGCAACAGCGTAATAGTTAAAACTACTGAACCGATTTAAATCAAATTTAATACAGAGATAGTCTAGTAGAGTCTGAGAAAGGCCATAGGATACTTTTAACCGCGATAAACTGTAACCCACGCGGGTGAAATCGCGGGGAACAGTTAGTCCTACTAATATTATAAACGTGAACGTTTGTGAGTATGTATGGATGGATAGACCTTTCACGCAAAAACTACTGAACGGATCTGAATGAAATTTGAAATGGAGATAGCTTACACCCTGGATAAACACATAGGCTACTTTTTATTCCAGAAAAAGGTTCATGCGGGATAAGGGGAAGACGCGGGTGAAACCGCGGGGTGCAACCAGTATTATATACTATACATATTTATTTTCGCTTATAGCAATATCGTTCAGAAATGATAGTCAATAAATACCCACGCACTGGAAACATTTCAAATCCCTCCCTACATCGAATATGACTTTGAATATGAATCTTTATGCAGTTTCGTGGAGAGCGAAACGATTAGACTGCTAAGCTCAGTGCACACAGACGATTTACTCCTAGTGATTTGTGCCGTAGTTGGTTTATGCTTTTGAGCATTCTGCGTATATAGACGGTGACTGCTATTTATTCGGTCGTAGGTGAAAGGGAGGCGCTTTTGGCTGGCACTGTCGTTTATTTTATTTTTGTATGGACGTTCTCGTGTCCTAAGTAGATTTTTATCCTTACGCTTGGCTATAACGGTGTTTTTTTTGCATAGAAATTAGTTTTCAGGCCCAAGAGTGGCGTAGACTACTTTGAACCCTAAAATATGCATTGTACCTTAGACATTTTTTTATAGCGATGATGGCTCAGTGGTAGTGACATCGGCTTGCGATCCGTAAGACGTGGGTTCGAATCCTACAATGGGCTTGAGCTTTCGGTGAAGGAAAACAACGTGATGAAACCATAGCTTGTTGGTAGGGTATTTTCTAGTACTCGCCTGGCTAGCTACCACCATCTTGTTAAGAATCTGTCGCCAAGCACCTATCGGTGTGTTCCGGCAGCCTCACTTGAGAGCCAGTTCCCAGTCCAGGTGTAGCGTGGCGCCATCCTCGACCGCATCGTCACTTAACATCAGGTGACTTGTGGTCAAACGCTACCCTGTAAATAAAAATAAAATCATTTTTTTATAATCCTGCGACATGCGTGATACCATTGTTACAAATTCGAGACTAGTTTTCAACGTTGCGACCACACTGTTGTTGTTGTTGACATTCATTCTATGTTGTGAAATCGGGACATATTATAAGGCAACCTACTGACTGACGTTACCGTTATTCTATTCGTACCTTCTTCAATTCCGGTACTAAAAGGAAGTTTTTTTTTTTGCAATATTACTTTGCCTTACTTGGCAGTTACCGCAGAACGGTTTTCTAAATCTTTTTTTTAAATTCCATCCGAAAAAAAGTTCGCTGAACAGTTTACCAAAATTTAAAATTTTATCGAAAAAAATGAAGGTTCTCAACTCAACGCGTAGGTAGGTATATTTTTTCTGCCCAAAGTCGGCCTGCTCTACCGCGAACATTGTATTTAGGTATTCTGTAGCGTTGCGACGCGACGCAGTGAGTAGCAACAATACTAATGAGGTGCCTGGCTGGTGACAGACGTCGCTGTCGACGACGCCGACGGTAGACGTCGCGCGACAAAACAAACTCAGCCGCGAGCGGTAGACGCAATTACACGACTACGTATTGTAGCGCCTGCTTTCTGTCTGCTGTGAGTACGAAGGTACAGTGAAGACTATAAGCACAAGGCAGCTAGTGTCGTGCCAGGGTTGCTGCGACGCCTTTAGAAAATTCTTGGTATAAAAATACTTGCTGTTCCCCGCGGTTTCACCTACGTGAGCTACAGTTAATCGCGACAAAAAATATTCTATGTCCTTTCTCAGAGTTCAAACTATCTCCATGCCAAATTTCGCTTAAATCGGTTCACTAGTTTAGGCGTGAAAGCGAGACAGACAGACAGAGTTAATTTCGCATTTATAATATTAGTAGGGAAGTAGGGATTAGCAAGGAACGGATAGGGATTAAATCCTACAATAAGCTTAAGCTTTTGTTGCAGGTATAAGTACCTACCTTGAGATGGTCATGAAACCATATAGCTTGCTGGTATAGGGCATTTTCTGGTGCTCACCGGGCCAGTTAAGAATCTGTCGCCAAGCACCTATCGTAGTGTTCCGGCAGCTCCTCTTGAGAGCCAGTTCACCAGCTGACCTTAGACTACATCTTGACTTAACATCAGCTGATTTGTGGTTAAACAGAGGGAAACTAATAGGCTGATGATGATATAAAACAGGGGCTCGCAGAAGCATGTTATTAATTCTATATTTATTGTGTTATTAATTCTCATTCTCCACGTGTCTACATTAGGTCTAGTGTAGACAAGTACACCTTCATTACTGACACAGTGTATACCAGACCCTAATTCATGAGCGATTAAGTATTCCACATGCGAACTTAATCTCGTTTGTTTACGTAATCTCAGCGATTTCGTTCAATACGGCATCCATTATAAATGGGTTCGAATCCTGCCCTAGTCGGATTTATTGCAAGCTGATTTTGTACAATTTGAATAACTATGTAGATTTTGTATGCTCAAAGCTTATATTTTGCATGTCAGAATTTCTCGGGCTCGATTATGGTTCGTTAGAATAGCTTTTCTTTTGGAATGTTTTTGTTAAACTATGTTTGTGAACTTGTTCGCTATAATATCACTCTTCACACTAGCATAAAAATGAATAATAGCATAAATCTATCTGTTTTTCACCATTTCACGATTAAACGGCTAAACCGATTTTGATGTGTACCTTGTGTGTGTCACGACAGGTCGTAAAGTTAAATCCGTGTAGCTCCTTTGTTACCAGGGTTTCTCTAAGTACGTGACCACTGCTGGGTTCTCTAGCTGATCGTAGGGGGTTCAAGTTGTTCAGGCTGGGAAGTTGACTCCGCATGCCTATTCACTGTGCTGGACAAACAACACGCAATATTTAAAAAATTGTTCTGCAAAACAAGGTCACCCGTCACAGTAGTTAAATTATTGCTTTTTGCGACTATTGTATTTCAATAAAAACTTTATTTTTGTCTAATTTATCTTTAAGGCTTGCAGTCGTCTGGGAAATCTATTAGTGGTAGTACGTGGTAGGTAAGTTTGAGGAACCCTGCGCTACTACTCGTATTCTATAAAGTACCTATGTATCCAAATATACAATTCATTTAATAGTAAAACCTTAGGACATGGATGTCTTTACTTACATCTTTGTCAATACAAAACAGTGCGTAGGTCGGCTACAGTTATTCGATGCGAGGTGTCCGGCACTTCCCTATCAATATCAATCAGTGCCAGTAGATTTAGGGCCGAGACACGACATGTGAGGCTGCGGTGCTAGATGTTGCAACATACATTGCTGTCTTGTTTTAATGTCATAGGATCAATTCAGGTTTCGAAGTATCAGCGAAGATCTATCTTGGGCAAGTAAAGCATAGACTGAATCGACGCGTGTCCAGCAATCATTCTACCAGTCAGTGTTAGTACATATTATACTAGCTGCGTCCCGCGGTTTCACCCGCGTGGTCTACATTTAACTCGATAAAAAAATAATATAAAAAATAGATGTTGGCCGATTCTCAGACCTTCCCGATATGCACACAAAATTTCATCAAAATCGATCAAGCCGTTTCGGAGGAGTATGACAACGAAAACTGTGACACGAGAATTTTATATATTAGATAGATAGAGACGTTTAATCAATAGCAAATGTAAATTAGGTATATCATCTTTTTACTACTTTTGTTAGTGAACCCTTTCCAGCTCCTTGATGGCCTATGAAGTTTTATCTTTTATCCTCATTGATTCATTCTTACTGTTGTTTAAAAATGCTACAGGTAGTACAGACCACATACCTATTTCGCATATCTTCAAACGATTATATTTCAAGGTAGATAAACACTAAGGGGAAGATAAGCTACCTTCTCAGATCTGTATAATCAACGTCTGGCCCTGTTATAATTGCTCACAAGTATAAGTATTTACAATCTGGTGCAATGTAATCTAAATCAAAGAGAGTCGTACTAAAGAAAAATAAACAAAATGCGACAGTGATAGAGTACAACCGATATATGTACCTATATAGCAATATTAGTGACTTATCAGGAAACATCAGTCGAGCCATAGCCAATTAGTGCACCTATGAGAAGCTACCTCATTCTCCCCTTTGTTAAAATTAATGAGTTAATAAGAATAATAATAAGACCGGCTTCTACTCAACGTTGTCCTGGTCGATTTCAGGTGCTCTTACAAAAATGTCCCCCCGCTCGCGTGAGTCAAACCATAACCTCGGTCCTGACACTCCCAAATCGATTGTCCGGCCGGTGCCGCGTCCCACGGTCCAGGCAGCAGCGGCGCGATCAAAGTCAGGGACGAACTCATTTATAAAATTGACACGTGTTGATAAATAGATGCGTGTATTTGGCCCGGACCCGATACGTGTGATGCGTTGAGACCGGAAGATTTGTAGGACACTTTTTGTCTGCGTTTATTCGGATGACAGACGACAATTGGAGGATATGATTTATGGTCTCGTGTCGCTCGGTGGAAGTGGAACACGCTCATGCGTGATGACACTGATGACACTCCTATAGTATTGGGTGCGTGTATCGGGAGCTACGTGCCAGATTAAAGATGGCAAACTCTGACCTTGGCCTGACCTCGGCTGAAAGTAGCAAAGCATCGATCAAGGAAACCAATGAATTGATTATAGACAGGCACATTGATGATTAAAATTACCTGCCGGGCGTTTCTTGCCTGTTCTTTTGCCGGCGTAAGGAGGTTGGAACAGGCGTAGCTAGTTTTAAGTTTGACGTTTTAAAGTGATCACAATGTATCCTATTCAATAAATAAAATTGACTATTGACTATTGACTATTGATTTGGCATTCAAAACTTTGAGAAAGCAAGAAATTACCTATGATAAATGAAAATTAAAAAGGATTCGAGGAAGGCAGTAGGTAATGCGCTGTGCGATTTGTAAGCGGAAATGGAACTATTGTGCTGAATCATGACAGAATCTCGCGTCTATGAAGATGTGGTCTTGTAAGTATCAATTTCATCAGCAGTAAATGTACTCATTGATTTATCGTAAATACTCGTGAATGTTGACGTTCTTAAATTTAAAGTCATACTTATTTCTTTTTTTACCTACTTACAAACGACGATCGCATCCAAAATAAAGAACATTGATATAATTATAATTGTGTCATCAATTTACGTTAACAATTCAATTAAATTTAACTGAGTAGGTAGGGACCCTGTTTATCTATGCCCTATTTAAATATTTAATTGATATGCCATCGGTAAAATACGAGGGTGATCATTAGAATATTAACGTTTTCATTAATTTAAATCGTTATACGATACCGTTAGTATAAACTTCAGCATGGTTGGTCGTCCACTAAATTGTTTGAATAAATAAGGCCAATTACTGCTTCATCCATTATTAGTTTTACCGTTTTAAAAGATATTGAAATATCGGTTGACAATTTGAAACACCGAAAAAGAAACGTTCCTGAGAAAAAAGTTAATACAGTTTTCACAATATGAACATATTCTTTAAGTAAATGTTATGCCAAAGCCTTCTCAAAGTTTTCGATGCATTCAGTGATACTTTCCCCTCTCGTGGGCGGACCAGTCAAGGAGTCGGGCATTCCTGCAGCGTACTTCATCATTTACGGGTAGGATATCATCTCATTTTCACGACACGTCGTTTCGGTGACATCATATATGTACCTATACGATGCGAAAACTTATAAAAATATAAATGTATCAATTGGCATTTTGTATAGAATCGTTGAATCTATCTCGGGTTTGAGAAAAAGAAGGTACTAATACTAAAATAAGTTTAAATACTGTAATGTAACCTTAAATTTAAACAATTCTTATAGGTAAGTACAACTCTACAACTAGGATATAAACGGCTCTCGCGATGTCTACTTGAATGTTAGTGTTGGTTCTGAGTAAAATCCTTTCAATTCAATCAAAGACTAGCTCGGTAATTTTATCAAACAATATCATCGTCTTGTTATAAAATCTGACGATTTTTTACGCTCTCGTATTAATGTGTAACCACAAGTATTGCGAGTTCGTTACCACAACGTTTGCTAAAACATGTGTTCCTTAATTATACATATATTAACTAATTAGCAAAAACTATGCGAGCGTTTATTCATGCGCGCTTAAAATATTCTAACATGAATGATTAACAAATGGGTTTAAGAGGCAATTAATGTCTTCATAAATATTATGAAAACAAGCAAAACGGAACAAATTTAATATTCATAAGATGTTTTTAATTGTTGGTAAAATTACGTGTGAATGTTAAAGCTTGGGAATTCGTAGAGCTTTAAATTGATACTTGGGAGACCATTATTTGTAGTTATTCAACAATCATAATACGTGTCAGTTACCTAAAAGGGCCTAGTCACGGAGCAATCTGACTACAATCTGTTGTCACCAACAAATTGGAACGTAAGTAAGTACGTATTGTGGCTTAACTTGCGCTTTAATTTGTTGGCTCAGATCACGACAACTATTGAAGGTATTGGGTAGAACCTGCACCTTCTGTATACCAATCGGACCCGTTAAATACTCGTATGTAATAGAAAAATATTTATTTGTGAATTTTCTGAACTGTATTTGAACTTAGTACAATTCGGTAAAATCAGAGCTGGGTCTATAAATCTCAAACGCCGTTTCATTTGTTTTATCTGCTGTCCCTCCATAATTTTAAAAGTGGATTGTATGCTCTTTTAATTTTCAACGAAAGAAAACGTTTCCGAGAAATGTTATATATATTACCAGGGACTTTAAGTTTGGAAACGGTACTTGAAAAGGCGATAATTGTTGAGTTTTAACTCACTCGGCCCAAGTTTTGCGAAACTTGGTCATTAGGAACTTGCTCTACCTTATTTATGTTGATTCGGTGTTGCCAACTAGCTTTTCCGCTAATTGCTACTTTAAAATGTTTTAATATTAATTTGTATTTGAAGGTATGGTTTCTTATAAATACTTTCAGCACCGAAGAATGTTTATGGTCGTTTAAAGTAAAGTTAAGTTATGTATATGCCAGAATAACGATGTAAATAATGTTCCATTGTTTGTCCCGAATGCGTTTTATGGTTTAGTTTACTGGAAAAAGAGGCTTTGCAAAGCTTACCGGGCCACAGGTGAAGAGTATCTATGTAAAATGGTCGTATTTAATGTAATAAACTTTCATTTCCGATACCTAATTAAGAATATCACTAACATATGTGAAATAGAAAACGGCTTAAAAAAGCATATTTCACAGGTAGAGTTAAACTCCAGCTAGTCGTTTAGAGGTAGTCATTTGACAAACCGGTTACCAAACTTAGTATTTTACAAGGAAAAAGGAAAAACATAGCAATTTAGGTTTTACACAAACAGTAAAATTCTTCTCTCAATGCTTCGTGCAAACCTACGCCCAATAAGAGTTATTCCTTACATAATCGTCCGTATTTATATAACCCACTAGCTGACCCGGTGAACTTCGTATCGCCAATAAAAGTCACCTTTTAAACCTTCCCTGATCTTCCACAAATATTTCAAGATCAAAATTATCCAAATCAGTCCAGCCATTCTCAAGTTTTAGCGAGACTAACGAACAGCAATAGATTCTTAAATATGTACTAGCTGACCCGGCGAACTTCGTATCGCCAATTAAAGTCACCTTTTAAACCTTCCCTGAACGTCCACAAATATTTAAACATCAAAATTATCCAAATCGGTCCAGCCATTATTGAGTTTTAGCGAGACTAACGAACAGCAATTGATTTTTATATATAAGACTAGGTGACCCGGTCAACTTCGTATCGCCAATAAAAGTCACCTTTTAAACCTTCCCTGAACTTCCACAAATATTTTAAGATCAAAATTATCCAAATCGGTCCAGTCGTTCTCGAGTTTTAGCGAGACTAACGAACAGCAATTGATTTTTATATATAAGACTAGCCGACTCGGCGAACTTCGTATCGCCAATAAAAGTCACCTTTTAAACCTTCCCTGAACTTCCACAAATATTTCAAGATCAAAATTATCCAAATCGGTCCAGCCGTTCTCGAGTTTTAGCGAGACTAACGAACAGCAAGTGATTTTTATATATAAGATAAAGATTACTTGTATTGAGCTTTCCTTGTTATCTCAAAATGGCTACTAAACTTAATCATTACCAAAATAATGTAATAATGTATACGGAACATTTAGCTCAATCGATTTATTGCACTATAATGTAACGTGAGATCGGCCGGCCGGTCGCGGGGCATGTCGTAAGATATCTATCTGTCACCCGTTAAGTAAATCAAACAAGTATTTATTTAGGTAGGGCTCACATCTGTCACTCTTTTTATGGGAATAAGTGACGAGTTAATAAGCGTACAACAAGTTTGCGATAAAGCTCGTTTTCGTTAGCCTAAGAAATCAAGACGTAGTGACGTATTGATTGATTGATTCTATAATCATTAAAACAGTACTAACAAAATATATTTAAATTGCTATCATGGCTAATTTTACAGAAAAGAGGTACATGGGCTCATATAAACATAGCAAAAATTACTACCGAAATTTGTAAACCAGGTATTGAGGAATAAAATTATATGCTCGTTTGAATGGAGACGTCTTTTATTATAACTTTTCGTCCCATTATATCTTATGTACGTGTTATGCCAGCATTATGTTCTTTAACAGCGTAATGTGGGCGATTTTATTATGCTGTTAATATAACGAGTTGGTAACCGTACTCGCTTGTTAATAGACATTATTTAGGTACCTATATTGCAGGTGAAAATATATGGCCACGACTGTTTTGAATGCTGAAGAATTTCTTTAAGAAATATAGTAAACTAACATTAACACTAGTATTGAAACATTAGAACTGTTTGTTATGTTTATTTTTTGTGTTAGGTACATCTTTTAAACAATGCTAAAATTGGTAGCTAGCTACATACGACATACAGACACCGACATTTTTGTAAATAAGTAGTAGACTTTTATTAACAATTTATTTCTCCGTTTCAGGTATGTACCTACATTTGGATGTTTGAATTTCCACCCATTTTATCCGACGGCTTTTTTAACGATTGGTAAGTTTTGGTTGACCTATTTGTCCATCCTAAAACCTTTCACACTTTATTTTTAGAACTATTCTGGCTATTTCTACTACAGGGTCTAGGCTCAGTCTTACGTCTAAGTACACCGCAATTCAGCACAACTCGTCGGTAGTCTAATAAATCAAATCGTTCAATACACACTAATCATGCAAATCGCTTGCGTTCGTTCGACGTATCGGTTAGTTAATCTGTGTGATAGATCTTGGTGTGAAACGATTTGGTATACTAATAAACCACACCTCTTGAACTACTACTTTACTATAAATTACGACTGTATAGTAGTGGCGTTAGTAAAACTTCAGGTAATTTTCCAAGCAATTATTGTGATCTTAGTTCATTGTCAAATGGCTTCGCGTACCTACATTCTGGGTTCACATTCATAATATGTTTTCTTGTTATAAGGTGGCTTAATTATCTAATAATAAACCAATTTATTACACACAAAATATTTAACCTCGATTACACGTTCAAAGATTTTAATAACGTCAATTTAGCTGACAGTAACAGTTTTATTTTTTAGAAAGATATTACTAAAAACGCTAGAAGAAAACTAAAAGTTAGCTTAGCTGTTTTGGTCAGATGTGTTTTTACTAAATTTGTGAGGAACTGTCACAACGTTCACCATCATCAACCCGAAGAAGGCCACTGCTTTTTTTAAAAACGCTTTTTCCTTCTTACATGGTAGCGTTTGACCACAAGTCACCTGATGTTAAGCGAAGATGGCGCCACGCTACATCTGAATTAGGAATTGGCTCTCATGTGGAGGGGCTACCTGAACACACCGATAGGTGCTTGGCTGAGGAAACGAACATAGGCTTCTCCCTTTGAACCCCACCATGAACACCTATTAGCCGTCGCAACGTTGATAAAAGAATCACTCACCTATTCATAAAATTGTAAGTTTAAGGGAACCGCCAGCAGTGACAGAAAGTTTGGTAACCCTAAAACATTTGTACGTTTCGTACGTGACACACATCAGATTCCGTCGTGATATTGAGGATTGGTACACTCTCGCGCACCTACGTTTTTCGCCTACACTACACCTTGTAAGGTCGGATTACTTATACGGTTTCCGATTTAGTAAGCCTTGTTGATCAAGATCGGGCCGTTTTCATCAGGTTGGGTAATGCTTTGGTGGGAAAGATAAAGTCAGGTCAAACAAATACGTGAATTAGGGTCGACGAGCTGAGAGACGATGAGAATCACCTTGAGGCTGAGAGGAAGAATGACATATCGGAAAATTTCTAGTGCCTCTAAGTAATAAACAGACTAACAACCATAGATTTTAGTTCAATGACCTCTAATCAATCTCACTTAGTTTTTTTTTTTTTTTTTTTTACTATTTACAGGGTAGCGTTTGACCACAAGTCACCTGATGTTAAGTGACGATGTGGTCGAAGATGGCGCCACGCTACACCTGGACTGGGAACTGGCTCTCAAGTGAGGCTGCCGGAACACACCGATAGGTGCTTGGCGACAGATTCTTAACAAGAGGGTGGTAGCTAGCCAGGCGAGTACTAGAAAATACCCTACCACCAAGCTATGGTTTCATCACGATGTTTTCCTTCACCGAAAGCTCAAGCTCATTGTAGGATTCGAACCCACGTCCTACGGATCGCAAGCCGACGTCACTACCACTGAGCCATCATCGCTATAAAACATATATAATAGTTCTTAAAAATGGCTTAGGCTTTTGATACAATTTTTTAAAGTACGAACTTTAGCTTTTATAATTTTAGTATTAATGTGAATTAGCATGATTTTCAGTATAGATAGTAAACACATGATCACTATTTTAAAAAAGGTCATTGCCCACTTTTCTACATAGTATACAATACGAGTATATGCCAATCTAGCGTACATAACGTGTGACAACTTTAGTCAAGCGACCTTTTGCTAGACTAGGCTACGTGGAACGCTGCCAACTCCGCTGTCGAGCATCCTACGACGTTCTTTGAAGTCGTTCAGGAAATGATTCGTATTGTCTATTTTGTTCTTTTCGACAATATTATGAACTTACTATATCTACGCCCCGTGATTACACCCGCGTTGTCACGTTATCTACAGGATTTTTTTCCGAGATTAAAAGTGTCCTATGTGTTAATCCAATGTATAAGCTATATACATATTAAATTTCATTCAAATCCGTTCAGTTCAGCCGTTACAGTAGACAGAACAAGCTCATCACTTGCACATAAACTTTTACAAAAGTAACGCCGTTTGTATGTTTTTTTTCGTTTGTTTGTTACCTTTTCGCGACTAATACGTTGACATTTGGTGTGGAGATAGTGCGAACTTTGGAGAAGGACATAGGATACTTTTTATCTTGATAAAGTTTAGTCCACGCGAGTAAAACCGCGGTTAGCAGCTAGTATTAAATAAAGTGTGAGTAACTATTTAGGTCTCCAACGCTATCATTATTTACTACTGATACATACACCTACCTGTCGTGGAACAAATTTTATTAACATTTTGGCAACTGTTTGGGAAGAGGATCAAAGAATCGCAATAGCAATTTTCATGTGTATTTGAAATATAAGTCGCCTACCTGCTCACCTACATATTTATATGATGTTTATACAAACTAGAGCATAGCGAAGTGATGATACCTGAGTGGTAGTGATGTCGACTTGTGATCCGTGGTCGTGGGTTTGAATCCTGCGGTTAAGTTTTCAAGGAAAACATTGTATTAAAAGCATCTATCTGGTAGCCATCTGGCTAGATTTGTCATCAAGGACTTATCGGTGTATTCCGGTAATAGCCTTACCTTAAGAGCTAGTTCCCAGTCCAGACGTGGTGTGGCGCCACCTTCGACCACATCTTCGCTTAACATCATGACTTGCAGTCAAATGCTACTCTGTCCGCAAGAACTAAAAAACAAGACGCCTTGTGTAATTTAGCTATAAGTAGTCGTTTTTCTCAATTAACTTTTTCATTATTAGTTTTTCTGTACTTGAAAAATGAAAGTAAAAGCGAACATTTAATTATGAAGTTAGAAAAAAAGAAATTTGTTTTCAATTAATTTAGATATTACGAATTAACTGTGGAATGAATTTCTTTGAGATTTAGATGATATTGCACCATTTCCATTATTAATTTCAAACCAGCTAGACTATTGAACTTTCAAGTGCTCGTTATTTTATTACAAAGTTATTGAATGGGCATCTCGTTGCGATGTTTAAGAAACATTGTGCTCGTTCCATACATAGTGGTTAAACCTGAAAATTGGGTACTGTATAACTTCTCCATTGTTAAACATTTATTGTGACGGCGACTAGCGACAAAAGTAACGTACTCCATTGTGAAGAACTCTTAATCAATTTACTTCAAAGAGTTTCTACTTAGCTGGTAAATAAACTTTTTACAGCTTCAGCTTTTTTATTTATTTATACCTTGTCCATTTTATAAATGGTTTTTTGATAGCTCACGCCCATAAAGTTTCGTATTTCACACACGGATTTATATTTGTTTAAAAAAAGCGAGTATTATATTAAAAGGTATATTTATCGACATCGATAACTGCTTTCTTTAGGACATCACTAAACTTGTCAGTCGTCGATCTGTCAAAAAACCATTCTTATGGTGGAAAAGATATATTATGTAGATTCACACATTTTGTACATTTAGCTAATGTCAAGTTAATTATCATTTTATCTAGTGTTTTTTTTTTGTAACAATATGTAACTCGGCTACAATCTGGACACAATAATTCCCCCTCCACTTCGTATATCAGTAAAGTAGTGCCTCTATACTTACATTTTACAAGGATTCTTCTCCAGAGACGCCTGAATATACAAAAAAACATATGAATGTCGAATGTTGAGTAGGTGGTATATGGAGGTAGATCTTTCATCGTCTTATTACGAGTACACTTCCTACCCCTTTCTTTTTCTGATCTTACGCATGGTCTCTTATGTTATTAAAATAAAGTACCAAATCAAATCTATCTTGGGTATGTAAAGTTGGTGTTGCAAGAGGTAGGTCATAGTGCATTATGAATTTACGAAGGTAAAGTTTGTACTAAGTAACATATAATATACCTCCTTGCCCCGTCTGTCCTATTTAAGATAGAGCACTTGTATGATAAATAATATATTAATAACAGTATCTTGGTTAAAATTAGCAGTAACATTCACAACTCTGTGAGGTACTTGGGCGGAGCACTTGAGATAAAACTACCGCCGCCGGTGCAGCACGTGAATAGAATGCACTTAGGACGCGGTTGCTACTACGAAATTACGATACAGGTTCCCAAAATTATTTTGTCTACTGCCGACTTTGAGAATAAAACATTTTTAGAGCCCCCATCAAGCCTCTACACAACGCCCCCATTTTTTTCTGGATCTCTTACCACCCTTTAGGCCTGCAGTGCCCATAAGGGGGCGTTATCGCCCACTTTGGGAAAGGCTAATTTAAAGTCTCTAAAGTTTTAAGACTACTTATGATATTTTTTTACAACTATCTATAGTTAGTTTCTAGCGTTTGAAAGAGACAACGCGGTCGAAGGTGTAGCACGCTTGCCCAGTAAATACCTATTTAGTCTTGATTTGAACACCCCCGGGTTGTACCCGTACTAGCTCTGCCCCACGGTTATCGTACAAGATCCCTTTTCAGGGATAAAGAGCAGCCTATATAATATGTCGTGTTTATCCGGGGTATAAGCTATCTCCATTCTCGTTTAAGCGTGAAGAACTCAGTAGCGATGGGCGTTTTCGGATATTTACGACATCGATGCGCACCGGCATCGGAGATTCGGCATCCGATGCCCGCATCGTTATTTGGCATCGTGACGAAGTGTTGAGTTGCGTAGGGATGTGACTAGGAGATAAAAAAATCGATTAATAAATAATCGATTTATATCTCTTTAAAATAAATCGATTATTTTTTTCCAACTATTCGAAAAGTTGCATTTTTTTGTACATTGTAATAAAATTACCTAAAGTAACTTATAACTGCAAAATTCGATTGAAATGTGTAGTTTGGCTACACATTGGTTCAATCTCCAATAATACAAACATTATCTTTTATTACTTAAAAAAAGAGAGTAGGTAAAAAAAATCGATTCATTTTTAGAGAGTAAGTAAAAAATCGATTTTTCAAATTTAGATAATCGATTACAAGAAAAAAATAATCGATTAATATAAAATCGATTATTTTTCACATCCCTAGAGTTGCGTAGGTCAAGATATTATGATAATAGAAACTGGTGCGAGCGAGAGCGATAAGATTGTGTGATAGAATATAAAATAATAATTTCAGATTGTTAAAAAAGTTTTTATCATCCCACAATAAATATTATGGTAAAAATGTATAAAACGGGAAATAATTACTACATTCGGCCTTGTGACAAGTAACGCCACGCCATCTATATAGATTTTTAGGTTTCAAAACTTTTAATCGAAAGTAAGAAAAAATAAATTCCACTATACATAGTAGTTACATATAAATACAATAGATGGCGTTGAAAGATACTATGCGGTTATGACCGAATACGACCGAGACCACGATATCGATGAGGCCCGAATGCCCGATGCGGCATCGGCATCGAAACGACGCGCCGTTTCGTTGCCGATGCCGCGCGGCGATGCCGATGCCGATGTGTGCCGATGCCGAGCAACGCACGAGACGTTACGATGCGCATCCGTTTTTCGATATCTAAGGAATCGGATGCCGGCATCGGGTACTGGCATCGTTATTGGGCATCGTTTTTTAGAAAACGGCCACCGCTATGAAGAAGTAACAAACATAATTATATACCTACACACTCACGCACAAACGTTCACATTTATTTAATGTGGTGTTGTGGATCCCCGATCCTCGTAGTTTCTGATACCCTAGATACAGGGAAACCTAGTTAGGGGTCAGAGGCTATGTATGTGATTGTGCGGGCATTATTATTATTATTATTAATGTTAGTGTGATTACAAAAAGTGAGTGCCAAATTTGACGGAAAAAATTCTTAGAATATAATTTCCGAAATTATATTCTAACACTTATGATAAAATTTAGCCTCAGACTAAGTAAAAGCAAAGATAGTTCACGTAACAGTGTACAAGTCAGTCACACTACTCACCGTCTCACTTTGTTACAAATACATAAAAGCAAATATTGCATGTAGTCACGATTCGAATGTAAACTTCAACAGTTCAATCGAATTGTGCAATCGATTGAGAAGTTCGGACCAATAGTAGATCCTCATGTTGCGAAACACGTAGATCTTTGCACGAGGACTGCATTCCTATAGTGACCTCTCCTACTGATGTCAGACGAATTGACAGTGAATACAGTCAGGAGTCTTTGCAGCAGTTTGAAGTTGCGAGGCTATTGTCAACTCAAACGGGCGTTCCTCCATTTATGCTCGACGCTGAACATTGTACGCTTGGGACAAGCAAAGTTACAAAGAGATCCAGGCAAATTTTCGTAAGTTTATAGCAGTTGAAGCTTTTCAGTTGTCTTTGATATCATCGTTTGACAACTTATGTATATGAGAAGATAAACAATAGCTTTGTCCTAGCGGTACTCTATTGAGTAGAAAAATCTTAAACACATTTCTCGTAAAAGAAAAATATTTACGAAATGCAATTTCAGTATTTCTCCTATCTTTATTGGCACTTGGGTGTTACAGAAAATTACTTACCCTATTAGTTAAAACATATAGCAGCAAGGAAAGTAGCCAGTCCCACTTCATTTCCTGTACACAAGGTTAAATGATAATAGACCAATTTGGGAACCCTACTGGCTCCTTCGAAATGGGCTATGAAAGGAACAAAATAGAGGGTCGATGGGAGGCCACCTCACCTAATAATGTGTTGTTATCCAATACACATACTCAACGGCGAGTGCTTTACAGCTAGTGTAGTTCTATGAAAATAAATATCCAGTTAGATTTAATAGGGGTCCTGTAGGAAATTGGTTTCGGAAAAGAGATTGGTTGTCAATTTTACGCCAATTCTTTACCAATGTAGTTTTCTCTTTTTGCTGTCGTAAAATGGCTGGTAGGTGGCATTCCTTTATTTCCCTCGTTATGCCATTACTGATTTTGAATTTATGTAAGTGTATGGCAAAATAATATAGGGTTTAGAACAACATATTTAAATTCAATTGTCCGTTGTATGTATGAAAAAGAGACGAGACGTACCAATCCTATTTCATACCCATACCATAATGATTAAAAGTTTTCATGTTTTCAGTTCAAGTTTTCATTTCGCCACGAAAGTTTAAAAAAGCAAGAGTTTGTAGTAAAAAATGGGTCAAGTTTTCTAATTACTTGGAGACAAAGCAAAACTCTTACAAAATGTTTGCCCACCAAATAGTTGAAATTCAAGTGGGATTCCATAGTAAATAACATAGAAAATGATCATCACGTGTTTGATTTTAATCTAGCAAGTTTCAAATACATTCCTATGTAAAGTAACATCATAGACTACCGAGTGATGAACGTTATGGATTGGTTTAGCTACCTAAATTAGTAAATAAAATTAAATGATTAGTAAAATCGATTTCTTTGCAGTTAAGTTTGTGGTTAGTTTGTGTTGTGATATTGTAATTAAAATTAATGTTGCTTTTAATATCTGACAAGTTAAGTTATACGTAACAGAATGAAATTATATTATAATGTACATGTTTTAAAACAATAGAATAAATTACTTGTCAAATTATTGTTTTATACTTAGTGAGCAATTTCATAGCCCTATTTTGAAACCAAATACATTATTCAAGTTATTCTTTCATAAACATTATTTCTTCGCCATCTCCCAAAAAGTTTAATTTAGAAGCAATCTAGTAACTCGAATACTTTTTTCTGCAAAATACGGCAGCGGCAGAAATTCGCTTATCTTTTAAAATTCCTTCATAGCAAAAACCACTTACGCAAACAGCGAAGTTACGATTTCCCGTCAGGTCCGTACAAAGGAAGGTGGTTTTGGGGGTTTGGACACCTCCACCTCCTTAAAATTATAAGAATTTTACCTTAAAACGCCTTGTATACCTAATTCTTTCCTATACTGCGAAAGTTTGTGTGTGTGTGTGAACGTTTGTTACCACGTATCACCGTAACTACTTAACCGATTTTGATGAAAATTTTAATGGAGATAGCTTATACCCTGGATTAACACATAGGCTACTTTACTTTACTTTTAATCCTGGAGAAGGTTCCTGCGGGATAACGGGAAGACGTGGGTGAAACCGCGGGGCGCAACTAGTTACTAATATTGGAGGATATGTGTGTGAGAAATTTTTACTTCCACCCCTCCTAGCTGCGGGTCTGCCTCCGACATCGCTTTACCGTTCCTTTGTGGCCGGGATTACGAGCCTCCTCATCGTTTCAAGATTTATCACACAAACTGGATGGAGGGTAGTCCGATTGTATGAAATGGTACGTGAAGGTATAATTTGCGATGGTTGTTATTAGATTCCTTTCATCTCCAAAAACAAATCTAACAATTTAGATTGAGATCAAGTCGTTGCTGATTCGATCTTTTTCGGTAACTAATAAAACACTATTTTCGTTTTTCTTCAATTATTATCATAGCCTCGCGAATTATACTTTTTCTTTCGTGTTATGAGCTAGTTGCCACTTTTTTGCCACACTTTTAAGGCCTTTTACATTCATGGCTTTACGACTGATACATCCAAAAACCGCGTAGCTCTCGGTTGAAAATGCTACTTAACGGTCACCCATCCATATGAGAGCCGTGCTGAATGTTGCATTTACAACCTGGTTGATCTGTTACGATGTTTCAGACCAGCTATGCTAAGAACGCTACTCTATGAAAAAGTATACAAACAAATCCTCAGACTAAAGCTAGGCCAAATTAAAATATACACGCGATGCTACGAGTAGGCAATTTATATTGTTTATCCACAAAATACGCGGTCGTGTTGATAGTGAGTTACGGTATATTTATCCTGTAAACCTAAAGTTTAATTATTTTATGATATGGGTCGGCTAATCGTGTTTACATGAAAGGCTTTAGTGAGTTGTTTGTTGGAAGGCTTTGGTGGAATAAAGTAAGGAATATTCTGGTGGCTATACAGACTCGCTCATAAATATATATTTATTGAGAAATATATACGAGTATATTATGCACGATTATTTTAATATATCAGCTGTTGTCAGTGACTTCGCACGCGTGGACTAAAGGCACAATTGTTTCAACAATGACATACTGTTGTTAAGTAGCATTATGAAATTCAAAACCTCGAAGCTTGTCATTTTTCTCCAAAAGAACTACCAGCAAATTTAAATGATTGCCTGTACTAAACATTAATTTAGTCAAATGTTTTATAACTCTAACTTGAAATATTAAATTGAAATCTTATTAATTTATCTCGTTTTTGAGATCAGAGACTAAACGGTCTGGCTATTAAAACATATTGACATTGCTTGAGTCAGAAAGGTCTTGATGTCGTGTTGTGACTCACTTTGGATAAACGAGGCTTTATTCCTTTGTAATGTTATTATAATATAAGAATTCTACTCGCCACTCCCATTATAATCGCTTATGTATGCTAATTTATTTATTAAACCTAAGCTTTTTATTATCCTCGCACCTATAACCGTTTGCTATTTTAGGTAAGTTACCCACGTTTCATTTGATTGGGTTTGAAATCTCGTCATCAAATCTTGGAGTAAATGGAGTTAGATTAGTTTAGCTCTTTGGTAAGTCTGCACAAGACTACATACAAAGATGCATGTAGGTACACGATTTTCTCTGCGTAGCTGCGTTTTTTCTACTCATACAGCCTTCGTCGTTTTGCATCACATAGGTGATGTCACTGTTTCTTTTTTTACTGAAAATAAAATAGTTTATTTCCAATCTACTCCACGAAATGTTTCTAAACTATTCTACCACAAAAATGTAGACATGTTAGGAGAATATAAAAATGTTCTCCAGCCTACTGGATTTGAAAAATTAAATATGACTTACAATCGTTCTCAAACATCTCCACGCATTTATTATTAAAATTAATTATTTTAGAAACACTGTTTTTATGTGGCATCCTACTTCAGAAGGTGGCTGACATCAGGTGCAATAAATCAAGTTTTAAAATATATGATACTCAATTTCAAACGAGATCAAACCGCAGTGCATTACCAAAAAATTTCTAGAGTACCTACCAATAACACGAATGAAGTCCCAAGTCCTAACTAATCATTATAACACAGTTGTGCTAGTAAAATCTATTGGGTGCCGCCGTTATTTCATTTCAACACATGTAAATGAGGCCTAATTGCTGTTGAAACTCCACCTGGATATGTGAACTTCCGGATATGTTTCATCCGTACAACCCCTCATTATAATTCAAATCCCGTAGATATTTATGCGTTGATTATATTAATTTCAACCGTAGTTGCCTCTATTTACATTCCGACCGCGAAGCATCGTAAATTATTTGATAAATTACCTTAATAATTATTACGATCGCCACAAATAACAGCAATAAAAGTTGCTGAGTCGTCATTGTGTTCTTTCTGTTTGTAGAGCCTATAGGAAAGCTAATGAGACGTTATGACAGCAAGTGCCTCTCGACTTGGTGCTATTAATTGTTTCAATATTAGTACCAGCTCTTAGGCTGCTAGTGAAAAGAATGATTGTTTATTTAACAGCGGTTAACAATAATTTTCTTAATACTATGCTAAATAATTATAAGTTACGCTAAACGCTGGCTGGATATTTTAAATTTAAACATATTTCTGTGACCTTCACAGTAGGCAGAGTCTGTATCGTGAGAACTCAATACGATTGACACCTCTTATCGTGTATCTAGTTGACATTTTAATCAATACTTGATTAATTTTGTGTTTACATTTTTTTTACTTCCTTCTTACCTAGGTGGCGCCACGTTATTGGAATCTCGCTCTCAAGATTGTGTTTTTTTGTGCATGCATATTTTTTTGTTCATGGTTTGGAAGGAGAATTTTTTCGTTCACGACGGCAATGTGACGGTAGTTCAGTTATAATCTATTTACGTTATGATATGGAACTATTTGTACTTGTACGTAGTAGTTTAGTATGATTTATTAAACATTTACTTTGTTTCCAAAGCAAGTCCACCTCTGTGTTGATAAAGTATAGGTATATATCTGAGGCAAGTGTTTGTATATGGCGGGCGAAGGGCACGATGTTAGGACGAAAGTGTGATGACCCCGTCTCGCCAGCAAACCTCTTATACCTACTTCTTGCCAATTGTAACCGGACTCTAAAGTAATGTTAGTAGAAGAGTTGTAAATAAGGCATGCAGATTTAGTATTTGAGACGAGTCGCCTTTTTGACCTAACTTATTATGACTATGCGGGTTTAAACAGAGTACCGTAGAACGAAAGCTATGCCAACTTACATCCACTTTTATCCTCTCACACATCACTGAATACTCACTTTTGTGTGGGATCATTAAATTAAATATAAGTACCAAATTAAATGAGACCTTATTCTGGTCGCGCACGCTACCCGATCGACTCGATATCGCCGGCAGGGCGTGAATTATCGCTCTTCATTATCTGCGAACCATTTATTTTGCACAAAACTCGGCGGCTTATCCTTTGAATTAAATTAAAACAACCCGGGTCACCAGCGCGCCGCATATTTCATACTTGCCAGCTTAGCCCGCCACCTCCTACGGTCCCGTGCCTCCGAACACGTATTACTAAAGGAATTTCATGTAAATTGGACGCCTTATTTCACTTTTTGCTGTTTATTTTGGCATACCTGCTTCTCTTTTCGGCCACCGTGTGAATGTAACTAATGAAGCTGGATTCGAATATTGGAGTTTTAATTCGATGAGGCGCCTATACTGATTTACAGATATAGCGGTGAGTCATTTTAATTGTGTTTGGACATCACACCTACATTCGATAATTATTTACTAATGTAGGCAGAAATAATTTTTTTGATCCTATAAACCTGCAGCTAATGAAAAATACGTCTCATGGGTGGTACGAAAAAAAAACTTGATATACTTAATTACATCATAACAGACGATCTAACTTAAAATAGGGAGGTAAAGTACCGATAAAATCTGGTCACTAGAATGAAAAAAACAGCTGCTAGATTACATGAAACGTATCAGTAGGTATGCGAATGAATTGTGATATACCGCTAGCGTGACAGGAAGAGCTAACCGATTACAATGAGATCGAGATCGTATCGGACGATTCAGAGAACGAGGTAAATAATCATTGTTTTGCTGCCATGGCAATGAGCAACCAACATGTACCCTTTATGAAGTTACTAGCTGTTCCCCGCGGTTTCACCCGCGTGGGCTACAGTTTATCGCTATAAAAAGTAGCCTTTGTCCTTTCTCAGGCTCTAGACTATCTCTGTACCAAATTTCATTTAAATCGTTTCAGTAGTTTAGGCGTGAAAGACGGACAGGCAGACAGACAGAGTTACTTTCGCATTTATAATATTAGGAGGGAAGTCCACCAAGGCCACTTGATAAGTAGCAAATGGTTCCGTGGACTTTACTTTAATTCGTAGGTCTATGATGGATTTCGTCGACGTCGAATGTTACTGACAAATTATGATATATGGTCAGTATGGTCTTTTTAAAGAGTATACACTGATATTACAAATGTGATGTGACTGTGTATGTTTCTCACACGCACGTGAGCAAGCGGAGATTGTCGTGTGATTAACCTTCTTTTCGCGGTTTAGACCTCTTTTGGTTTGGACGCTTTTGAGCAAAAGACCCGAAGTCCCGAAGTCTTGGTAAGTCCATGACCACGAATAAATTAACGGACCCAGCACCAAGTTGTTGATGCTATAAAACGATAAATACATTGTGACTCCAAGAAAAATATTGCTACACGCTAGTTAACCTTTTTTCGATACATAAATAATGTAACCTAGGTATTACACTTTCAGTAGGTTGTGAAAATTGTAGTCAGCAGTAATTTATATATTAATAATACATTTGCAATGTTCTCTGGTCAAATGTTTTGTTTGTTTCGTTTGAGCAATTCAAACAAATCACGTTTGATTACATTCAGTAAATGAAGAGCGACACGTTTATCCTCTGTTGATGAACTGAAATGATGATTAAATAAATATCAATCTACAACAATTCTGTGTTTCGGATTCGGTTTAATGTTCCCATGGAGTATAAGTATAAATTGTTCAAATCAGCAACATCGCTAAGATGTTAATGTCTTAGTTTTTCATTTTACAAACATCATAAATGCAAGCACGTAAATCAATCAGTAAATCTCTATTTGCAATGAAGACGGTTTATTAACGGATAAAAAAAACGGAGTAAGTTCTCAAGTCGACGCGTATATATACATATATATTTTAATCTATTATTTTTTCCTTCAAATGAATTTGCACATGGTACTTACTTGTATATCCAGTTTGAGAATGTATAGAATGACGACCATCAAACGTCATATCCGTGCAAAGGCCACCGGTTGATGCACCGGCGCCGACGCAGCTGTGCGTATCACAATTAAGGTTCCCCAGGAATTAGAATCGTCTGGATAAAACAGTCAGATAATTTTTAAATTCTCGGCGCTCTTCTACCTACGCCAAATAATACCGATTAAAAAAACAATTGAACAGAATTTAATAATGTGGAACACAATGTTGAATTGAAATTTTAGCGCGTTAGAAAAAGAGAAAATTTAATTACTAAAAAAAATATAACATTTACCTTTTGGACTATTCATTCTATTCATTTTCTCTCAAAAGGATTGATCGGAATTTAGCTAATTTTTAGGTTTTTTTTATTAATGTGATTAAATATAAACAGACCTAGATCTTGATTGGATATTTTTGGATTAACGCGCGCTAGTGGTTTAATTATACAGACAGGTCTTTTTTTTTAAATTTATATTTGACAATATAAAGAAACAAATTAGGAAATTGACAACAGCTCCGTCAAACTATTGTCAAATTTTGGTTATAGAATCCAGCGGTAAATAGTTACCGGGACCCCTTATTTATTCTGTGGGGTATCGATGGCTCTTCCAGTTCACATAACTCTATAGTGCCAACTAGAGCGTCCTTGATTGGCAATTAGTAAAGCGATGTACAAAGAGATGAGCAGTTTAGGTATCAATTAGTTTTAGGTGTGGGAATGACCTGTGAGCCAGTGATAGCTTTAGTGAGAGAGACGTTGACATCTGATAATGTAGGTAGGTATACCAGTATGCGGCCCAGTGGCGGATTTACACATTTGCCTCCCGTAGGCTATTCAAATTATTTTGCCGCCCCTACTAATCTCTGTAATTCGATATCTTAGTTAATTGACACAACTTTTCTTTTTCAAAGCAATTTAGGATGAGACTTCCCCTGTCGAGCCGTCGCTCTAATAACATCTCTCTCGAACTGAACTGCCACCACGCAGTCCACGCAGCGTATGCCTTGGTGAAAGATAGGTACATGTTGAATGGTTTGTGGCTCCAAATTTGCCGCCCCTAATATGTGCCGCTCTAGGCTCCAGCCTACTCAGCCTGCTGGTAAATCCGCCACTGATGCGGCCGAATATGATAAGGCCAGTTAGTCAATGTGTGTAAGCAATTATTGTCTACCTTTCTCATTTATTTAAACTCCTACGGTTACTTCTTATATTACTCTAGCTCTAGCTATTATTACACGTGGTTTCACCCGCGTGGATATTTTAAAACAATAAAAGTGTGCATTGTAGAATTAAAAAAAACGGGTTAGTACCCCCAAATTTCAATTGTAAGCTAAATGGGCAGTCGATGAGGATTTGTAGTATTACTCCCTCGATTTTCCGAGTTCCAAAGATTACCATATTCGTTACATTCAAACTCACAAAGTTTACCTAGACCTCTTTATGATTATGTATAAGTACGTAATTAATTAGTATCGATGAATTACTTTTTTAAATGACTCAATTAAACTGCATAATCATGAATTAGATCAGATCAGTTTGAATGATTTTGTTGTTTTCAGTAACTTGATTGTAAAACATAATAACAAGAAATATACTCATGCACAGTGCACATAACATTATTATATCTCTATTGCACTTCCATCCGCGCTTACGTCACGTAACTCTACAACATCGTCATCAGGTAAGAATGGAACGCGAGTGAACTCGGAAACAGCCACAAAAGATGAATTTGCTGAGTCGAAACAAACAAAAATAAAAACCAATAAAAGCAAACGTTTTTTATAGCCGGAGGGGAGGGTGAACGCGTCGTAAAGAACGGTAATGCCAAGCTAGGCTTTCATAGTCTGCGAGACAATGTACTTCGCGAAATGTATGTGGGTACTCTTGAATGAGCCTGTTTTGGGAAATGCGTTGTGTTAAACATGAAGGAGTGGGCCGGATGTAAATTTCCTTGTTAAAGCCTGGATCTTATAGTGCCTCACCTCACCACGCATGGGGCTGAGGAAGTACCTCCCCATCCGGTTTGGAAAAAACGAAAACGTTTAACCACTAAAAAGGTAGCATTTTCTTTCTCTAATTTGAATAAAATACAAAATAGATCGTCTATTGTAAATCGCGTAGTTGTAAATAACTTTTAGTTTGTTTATTTTTTCGATCACAGTTACTTACAGATAAAAAAAAAAAAAATCTCTCGCTGCAGTATCAGTAGGTAGATCACATTATACTTAGAGACTTTTGTAGTTTCACGGCATCAAGGAGGATTAAATATACCTATTCATGTAGAAGGATGCTGTTGTTCAAGACATTCACAACACTATTGTAAACAAATTAGTCGAGTTACTCGCATCACCTCACTAAATCGTTCACTCTTAATTTTAAGTCTTTATTATCTGTAATCAGTTCATTGTCCTCTCACTACCTTTTTCATATTATACATTTTCATGCAGTTTTGTACGCAACTAAAATTTTGTCTTATCAAAATAAAATAATTATTATATGTAAAATAGGCTTATTATTTCACCTACACTGTTGTTGGCGTCTTAATTTGCTACTTACAGACAGCTGTACGGTTGCAAAAGAAATCAGAATTAGTATTTAGGATAGGTACATAAGTAATACTCGTAGGATAGGACAATACTTATATTTTAATGCGGGCAAGTGGCAACAAATAAAATAAAATGACTACGAGACAAATTTACTGTCCCATACAAGGAGGATGTTATCAATCAAACATACCTATACATAGATGATTACTATGCCCCTTGAATATTTATTAGCAGATACGATCGCAGCCGTAACAAGTTGTGTTTGCGTAATATTGTAATTAGTGGAGTGACAACGATAGTGTAATTTTATACCTACACGTGGTACTGATACGTATTCTGTGCCTATTCTCGTATCACAGAATAGATGTCTATAGGTAAGCACTATAATAGGTAGTAATTTGTGTAAAACATTGTTGCAGGAGCATAAAAATGAAGCCTGCAGTAAACAAAAGTCTTGCTAGGGGTATTTGTAAGCATAGAAAATAAAAATTATTTATTTGCTTTGTGTTTATTCTCCAAGTATTCTCCATTAGATCATAGTTCATTAGATCAATGCGAAAGTTTGTGTGTATGTTTGTTACTTCTTCTCGCTGAAACAGTTCAACAGATTTGAGCGTTTGGAATGGAGATGCATCTACTTTCCATCTCGGAAAAAGTTTCTGCTGGATAACGGGAAATCCCCGGGTGTTCATCAATCAAAAATAACGAAAAATAAGCGTTCAAACATTTTTAAATTATCCTAGCGCCCTTAATTAATATGTCATGTCATAATATGTAATATGTCGTTTTAGTAGTAAAGCTTGACATATTACTACTAAAATGACATATTTAGACATGACATGTCGATCCAAAACTGCAGATAACGGATCAGGATCGATTATTAATTTCTGGCGTAAAAACCTTTAAACAGTATTAGTATATACCAATCACCTGCGTAAACAAAACAAATAGATCATATTATCTATATTTATAAACGAAGATAAGTACTTACTTCAAAAGAGTCAATATTATAGAAATCAACACGAGCATGTGGTCGGGTTCGATAGGTAAACAACAAATATATAAAGGAACTGTGTGCCCAAGAGCTTTATCTAGAACAGTGGAGATACGAACATGTGTTAAATGTATCAAGTTAGTTAGACTACAATAGGTACAGAATGTGTTATCTAGTCTAAATATAAGCGCCGTCTATCTATACTAGTTTTTCAATTAAATTCCACGTTTAATTGAATTGATGCTCTCTCACTACATCACGTCTCGCATGGGATGGAGAGGAAAAACACAGAATATCCAATCAACATGACGCACTTTATCGTATTCATTATTGAGATATACCTAGATCTTTTTTACTTCCAACAGTAGGTACAGTCAACGACAAAAGTCGCTGAACAATCATACTTTTTTCTATTATCCTCATCATCTTATACACCAATTTTTGACCTCATCATCACCTAAAATCAGGTGTGTTATGTTGTGGTCAAAATTATACCATGTAAAATTTAAAAAAAACAATAATAATTACTGATTTGAAACACATTTGGAAAATCGAGAACGACTGTACCAGATGCATACACAGACAACTGTAGTTTAGGATCTTAAATATTAGGTATAAAAACATTTTTGGCACTATTTTGATGGTATAACAGTGGTGAGGGCATGCGACAACTATAGCAACCCGCAATGGGTCCGTCTGGTAGATTATGGCCCGAACTCTCTATAATAGAAGACCCGTGTCTCAGCGGTGAGAACGTAATAGGCTTATATTGACAATAAATAATTATAACACCTACATAAACACTATAAGCAACGACTAGGATTCGCTGTATTTACAGTATATTAAATGCTCAAAATCAATAAGGAACAAAAACAAGACTTTTTTTAAAATTTGAAATCTATACAATACTAGCTGTTCCCCGCGTGGGCTACAGCTTTATACATGCAAAGTCTCAGCCCGATCGGTTTAAAATTGACAAAGTTTCATACAAACTTTTATCCCCTTGGGGGTAGAGTTAATCAAAATCCAATCTTATCTCCTATTGCCTACGTCATAATATCGAAAAAAAAATCTTGAAAAAACAATTGAACAAGCTAAGAAGTAGTTAGTGGTGGTAAATATTGTAAATAGAAACCGTTGCAATATACTCGATGTTAGTTCGTAGGCTGATTACTTTTAATTTATCCTCATATATCTACTTCCTGGCATTTCTTACGTTGAGTGTTTCAAGTAGGTACGAGTACTTCGTTACTGTATGACTTGTCTAGCTTCCATACTAATTGACTGAATTAATTGGTTTTCTGATTGCGTGTAATCACAGCAATTAGGACGTATTTTGCATATAAAATAGCTTATTTGTCACCAACAAACAACATCAACATTCTTGTTTAGTTTTATTGAAGACCTTAGACGCTACGGGTCAAATAATAGAGCATTGAAAAATAACATCCCGTGTATTTGTTCCTTGTCTAGGTGTAGAACCGTGTAGTTTCTGATACTGTGGGTACAGGGAATTCTAGTTAAGGGTCAGAACAATGTGTACGTGATTAATAATAATAATAATGCCCACACAATCACATACATAGGCTCTGACCCCTAACTAACTAAATAATAATAATATAAAATAATATTATTTAAAAAAATGCAACCTACATGTGTTTTAACTATTTTTTCCAAAACTGTGTTAATCACCCACCTACGCTGAAACGATAGAGTCGTGCGAGTTTCCAAAATAAACTTATGAATGAGTTTCCACGTAATGTTTATTTTGGCACATGAGTCGAATGCATCTCTTTGATCTTAAAATTTGCTATAAATAAAACGAAAAGTTTTAAAAATATACTGTTTATCTTCTTTGTAATTTTCAAGAGCTAAAGCGGATCTACCTTGAAGAAACATCTGCATCGTACATTGGATAAGTCTGCGGAAAATGTAAGTTTTCTTTGAGGTTTGAGCGTTAGTTTATTATTACAGTTAGTAAGAACAAACTTAATCGTGAATTAAAGTAATAATTTCCTAACTTTAGACATCAAAACAATAGCATCATAGAATAGAATACACATAGGTAACATGTTTAAAGTAAGTTATTACTTTCAGTATTTTATTAATGCTTAACATAGCTTTGTGGTAGGGCATTTTCACGTGCTCGTCTGGCTAGAAAAGACGTAAGAACCGTTGATTAACCAAATAAATACATAAAAGAAAATGAAATAAAGTGATCAGCCCATTGCAGCATGTAGTACTCTATACTTATTTTATAAACCCGCTGTCACATTTAGGTGTCCGTTTACCACAGTGAAGGAAAAAGGTTTGCCAACGGCAGTGGTCGCACCAAGACCCGGTTTCGCAGGCGAGGCATGTAACTCATACAATTCACACCCTTTGCAACCCTGCCCGCTAACATTCACACGTATTTCTGTTAATATTATATGACGTGCTGAAACTCTTTCAAGGGTAGGTACTTTATATGGTTGAACGTAGAAAGATTTATAGACCTTTTTAATTTTCACACGACTTCTAAAAATTATCGCCACTGGTATCGCGGCAAACAGTACAAAGAAAAAAATAATATAACTTAGGAATGCGTTGCTTTAGATCTGCATGATGATGATCAGCCATGATCGAAATTAGGTCCGGTCGCAGCTCGTGACGCGCGTTTTTGATGTAAACAACGAAGTTGGTCTCGTGACGTTTTCTAAAATATGAATAATGTACCTACAGTAATGATGGCAACTCGTGATCTGCCTTACAGAAATAAGATTTCGCGTCACAATAGATGAAATGTCAATATAAATAACGAAATCTGGATGACACTGAATAGTAGTAGGCAAGCGTGACGCTTACCATTACGCGTGTGACTTTCTCTTTTTAACAAATAATGATAGTACTTGGTATATATACAGAAAAAAAATTGACTGTTAGTTTCGGATAACTTAAACATTATTGAACCGATCTTGATAAACTTACTCGTAGGTATGTAGATTTGATTTGTAGTTTGAATTCTGGGAAAGAATACTTTTTATTTTGATAAACTGTAGCCCACGCGGGCGAAACCGCAGGGAAGACTAGTAACTGACGATTGAGATTAACAATTGATTTATTTCATTAATAAACAGCTTTAGTTGCTGTGTATCACCAGTAGTCACACGAACAAAATGCGAAACGCAATTTACACCTGCCGCTGTTTTCACACATATTAAACGCGAATATTTATTGCTAAGCCTTTGTCAACTTCACGGGAAACGTACAATGTGAATATAAGTACAATATATTGCTTATAAAATAAATTCCTTTCTTTACAGCTTAGGCTCTTTAAGCATCGTTTGGTTTTAGTGTTTTATATTGAGCTGTATACTTGGATCTAGCTTTTTTTACGTATATTTAGAAGTAGCTAAGTGTAATCTCACGTTCTACCTAAACTCGTAACTAAAGTTCTACAAATGTCGCTAAGAAATTATTTACGCATGGCTTGCAAAATGGTTGAAAATTCGGTTACTAGATTTAATTGGTAGACAGATAGTTAGACAACTATGAAATGAAGACCATTTCTCTGCGGCACGAAATGGTTCGACATAGCCACAATTTCAAACTTGGTACGAGAAAATGAAGAAAACCAATGTCCAAAAACATTTTCGGTCCGTTACTAGTTTATATCTGTGTCTTTATCAGCCTATAACGTTCCCACCGCTGGGATAGCGCTTCTCTCAGTGCGGTAAACCAAAATACACTAATGAAATTCTTTATATGCAAGGATGTAGATAACTTGTATGCAAGCCAGTGCAATACAGTTTTAATGTTGTAAGCATCTTATCACAATAAAATAGCGTTCTATCTGCAATCACTTATCTACCCCTGACGTTAATGCTAAAGGAAGAATATAAAGCTGCTATAATATAAGTAGAAGAACTTACGCGTGGGCTATAGATAATGTTTTAAAATGAAATTGGAAATGTATGTTGTCATTCCTCGGTTTTATGGATGTAATGATTTTTTGTCTTCTTACTGGGTGATGTGATCGCTAATCGACAAAAAAAAGCATAAAAAAAGCCTTAATATTGAAGCTGATTCTAAATGTTGACTGATTTTGAAACGATAGTAGCTCAGTGGTAGGTGTCGTGAGGAGGAAAAGCGCGGATATGAACCATAGCTTGGTGGTAGAGTTCACTTTTTAGTGCTCCCCTGGCAAGCTTCCACCCTCAAGATAATAAAATGAGTTAGCAAGCAACGCTTTCGATACATACAGGCAGCCCAACTTGAGAGCTAGCTGCTAGTCCAGTAGGAACTTGGCACTAGGTTTGATCACATTGCGGCTTAGCATCAGATAACTTGCTGTCCAACGTCAAACTGTAAGAACAAATAAAATAAAATCTTAAGAAGAAATTCTTTTGAAAGTCTTTTAAATAATAAATAATTTACAAGGAAAAATCGAAGAAAGCGCTGTCTCTGTATTAGAGCGAAAAAACCGGCTACTTGTTAAATAAAGGAGAGCTGTATGACGAGTTAACTATACATACTCTACATTTTCATTTAATCTGACTTCTTTTATAAAAGACCGGCGTCGCCTTTAATTATTGGTAGCCTTTCATTTCACCTCATTAGAAAGACAAAGGGCATGAATTGTAAAAGGTACAATTGCTGAAGAAAATGCCCTAATATTAAAATAAATCCCCCAGCCAGGCTCAAAACCTTTGGCATTAGGTTTTTTGTGCAGACCTTTGTATAGTCAGTAGTAAGTAGCTGGTAACTGAAAAAGCTATAGGAAGGTAGGTAGGTACATTGCTTTTGTGTTTATTCATGTCACGTAATGAAATTCAACGGATTAGTAGATAAGCAAAAGTAATTTCTTGTCTTGGCTGACCTTAATTGTAACACGATACATACCATCTGCTACTTTCTCAATTGCATAATTAGTGAAAAAAAATTAGGCAGCTAAACGAATTTAAGCAAGCAGCATAAATTGGTTTCGGAAGATCCAGTAATTAAGTACTTGGTGTTCGTTATTACCGGACTACCCGTAGTATTGATATGGATAGTTAATAATGATGCTGGTATCATTTAAATAAGTAGATATTATTTTATATGAAAATTCAAGGAAAAAAATCTGAAATGCGAGTTAGGTTTTCTGGTAGACCATGGATAGACGGTGCTAGCGATACATGAATATATTTTTTTCGCATTTGTTGAATAAAGCAACATACAGCCAAACACGGTTCAGCGGCGGTAAGCCAGAAGTAAAAAAATATTGTGTGTCAGCCACACAGCATTTGCCAAAACCAACTATCACTTCACTTCACTGCTTTGAGTCATAGGCGTTCGATAAATTACAACAAAACAACAAGCAGATTAGATAAATGAAATGTTTTTTTTGTAGAATTTGCTAGCTTTGTGTCCCTAACGCCATCTATCGGAATTCTATGAACATATTTTTAAATTGCCTTTTGAAAACTTCCCGTTACCCAATACAATAACAAATCTTATAAATTTCAAAATCAAAATCAAAATCAAAAATATGTTTATTCAATAGGATACATTGTGATCACTTTAAAACGTCAACTTAAAACTAGCTACGCCTGTTCCAACCTCCTTACGCCGGCAAAAGAACAGGCAAGAAACGCCCGGCAGGTAATTTTTTTGGCGCGATCACATTGACAATTTTATTCTTATTACTAATTGATTGAATTGGAGCAAGTTCACTAAAATCCCAAGCTTTTTTTTTTTGTCATCTAATAGTCCGATATTTTTTATTTAGCTTTACTAATAATAAGATTTCTCTTGTTTGGTTGTACACATTGGGATATGGGAACATGAATATTAACGAGTTGCGGGATCACAACCAAAGCAGACCAGACCCCACAAGCAGCACCCGTTCACGAGTTGACGCATGTGCCAGCCATCGCTCTCCTCGACCATATGAGAGGGAAGAGGGCGACCCGACACATGACGCCGCTGCAAGCAAAGTCACTTTCGTGAGCATGACTGTTTTGGCTGTTTACCGAAAATGGTTAGAATAGGGGAAATAGGGAGAATAGATAGATAGAAAGAAAGATAGATAGATTAACTACAATCCCAAGCTTGTTTGTCATCTAGATAGTCCGATATTTTATAATAAGCTTTACTAATGAGATTTCTCTTTATACGAATTTGAAATTTTGTTATAGACAAGTCTTGAATTTCACTTGGGATTTTGTTGAAAAAGCGTACACATTGACCTTTGAACGAGTTGCTAACTTTATGGAGCCTAGTGGTGGGTACAGCAATTTTATCTTTGTTTCTAGTATTAAAATTGTGATAATCACTTCTCTTTTTGAAGCTATTTAAATTTTTCCGTATGTACATTACATTTTCATAAATATATTGACAAATAACTGTCATTATTTTGGTTTCTTTAAACTTAATTCTTAAAGATTCTCTGGGGCCCATGTTATAAATCGCACGAACAGCTCTCTTCTGCAATACAAATATGGTGTTAATATCAGCAGCGTTTCCCCACAGCAATATTCCATAGGACATAATGCTGTGAAAATAGCTGAAATAGACTAGTCTGGCTGTATCAACGTCAGTAAGGTGACGGATCTTCTTTACAGCATATGCTGCAGAGCTAAGTCTGCTCGATAGACTGACAATATGTGGACCCCATTGCAATTTGTGATCTAAAGTTATGCCTAAGAATACTGTAGTCTTGACAAGGTCCAATTCTTCGTCCTTAATTTTTACATTTGTTGGTACTTCTTTAACATTGGGCAGCACAAATCTCAAGCATTTTGTCTTTTTTCCATTTAACATCAAATTGTTCGCATCAAACCAGTCTGTAACTTTGGAGAGAGCATTGTTCACGTCGTCAGAAATGTTATGTTGTCGCTTTAACTTAAATAAAAGCGACGTATCATCAGCAAACAATACTATTTCGTGATTGTCACTAACAAGGCTGGGCAAATCATTGATGTAAACTAAAAACAGAAAAGGTCCGAGTATTGAACCCTGCGGAACTCCCATTGTGACTACTGACCCCGAGGATCGCTTCCCGTTCACGTCAACTCTCTGAATCCTATCACTAAGGTATGAGGTTACAAGGTCCAGAGGAACACCTCGAATACCATAGTGCCGGAGCTTCCTGATCAGTGTCTCGTGGTGAACACAATCAAATGCCTTGGACAAGTCACAGAACACGCCTAGAGCGTCCCGTGACTCCTCCCAGGCATCATAGATGTGAGTTAATAACTCGACACCAGCATCAGTAGTAGAGCGACCACGCGTAAAGCCAAACTGTTTTTGATTAAGTAATTTGTTTGCTGAGAAATGTCTTTGCAATTGATTTAGAATAAGTTTTTCGAATATTTTACTAAATGTTGGTAATACTGATATTGGTCTAAAGTTAGTAGGGTCAGTCGTTGTACCCGATTTAAACAAGGGTGTTATCTTACTATGTTTCATCAGATCAGGAAACACGCCGTCGTCAATACATTTGTTAAATATTAGGGCTAATTCGGGTGCAATCATTTCAATTAATGGCTTAACAACGGTCACGGATATACCCCAGAGGTCAGTAGTTTTCTTGACATTAATCATATTAAAAGCTTTTACTACATCTTTGCAACTAACATAGTCAAATTGAAAAGGAATTTCGCACTCTGGTACATTTGTTTTTAACATAGATTCTGCAATGGTGTGCGATGAGTTTAAGAACTTAGTAGTAGAGACTGGAATGTCAGTGAAAAAGGTTTCAAATGCTTTAGCTACTTCAATGTCAGTCTTGACACTGGTATCGCCAATATTTAGGTTGTAATTATTAGCTTGAGACCTGACTTTGCCAGTCTCACTATTTATAATTTTCCAAGTTGCTTTAATTTTGTCATTACTATTTTTAAGCTTAGAACTTATATAACGAGACTTTGCAATGTGACAGACCGTCTTAAAAATTTTTGAGTATGTTTTTACAGTTTCTTTAAACTCATTACTAGTATTATATTGTTTTTCACTGTAGAGATCGTACAGCTTTTGCCTGCTTTTGTGAATACCAACTGTAGCCCACTCCGTAAAATTAGGTCTATCAGAAACCATGATCGTTTTTGGAGTAAATATCGTGTTGAAAGCTTTGCTAAATACGCTGAAAAAAGAGTTGTATAAATCATCAGCATTTCTACGATCCGGTAAAAAAGGAAGTTCATCGATCAGCTTTAATTTTATTTTCTCCATCCGATCAACGGTCTCTGGTACATATGTGACAGATTTTTTTCCATTAATTTTTATTTTATTTTTAATTGTAATTAATTGACCACAATGGTCTGAATCTAATTTACTTATTACACTTTGACTAATTACATTCACATCTGTAAAAATATTATCTAAACAAGTAGCCGTAGTGGCAGTTATCCTTGTAGGCTCCATAAACAAATTTCTCAAATTAAATGATTTAAATAAATTAGTTATTCTCGTACTTAGAGTAGAAACATCCAAAAGGTTTACATTGAAATCTCCACAGATAATAATTTGTTTATTTAACTTGGATATTTTGAAAAGAACTTCCTCCATTAACTTTTCAAAATCATCATATGAACTAGTTGGAGGCCTGTACACACTTAAAATAATGAACTGCTCCAATTCTACACAAGCTATTTCGATTATTCGTTCAGCTGAGTAGTGGACGATGTCTTTGCGTTCTTTGAATTTAATTTTTTTATTTAATAGTATTAATGAACCACCATGAATTGCATTAACTCTGCTGAACGAACTACCAACTTGGTGATTGTTAAAACTAAATATGTGTTCATGATTTTTGAGCCAATGCTCAGTAATGCAAAGAATGTCAATGTTATTGTGATTCATGAACAACTCAATTTCTAAACATTTGCCCTTCATCCCTTGAATATTCTGGTGGACCAGGTTGAATTTATTTACATTTTCGTTAACTATGATTTGTGATTTTGGGCAAGATTTGTAAACAATATTTTTTGATTTAATTGGGCTAGAGACTTCCTCTATTGTCATGCCACTATGTTTAAATTATTTGGAATTGTTTCCAACTGTTGAATAGTGTTGTCAAGACAGTACTCAATAGAGCACATTTGTTTAGCCAAGTTATTGGCTGTCTTATTAAAATAATAAGATAGCGAATTAGCTACCCGTTGTTTATAATACTTTTTAAGACAATAACTGTCTTTGGTCAAAAAATATTTTTTACCAACAATATTGTTAGTGTCAATCAGATTAATTTTATTATAATTACATGACAATTCATGTAAAGTCAAATTTAACTTATACCTAAGGTTGTTTTCTGCTTGTGACAAACTGTGACTATAGGGGAAGGTAAACAATATAATTTCATTTACTTGTAATAATCTTAACGTTTTAACATATTCATTTAGCTCATTTTCATTGACATTTCCTCTATTCCCAATTAAAATTATCAGATTTGAGTTGTGGTTATATTTATATTTTTCTATTTTTGGCATCAACTCACGCAGACTAGAATTGGGCATACAATTATTTATGAGCCGGCATCCAGTGTTCATACCTACTCTTGAACCCATATGCTTACCAATTTCATCGCTGAACATAACATAATTTGTTTCATTTACACTATCACCAGACAAGACATTCAAACTGTCTGACATTTCTGGTAATGATGAAGCAGTACAAACCGGCATTGGCTGTTTTGTGAGTTGACAGTCACATGCTGTGTCAATATTTGACTCAACACACTCTAGGTTGCTGTGGCTCAATTTGAGCAATTCATCCATCGCCAATATATACTCCTTCATCATGTACTGAGACTGTTCATAACGGCCACTGATAGTAATTAGTGAAGTCTCAAGGCTGGTGATTTTTGTTTGCAGGTCCTTTATTTCAGATTGATATGTTATGCTGGTAGTTTGCAACTCTAGTTGATACATTTTAATGTTATCTAATAAAGCAATTTTATTTCTTTTGTTTTTTATTGACTTCACTAAATTTTTTTGGCTCTTTAACAATTTTTTTGTTTTATTGATAATTTTTTTAATTTTAACATATTTCTTTAGTTTGTTTCTGCTACAAGGGTAAATAGTTCCCACTGTGTCATCATTTGTAAGGTCAATAGTATGAGTGGTTCCCACACCCCCTGCAGCAGAGACGGGAAGTGAATCCCTACGGACTAAAACTAATTCATTAAAGAGACTAAGGGTTTTCAGTGCAGTACTGTCTTCTGTTCTCTCCCTGAGCTGAGAGATTACACGGTGAGCTTCCCGGAGTTCCCGTTCCAAGGTAGATATTGTCTTCAGGGCAAGATCGTACTCAGCAGCACACTGATCAAACCTGTCTATCGTTTCTTGAAGTCTGTCCCGTTCTTCAAGTATTGAATTTTGTTGTGAGTGTAACGCCGATAACTCACTTTTTAATTTATCATTTTTATTTAGGGTTTCAATCATAATTTGCTCATTGTCATCTCTTTCTCTGTTGAGTTGATCACACAATTCCTTGGTGGCCTTCAGTTCTTGCAAGGTCAAGAGGAGTCTGTTGGATTCCTCTTGACGAGATAAAGCTCTTCTAGTCATCATTTTGAGGTAAAATGTGAGCGATTAACAGATCCACCAACAAATTATTTGGCCAACAAGTGAGGTTATAGTTTGGAAATATTGTACTTACGTGATTGTTTCCGTTCTAATAATCATACGAAAGATGTATTGCACGTATATAAGTCACACAAACACAGTAAACACTTCCAAACCGAGATAACAACGTCACAATTTTAAACTAAACAAACGAAAATGCCTCAACAATAAGTTGACATTTACATAAAAAATACTAAAAATTTCACTATTAATACTACCTAAACACGTACATTAGTTTGTTTTATAGCAATGAAATTGGTAAGGGTCCAATAATAGTACGTAAAACAATTAAATTAATAAATTTTAACGGGACAGGTTTTAGTCAGCTGTTATTCGTAGGGTTGCCACAAGCAAAAAAAAAAAAAAAAAAAAAAAAAAAAAAAAAAAAAATCAATCCTCTAAAGGGCGCAAGTTAAGGTATTGTCTAAATATACTTGTTCTTCTGTTATTTGCCATTCAACGATTCACTTGTCACACAATATTGACAGCTGCTGTCATAATAATAAGGAGTTTATTCGCATGACACATATCGTATTTATCTCGAGACATGAAAGGTATTCGCAATATTGAATTGGAAATAGAAACGTCGTCAGCTGAGCATTTTGTAATGTTTCCTGCTCAAAGTTCTTATTTAACTGCCTCGTTTCGTTTGAATTGATATCTTGTAAATTGCATAATTTTTCTTTTGAACCACACACATGTTTAAAATTTTGCGTTACATTTAAAACATGTTTGGCATATTCGAAACACCTTCAAATGTTTTAGTATTGTTGAGTATATTAGCTGCAAAAGCTTCACACCATTAACAATTAGTTAACAAAACCATGACGTCATCAATTAAGTAGTAAAACCACTGATTAAGACACGGCCAGTTGTTTGCTTTTAATTACCACTGTTACTACGGGTGAATAAATAATAAACAAGAGCAAATTAAATCGATCGCCATTGTTCCACCGCGGTCCGTCGAGCCGCGAAGCTTGTCGGCAACTCGGCACGGTGCTCGGTCACACAAAACAATGCAAAACTTTGAATAGGAGGGGGTAGAACAATATTGGAATAGACACATACTATGCGTTTTGATAGATAATAATGAGCTAGCGTTTGACTTCTACCTGCACCTAGAGTTGAATGATAATGGTAAACATTTTTTTATGTGGCTTATTGCAGCTATCATGTATTTCTTCTCACTTTGTACGGATAGCCAACAAGTTTACCGACACTTGACTGTGACACACCATCGCCGAAGATGGAACGAACGTTACGAAAGAATATTTTTTTTGCAATACTATAATTGCTTAATTAGAGTTTAAGTGCATGATGACGTTTTGATGAAGGAAGAGAATTCGCCAGCCTGTCTGGAGAAAAGGAAGTGGAGCATAGAATTGCGATGACTGGCCGGCGAGTAATCTGAGACTCAATCACAACCAATTTGACTCAATCACCCGAAGTCAACCCCTGCAGTCGGATAATTATGATGTTCATTAAACTCGCCTTAAACAAACATTTGATACCCGCCCGATCGGAACCGCAGATAAAACCCCATTAATATACACGTCTGTTGACGGCATCTCGGATGACTATGATCATAATATTGGATAACGTAAAACCCAAACGTGTTTGTAAACAGAACGAAATGCAAACTCTTTACTGTGTGCCGCATAATATCTAACAAACGGGACCCACTAATTTATTACACGAGCGTTTGCAATGCCTGAATAGGACTCGTTTACCAAAGTGCTTCAAATTTGATTACGTGAAAATTGTTCGCGAGTGCACTCTCGAAATAATATATATCAAATTCACCCGCAGAGACATTATTGAAATAAAACATCAATGCAGTCAGCGCGTGCTAAAGCGCTGTATGGGAGCTTGACTCGCACGCGAAGTTAATTCTTATTACTTTTTAGTAGAGCTTGTTTTTGTAAGTGAAGTTAAAGCAGAAGCACTGCGGCGGTTCGCAAGTCAAGCGCCTACTTCGTGCAAGGTTTTCTTTTTGTTCCCGCTGCAAAGTTTTATTTTAAATCCGCGGCTCTAACGAACCGAGCTCCTATTACACGCGACGCGCCGCGGCTGCAGCTGTCGCGTCACGGAGTTGCGACCACAGAATGGAAACTGCGACTGTACCGGGTCTTGCTCAACTCTGTTCAATTGCCGCTAAATGTCATCTAACTCCATACAGCTAAACTGTTCTCGTAATTTACAACGCAATATTCGCAATTGAATGTTAGACATTACGAGGGAGTCGATAAATTGTGTGGCCGATTGTGACATGTGTAAAGGTACATAAGTCACTGGAGGCGTTTGTAGCGGCGGGCGCGGCATTTTGTTGTTATGGCGCATACATTAGCGCGCATTCTCACGACGGAACCCGTTCCTGAGCCGCACATCGTCGTCGTCGCAGCTCGCGCGAACCTTTTGCTGTTCCTATACAAATTCAAGCGCCTTCGTTTCGTTTCGTTGACTTTTTTGCGCGATGTCCAGTCTTCAAAACCCACCGCCTCCTTGTTCTAAGCGAATTGACGGTGCTGTGTCCTGTTGCTACGTGAAAATATTTTAATCTCAAGATCTCCGATGCGATTTAATACTTCTTTTTTATTAGGAGACAAGGGAGACAGGGCTATACAAGGGACACTAAATTAAACAAGACTGCAAGTGTTTTATTACGGTAACTTCGCGCTTCGACGTTAAAATTTATAGGTCTTTTGTAGGCGGCAGTGGCGCTGCGTCGCTGAAATGAAGCGATCTCAGCGGATGAAGTTTCACCGCCAAGCATCGCACTTACTGCCGCGATCGCGCCGCGTGTGTAAACGCTGCGAAGTTTGTAACGCGTAAAGTTTCGCGATGGAGCATGTGCAAACGTTCTCGAAATAATACAGTGGTAGGGTAACGACTCGCGGGGCGCGGGAGCGTGCTAAATTCGCATGCGGCGTCGTCGCGGCGACCGCCGACGCATGTATGCCGGTTCTAATTTAGAATTAGCCGGAAAGCCCAACGGCACGCCAAACAGTCTGCCCCTGTACTGCGACACTGATGACTGCGTTCGCTTTGTCACTAACCAACAACTGTTCGTTTGTTACAGGTAATTATGCAGCGGATGCGGTGACACAAAACGCCCACAGAAATAGCACGTGCGCTTTGTCACCGTGAGTATTAGCGTCAATAGAAAACTAAATTACAATTTCGTTTGCCACAAAATAAACGACAAATTATTTAGTGATTCTTAAGACGCACGCTTCGTCCTTAAGCCGCATTACCGACGACCTCCAGAGAGCTGCTCCCATTAATTTGCTCAAGAGATCACATAACTGATGTAAAAAGGTTGAATAAATTAAGTGAAAATACGTGTTACCGCTTGGGGATTTCATTAAGAGGATTAAGTGTCGTAATTAGACGCTTCCAGGGCTCAGCGGGGCTCGTCACATTCTGCGCAGGTGACGTCTGTTTGGGGCATCGACGTTTATTGATATGGTTTTTGTTAGACCTTTCTTGCGTCGTCTCATGAGAATGTACAGGATCTTGGGTGGAATTGCTTTCGAAAACTTAATAAGACGCTTCAACACGCTGTATGCAAATGTTACTTTCAAAGTAGGCTTTTAATGCCAGGGGTTATTATTATTACCTAAAGTTTTAATATTTTCACCTAAATGGATAAAGTCACTTTAGCTGTGCCCGCGGTTTTAGCCGTGTTTACATTCCGATAGAATTTTGGTCACAATCGTGGATATCGGATATCTACGATCATAATAAAACATGAACATACACACTCACAGTATTTTTTTAATAGTAATATTTTTTATTACTATTTTTTTAATCGGATCGGTAGATTGGGAGATTACCTCCTACATTCAAACTCAAATAACTTTACCTTTTTGCAATAATGTAAAATATAATAATATTTTAGTATAGGTTTAATATAATATGTTGCGCCGTCGCCGCGTCGTCCAAGCCCGAACGGCTGATAGTTCAGCGACGGACGTTACATAAATAATGGCGTAGCGGCCCGTAGCGTCGTAGCGGGTCGTAGCCTCGTAGCAGCGAAGGGCGCCTAGACCTATCACACTAGCGCGCAAGGAGCGTTGTAGCGTAGTGGAAGGAAAACCGTGATTGAAGGCGGCCACCAACCTGTAGTGCGATTCTAATTCACTCGGATTCGACGTCACTTTTGCTTCACGGAAACTTTTTCCGAAAGCAAATAGGTGGCGGAAACTTTTCCGTGATTGAGCAGCTGGTTTGTCAAAATAAATACCAGTTTCCAAATTCAGATTAATGAATCGTGTCTAAAAAAATCTGAAGGATTTTTTTCCGAATCCGTGGTCGGAAAAGTTTCTGTGTGAATTAGAATCGCACTGCTGATCACTGCTGTAACAATCTAGCCTTTATAAGGTGGGTTAACTTTCGGCTGTCGATCTGCCAACATTTTAGTGCTCGCCTGGTTAGCTACCTCACTCAAGTTAAAATTTGTCTCCAAGTGTCTATTGGCGTACTTCTTTTGACAGACTTTCAACTACATCGTAGATATAATATAGATTTACTCTTTATTGGAACACCACAATACAGAGAAATTAAAAAAAAAAACAAGAACAACAATAAAACTTAATGGTAAGTCACAAAGGGCGGTCTTATTGCAACATACCATCAGGTAACTCGTGTTCAAAGAATACTAAGATATCGCGTAGATATAAAATAAATATTTTAATCCAAGCCATTGGTTTTGTTTTGTTCAAGTTAAAACGTCATATACCACGTGGTCCGTGGTACCTGCATACACCGCGGCAGTGCGATAGCGCCGCCAATACGATCGATGCTGGCGAGGCAATATTTCATTACAAGCGTAAGCACGGATTTCAATAATATATTGTGTTCTTTATGAATTTCATTTTTATCTGCAGCGCGCGCAGATGCTGAGAAATAACAAATGATACAATATAATACAATACTCGGAAGGGAAGGGTTTTGTAAAACACATTATTTAAGCCTGAGATATGTGCTGAACGCTTGAAATTGTAATTTGCTCGATCGCACTCATCTGTTTGTTTTAATATTCATATTTGAATGATGAGAAGTCAGATAATGTACACTGCATTACGCGGTTATACATTATATTATTAAAAAATAGCTGACACGGCGAACTTCGTATCGCCAATAAAAGTCACCTTTTAAACCTTCCCTGAACTTCCACAAATATTTCAATATCAAAATTATCCAAATCGGTTCAGCTATTCTCGAGTTTTAGCGAGACTAACGAACCGCAATTTTTATATTTTTATACATAAGAGAAAGAAGAATAATAAAAATAGAATAGGCTAGTTTTTATATTCGCCCATTCGGACAGGCTTAAATCATAACGACCATACCGCTTCATATGCTATAAAGCTGGATTAAATAATAAAGTAGAGCTTGGTAGATGCCTAGAGCATGTTAGACCGTAGAAAGAGGATAGCGGTACTTAATAAAGTGTTGTTTTGAGTGATATACGTTCAAGTTAGTACTTATTCATCGTTCAATCCTTTCGTATCCATAGACAACTATACGTTGTATAGGAATAGATGACACGTCAATCGATGCGAGATGGATGGCCCGAAACTGGGGCATCCACAGCTTTACCCAGCGTCGGACTGCCTGTGTCTCACTCGATTATGATAAATCGTATATCTCACCCTTTTCCTTATCCGATGTTTATGGTTTGAACCATATGTTTTTATCAGGTTTCATGAAAGGGTTTTGCGAATCGATAACAAACACATTTTCGTCCTGCATGTGACATTAATATTAATTTGTGCGCGTTTATAATTAGTAGCATGGGACCGTCGATGCGTGCTCTTGTTATTATTGTGTTCATGCATAATTTAATTTGGTAAAATTAAATACAATACTTTTGATCAGTGGTTGGCAATATTTTAGCACACACGGGCCACACAGCAGCAAAATAAAATCAAGACGGGCCGAAGATACATATTCATGTAGCACATATATTGAAGATATTAAATGCATAATGCAAAGTTACACATTATTGAACCAATATTGGCTTAATGATAAAAAATGAGATCTCTAAGAATGAACAAACTTAAACTGATGAGGGTTTGTGAGTGAAATGTTGATGTAGAAATTCGGAGAATGGTACGTATAATATGTTCATTAGTAAGACGAGAGCAATATGCGTTGTACGTGCATAATCTTGTGTACAGCCGCGACCGCATGCGGGAGGGCTGCGGGTGGCGGGCGGCCCACAAACCGACGGTTGCCGATCGCTGGTCTAAATTCTAGAATTTAATTAGTTAACTATATTATATTATCTGGTATATATACGAACCGACCAACGATCCACAAAGTTTCGTAACTTAAATTAAAACTATCACGGAGTTTAATTTAGACTTTATAGTTCATTATCTGTCCATTCTGAGATATTTAACAGCGTCGTATCACAGCTAATGCATAAATTATGATTAATTCTGATTTGATTGAATGTAATAATGTAATAATAATCTGGATGATAAATCCGAAGTCTACCCACGTATGTTCACAATCATGTATAATAATTGTTGTATATGAAATTAATTTTATTACTTTATTATTACTTGTTTTCCGTTATGATTTAAGTTGTTATATGTTGTAAAACGATTTCCATTTAAATTGGTTCGTTCCTTCGCATTAAATTCAATGTGTTAATGAATCGAGAATTATTTATATTAATATAAACAGCAGGGTGCGGAATTGTGAGTCGGTGGTTTCTTATGATTTTCTTTTAAGTTCGCTTCAGCAAGTTTTCTTTGAGTTCCCAAGACAAATTAATGTGATGTTTTCAGACTTTAATCTTTCTCGAATCGAATCACAAACTTAGATCAAAGTAAGGAAAACTAGTCCAATATTCCAGCAACGCCTAATAAAAGTGTAAGACTTAAAAAAGGTGTTATTACTTATATTTAACAAAGTCACAGCGACTTTTGTGATATAATAAAGTGACTGCAAGACCAAAATGGCGGCGGGTCACAAACATTTTTACAAAAAAAAAGATACAAGTCAGCTTGTTTGCTAATCTATTACATAAAAAAGAAGATGATTTTCATAACATACATAGGCGGAGTTATTTTATTACAACAAAAGAAGAAAAATCTTCTTTTAGTAGTTTCTTCATCTATTCTATAAATGACAAGGACTTTAACAAATACAATACTCAGAGGACCTTGCAGCTATTTTTAGCAGTAGTATAATAGTAGTATCTACTGGTATAATGTATTACGATAGTAATCTACTGCGGGTAACCACTGATGGTAGCACCAGGCATAATGGGAAGCTATCAAAATCGATTTCCATGGCGCTATCCATTACGGCGACTTCCTTTATTGCATAGATTATCTGCTGCGGCATTATGACAGTCATCTATTTGTTAAAGAACTGGTTGACTCCACGTTATTTCATTCTGCTTGATTTATGTTTATTGCTTACTGATATGAACTGATCGAATCACACTATAATCCATACTAATTCAATGTCAAAGTAGCTCTGTTTGTTTGTTTGTCACCTTTTCAAGCCTAAACAGTTTTAAGTTGACGTTTTAAAGTGATCACAATGTTGTATCCTATATTGAATAAATATTTTTTGACTTTTGACTTTTGAAACCCCTGAACCGATATTGATGAAATGGAGTATCTATGAAGGTAGTGTGAACAATGGGGAAGGACATAGGATACTTTTTATCGCGATAAATTGTAGTTCACGCGAGTGAATCCGCGGGGCACAGCTTGTAATATTTTAAAAGTGACATTTTGTAAAAGAGTATGTGTGTGTTTGTTACTGATTCACGCTCAATCGGCTCAAAGGATTTGAGTGAAATTTGTAATGAAGATAGCTTATACCCTGGTTTAACGCATAGATATTCAGGAATCACGAGGAAATTATTTTTTGACTTTGAAACATCACAGACAACTAAGTTCTGCTTACATAAATAAAATGAAGCCCAAACCAGAATTTACAGACCGAATATTTACACAGGGACATTAGTTTAGTAAGCTAACTTTTATGTACATAACTTGTTGTTAGTTAATATGAAGGAACGGTTTAGTCTACTGGATTAGTACGTGTGTAAATTTGTGAAGTAGCTTTATAGTGTTTACAGAAAATGGCACGTTGCAATGTAAATTAATTTGAGTGACACAATTATAATTCATTATTATTGTTATTTCCGGCAGCCTCACTTGAGAGCCAGTTTCCAGTCCAGAGCGTGACGCCATCTTCGACCACATCGTCACTTAACATCAGGTGACATGTGGTCAAACACAAAAAAAAAGGAAAACATGGTGATAAAACCATTTACTTGGGTGGTAGGGAATTTTCTAGTGCTTGCCTGCCTAGCTACCCAAGCACCTATTGCCTGCTTGGCGACAGATTCTTAACATGGTAGCTAGCCAGGCGAGTACTAGAAAACACCCTACCACCAAGCTATGGTTTCATCACGATGTTTTCCTTCACTGAAACTTCAAGTTCATTGTAATATTCGAACCACCTACGGGTCGCAAGTCGACGTTACTACCACTGAGCTGTCATCACTTGTTATTTATACCATTCGTCATTGAGCATTTACGATAATATTTTTGATTGCAAATCGGATATGCACAAAGCAAAACACTAGATTGCTTTCATCCAGCATATATATATTCAGCTAGAATAAAACATACTCGAGGCCTCTACCAAATGTCGTTTGATATGGTAAAAGCGCCATAACGACCACATCGGCCCATAATTTACATAATCCGGTGCAAATGGGACGGCAAAGCGCATAATATACTGTTATTCAATATTCAGTAGTCTTTGCTCGTAAAATATATTCTCAGATATGGGAGGCTTTTACCCACAGACTGATTTAACAATCGATATTTTGCACGCGATGAATTTGAAATTGGCGTGGAAATCGCAAAAAAACAACATGTATGCGCAGTAGAGTGGCCTGAAATAGGACTCAGCCCTCTATTCTTAAAAGCACCTTCTCTCGACCTTGTATAAAACCATGTAAAGACTATATCTATAGTTTAATGTTATAAAGTTAAAAAGCTGTTTTTGTTTGTATTTTATACTCTGAAGTATAAATATATACCACAGATTTTGAGCCTTCTCAAATGTATGTATAATCTGTGATATATAGGTACATACATTTCTCAATTCTACTGACATAGGCAGCGTACAAATAATAAATTAGTATTTTTATCTCAAAATAAAATATAGTCTGTAGACTTATTCGGTATCTTTTCATAAAACCTATAAACCATAACCTTCCTTTGGTAGCAAATGAAATCTGTTCCAGTATGTAGAGCTTCCTCACTTACGTAACATGAGGCTAGACAAGATATGAGCTCTAATAGATTTAATATTAAAGTTAAGACGTTTTTATATATTTTAGCCTCACTTGAGAGCCAGATCCATGCGTAACCTTCGACCAAAACGTAACTTGACATTAGGTGACTTGTGCTCAAACGGTCTTCTGTAAGATGTAGATCATGTAAAGTAGTATATATTTCGCTTATTACCGCGGTGCGTAACTGCGTTTTGGTTTATTTTATATATGAACATTTTTTTTACTGACGGCAAATAAGAGGTTCACGTGCATTTTTCTATAATTTACAGTTAAACAGCTGCTCCCGCGTCTTCCCGTTATCCCGCAGGAACCTTTTTCCGGGATAAAAAGCCTATGTGTTAATCTAGGGTATAAGCTATCTCCATTCCAAATTTAATCAAAATCGGTTTAGTAGTTACGGTGATACGTGGTAACATTCATTCATGATGATAGCATGCCTATATCTAATCTTGACTAGAAGGCTCCGAAATTATACTTATCAGATTACCTTTTTATGGACTATAAAATCTTCAACGCAGGTGGTAGGTATAACGTCGAAATTGTGCCAAATAATTTGACATGCGTGCGTAAATTCATGTTACCAGTTTCTGAGAAACCTTATAATAATATGCACGCAATGGCATGCAACGCATGCATTTAAATTTCATATGCGTGCGTAAAATGCTGTACTAGTTATTGAATTCGGAGAAATCTCAACTAAACTGATATTTGATATTTTATTAGCATCTATTCTGCAAACTGTATCTATGCCTACCTAGCTTTGTATAGCAGAATAATAATGCGCTTTAGATAAATTTACTTATAGTTGTGATGAATAGAGGAAAAAATGATTCCATTAAAAGTTACAAGGTATGAAAATATTGAACTAGTCATGTTATTTGACACTTTGTTGCAACGTTTTTATATTTGCTAATTTAATTTATATATCTGTTACTTTTTTTTACTTTCTACAGGATGTTTGATCGAAGCCTGATGTTTAGTCGAAGGTGGCGCCACGTTACATCTGGACATAGAACTGGCTCTCAAGTGACATTGTTGGAATACACCGATAACGGCTTGGCTACAGGATCTTAACTACAGGGTGATATCTAGCCAGGAGAAACCCCTACTACCAAGCTATGGCTCCATTACGATATTTTGCTTCACCCAAAGCTTAAGCCCATTGTAGGATTCGAACACATAACATACTAGCCGTTCCCCACGGTTTCACCCGTGGGCTACAGTTTATCGCGATAAAAATTATTCTATGTCCTTCCTCAGGATTCAAACTATCTCCGTACCAAGTTTCATTTAAATCGGTTCAGTAGTTTAGGCGTGAAAGAGTAACAGACAGACAGACAGAGTTACTTTTGCATTTATAATAAGTATAATAAGGGATGTCGCAAGTCTACGTCACTACTACTCAGCTATCATTGTTTCAAAATACTGAAAGAATATCAAAATGAAAACCACTTTTGATCACCTACTGTTTTTAATAACGAAAAATACATGGCATTCAAAGTGCACCAAATATTGATTCACCCCTATTCATGTTAAGGAGGGGTTGCAATGCCTAACCTACTGAAGACAATGCAAGGCCAGCCCCCTTACTTTCTATACTTAATGCGATTGAAGTCGGGCGTTTATCGTCTTTTGTCACGGAACCCTAATTATATACCTAAAACCGCATACTGTACACTTTTGCAAGGAAATATAATTATAACTGTACTTTTACATTGCAGTGTAGAAGGTAAAATGGACTTGAGGTATGGTGACGTCATTAAATGATTTTGTTACTAAACGTATTACATATTATATTGTTTTGGCAAGACAATACATTGTTTTGACTATACGAGTACCTACTGCCTAAATCATATGTCATTTCATCATCCTCATCATCATAATAAATGTGATGTAATATAATGATAATATGTATAATTTAATCTGATAATGTCATATAATATGTAATAGTACCAATTAATTTTAATAATTGCATTCCTAACGGAGCAGTTATAGCGATTTAAAAACTGCTAACTCCTACAATTTACCCATTTGTACTGGCAAATAAATGTTTTGATTTGATTTGATCATCAGCCGAAATAAGTCCACTGCTGAACGTAGCCCTCATAATTTATTTAAAATTATGATTTGTACCTATATTTGTTGATATTCACGGTCTCTTTGCCGCCGACGATAATAATAATTTCATGCCTTTTCTATATTATTGTAATAAAATTAATCGTCGAAATGTTTACTCTGTACCTAGATCCGGAGTTAAATAAACACAATTTGTCAAAAACTATCGTATCACAAATGAATGGAAAGGTCCCGTATTACCACGTAGTGATTATGTATATATTCTTGGGCCGTGTCTATTTTAAACTAATTGACCCTTTTATAGACGCCCACATTCATCGCCATCATATAACCTCTTTCCAGTCACTTAAGTAAAACAATTGGCGATCGATTACTAAGACGTACACTCAAAGAGGTCTTTCAAATAAGTTTCCTTTATCTCCGTCTATTACTGGACTCCATCGCGTTTAAAACAGCAGATGGTATTGCTAAGTTATATCGTATTAGCATATAGACTAGCTGGTCGCGATCCGCATAAATACTCGATATTTCTGTACCGAAACCACATGATACTGAATGTCGTATCCGAATGTTATTCATGTTTCTGTATATACTCATTTGAGAAGATCTCAATTGAGATGGGACTGACTGGTATCAGTTATTCTGGAATTGCTTCTTTTGGGATTACTTTTAGGTAATAGATGATTTTCTTTGTTGAATGAAGATAAAAGACTCACACAAAGTTCACGTAGGTAAAAAAGCACAGTTAATCGTCTCACATTTGTAATTTTGTACTTGTTGTAAGTACAATACAATTCAATACAATCTAACAAAACTATATCGAGGAGCAGAAAATAGCAAAAATTGTGAAGTTTCAAGTATATCGCTGCATATAGTATTGAAATAAAAACTTATACTACGTTCCCAATTACAACAGATGACAACTATCAAACGTAGTCTACATCCAAAACAATTTTGCTGTTGTTTGTACAACAATTAATGTAAAACAACGAATACTCGTCAATGGAGCTACGCTACCGTATCGTGAACAGAGTCGTCATGTCCTCCCGAGCGAAAGCCGAAACCAGAGCAATTCTCTTGAATATATAATACAAACCTGTACCCGCACAGAAAAACGGATGGGGTGAAAGCTTTACAGATTAACATAAAAACGTGTTAGGGTACACAACGTAGGTGGTGTGTATATTTTGTATCCACACTCAAACGTAGATATACGCAAACAACGTTAACAGATTTACGGGAAGGCCCTAGATCAACGCGATGCAGATGAATAGGCTCTTTTGTTTAGGTAGGGATGTTCATTACCAATTCATTAGCTAGTACGAATCTCACGTGAAAACAATTTAGAGGATTAATTAGTTCGCTTATGGAGAAGGGTATTGTGCGACCCGGAAATAGTAAAAGTATTTTATGTATGGCATCACTCATTTAGTTTTAGTTCGATATGATGATAAATGTTCATCTTTAATAGGTTGTGCATTTAGTATTGTGTACCTAGTATTTATGTTTTTAAATATGCAAGAAATAATGTAACAATTGGTGATAAACCAAACAAATAAAATGCTTCCTTCGAGAATGATTTTATAGCGATGATGGCTCAGTGGTAGTGAAGTCGGCTTGCGATCCGTAGGACGTGGGTTCGAATCCTACAATGAGCTTGAGCTTTCGGTGAAGGAAAACATCGTGATGAAACCATAGCTTGGTGGTAGGGTATTTTCTAGTACTCGCCTGGCTAGCTACCACCCTCTTGTTAAGAATCTGTCGCCAAGCACCTATCGGTGTGTTCCGGCAGCCTCACTTGAGAGCCAGTTCCCAGTCCAGGTGTAGCGTGGCGCCATCTTCGACCACATCGTCACTTAACATCAGGTGACTTGTGAAAAAAAAAAAAAAATGATGCCACACTACACTTCACTTTGCCACCATAGCATATTATAAATAGTTTGTAAGCACTTCCAGTTTGAAGGAAAACTTCTGAGCAATACTGGATCATGTCTCATGGTGACAAATGGAAGACCCGCAATTTTCTGGATGGCACTACAGTAATTATAATGGGCAGGCATAGCATTTATAATGAGTAAAGTGTTTTTGACGATTCTTTTCATAATAGCACGAGAGAATCAAGCAGTTTTCAGAATTAAAATAATGATTACACCGTAGTGTTTGTAGGTACTGGAAATTTAAACCACTTTTGAAATTTTATATCACTCTAAAAGCCCTAAATTCACCACATGTTGCTAATGTATAGCATTAGTTCTGATTGGAGTTAGCATCCGACCCAAGTGACCTCTTTCGAAAGTTTCATGTTACTAACATGGTAAAGCTGTAATGATACCATCTGGGCCTAACGAGTTAGAATTTAGATATAATAGTTTATAACGAGTAAGCCGATCTTTTTATAATTTTTGTATCTGTTTTCTTACAATACAAGGCTCTAACACTGACACTGCAGAAACATGCAACATTTACCGGCTTGAACTGGCCCAGCGTGAGAACATTACTGTGTGATGATGATGAACATAGAAATAACTATTATAATGTACTAAATGTACAAAAAAAGCAAAATATATCTTTTAATTTATTGGAATATAGTTGAATAGGTAGGTATACGAAATATACGCGGGTTTTGTATCAAATCTACTATTTGATGTCTAAATTTCTTATAGTAACACTAGTGACCTGAAACGTGGCTTCGCTCGCGTTTATTTTGCTAGATTTTTTTCCATACAAACTTTAACACATTTGACCCACTTAAAGAAACATTTTTTTATTCTGTCTGTGTTTGTGTGTCCTTTCTTCTCACAAAAATACAGCCTCCAAATCTCATAGCACCAGTTGCAGTGGTTGGCTGTGTAATTGTGTATTGAGATGTCGGTAAATCGTTCTGAACTTTGAATTTCATACAAAAAAACAAACATAATATAACATGTTGAGCTAGCTAAGTAGATGTATACCTACTTCAGCGGCATTTAAAAATCGTAAAAGAATTAATAGCGGATGTTCTACATTAATTTAATTGCAGCATTGAGACAATCGCGCGGAATATTCATGAGACGTGCAATGGATTGAACCCACGCGCGTATTTCCACGCCAGTTACACCTACAAAATACGAACTGTATTATGTATTTATCATTATAATATTACGTTCCATAACATGCATGTATCGTTTTTAAGAGCCAGCATAACGTCGTTGACCTTGCTTGATCAAGTGAAACAGCTCACACAAAAACAAAACATTTTAATAAATTACATGATTAAACACCTTGCGCTGTCATAATACACAGATAATATAATCTATAAAAAAGGCATGTTAGTTACAACACTTAGGTATAAGTCGATAACGGCTGGACCGATTTTTATAATCTTTGATTTTTTGCATTTGTCTTCATCCGGAATAAGATATAATATGATACTCATAAATAATAAAATTAATCATTCATTTGTTGTAAATGGTATACCAAAATGCAACTGACATGGTGTAACAAAACACAACTGACAGCTAAACGTAATGTTGTCTATGGTTGATATTGAAGTTGTGAATTGAAGATGTTTTTGTTTTATGCGAGTTTATTTATTACTAACGTTAATTAATTTTAAAATCCTAAATCTGCTCATTTATTGCCTCTTATGCGGAAAGAAGTTCGCCGGGTCAGCTAGTATTTAACTAAAAATAAAAGTGACAACCCTATGCATCACCGCAAGAGTAGGCAATTAACTCGCCGCGGCACTATGCACCTACCACTCATAGCCTATTATAGGTAGTTCATCGTACGACTTTCGGCTACAAAAATATGCGGAGAAAAGTGGCACAGGTCCGTTCAGCACGGCGGCTCGTCCCGCACTGACTTTATGGGCGAATGAGGGGTGTACGTGCCGATTTGCGAGTATGAAATACGTAAAAAATTCGCAAAAAATAATTAAAGCAGTATTTTCAAAAAATGGCCTGAAGGTGTCCTGGGTATTATATTTTTTTATAAGCTGATGCTATTAACAAGTCTTTGTTACATATATAGTTTAGGAGTAAAGTAGTATTAAACTTTTAGGAAATGGGGACTTTGCACATTTGTTTTCAATATATAAATACATTTTTTGCATTTTTCGGCCTGAAGGTGTCCTGCTATATATCAAGTAGATTAACATATATTTTTATTAGATTTTTTTTAGACCAGAATTACACAGAAAGATAGCTTTAAATAACCCCATTTTTGGAAACCTGCGCCTTAAGCCGCAAGCATATCAAAACAGTCGACAATCTGTTGATAAATATTTACTAAGTATAAATCCAAGGCTCTTGCGCGTTGGCGTTAAAGACCATTTTCGAATAAGTTAACCAATCGTCAAAGTTGTGTGGTTTAATTTGGTTTTTATCCGGCACTTACGTATTCATGATTGATTAATCGGCTCCTCTAAAAGCTAAGAGTTTGGTGTAACCGGCCGACAACTTTATTGCCGAACGTCGATCTACTTGCCGTAAACTGGCGTTTAGATTTACGATTTGGCTTTGAGCATTTTGAGCCGTCTGTGTAACTAATTCGTCAATGTAATCCCAACATTATTTGTTGATATAAATATGTATAACTATATAGTTATGACCGTTGTGTGTGTCGGTATAATAACACATAACGAAACTAACACATTTTATAAAATATATATCTTTAAAACAAGTGATAAGCACTTGTTTTGAAGCGATGGTGGTAATGTCAGCTTGCAAGTTGCAACCTATAGGTCTTGAGTTTGAACCTACAATGGTGAAGGAAAACATTGTGATGAAACCATAGCTTGGTGGTTAGGCAATTTTTAGTGCTTACCTGGCTAACCAGTCTCAAATTAAGAATCTGGCGCAAAGCCTATCCGTGTATTCTGGCAGTCCAACTTGAGAGTCAGATGTGGCGTGGCGTCATCTTCGACCACATCGTCACGTAACAGCGGGTTACTTGTGGCCAAACGCTACCCTACATGTACCTAGTAAAAAAAAAACCTATTTATTTACTAGTCATCTATACCCCTTACAAAAAGAAAACGGTTTCTATAGATTCTGATAGTTAATTCCCTATTTGTGCAGGTCGTTGTTCCCTTGTGGGCACCACACAGTCTGGCAGGCCGGCGGCCTTGCGCCAGCTGCGGCGAACCGTGCTATGCAATAATGGCACATCACGTAATAATATCGGATCAGTGTACCCGACTATACAGTACTTGTTCTTGCTTGTGTTTTCAAAACTTAGTGGCTATAGTAATTGACGCCGAACGATTTGCATGGGCACCGCTCAGTCTCGCCAGCTGGACCTTTCGTTAGCTGGGACGACCCCCGCTGCAGTAATAGGCAGTAATGGCACAACTTTACTGTATGACGCACAACCCAACCGTCTAAATAGTAGCTAAACCGTCAGTGATGTCATGAAATGGGTTCCGACTGAAAACCAGTAACTGAGGCTGTTTTTTTTTTTTCAATTTTGGGTTATACGAACACATGCAGAAATCAGAAAGTGTTGGTAGACACATAAGGCCGGAGGTTTTAAGACCAGCCCCCCGGTCACTGGTTTACTGTGTAGAAACTGACCACCCCGTAACTGAGGCTGTTGTGCAGTCTCAGTGAGCCGGGACCCATTTCTGACGTTGCGCAATGTCGTACTAAAGTGTTTATTATGTGTGTTTGTTCTTATTATCCTTGTTCTCTGTTCCTTGTTGTGTTTGGCCAATTAAGGCCAAATATGTGCACTATACCTACTAAAATGTAACACCTTATTTACCCGTGTTTGACAATAAATTATCTTTATCATCAACCGTTCACGGTAAATGCTGATCCAGTGAGAAGTTAGAACAATTGTTGATCCGCCTATTTTACCTGTTTACTCAGCTCCGCGTCGCGCAAACTGATATACTTTGATCCGTCCTTCATGCGCGTGTGACGTCAGTGGATCTGCACTTACACGTTTTCAACATGCTCGTCAGCGATTCGACCAACATTTGTTGATCCATTAACGGTCGAAAAAATCATACTGAATATGATTTCTTAGATCCAGTGTATATTTAATTTATCTGCGACATTTATTTAGACTAAGTGGATCCGGAGCCAAATTTGACTAATAGGTACTCGAACACAAAGCGGCAACGTCGCATTCTGCGTGTGATAGAGAACCTAGTAGACTAATTCGTTAGAGTAATAAGGTAAGAAAGATGCGTTAGTTACTGCGTTTGAGGATCAAACTAATATAAAGTTTATTTTTCGATTAAAATTTAGTTGCAACAAGGTTGCAATATTATTCTGTTTTTTAAAACACTTTTATTAGCTTTACTTGTAACTAACTAACTAACAATGTAATCAAATCTTAGAAGGCAATTTTCACTTACTTCTAATTGTCGTATCGACTTGAAACTTTGTATGTGTATGTAATCTCGGTGACAATGCAATAATTTGGTATCATTGACCTGATCTGATGATGCAGCCGGAAGGTGGGTAGGGCATCTCTGCGCTGGCTACTAGTAAACCCCTCGTGTTTGGGCTCATATGAATCGTTTTGATGAGTCTAATAGATTGAACTTAGTGACGAGGGTCTGATGATGCAGCCAGGAGGTGGGTAGAGGATCTCTGCAGTCATTGATAGTAATCCCCTCGAGTTTGGGCTCATATGAATCGTCTTAATGAGTCCAATAGATTGAACTTGGTGACGAGGGTCTGATGATGCAACCGGAAGGTGGGTAGGGGATCTCTGCAGTGGCTACTAGTAAACCCCTCGTGTTTGGGCTCATATGAATCGTCTTGATGAGTCCAATAGATTGAACTTGGTGACGAGGGTCTAATGATGCAACCGGAAGGTGGGTAGGGGATCTTTGCAGTGGCTACTAGTAAACCCCTCGTGTTTGGGCTCATATAAATCGTCTTGATGAGTCTAATAGATTGAACTTAGTGACGAGGGTCTGATGATGCAGCCAGGAGGTGGGTAGGGAATCTCTGCAGTCATTGATAGTAAACCCCTCGAGTTTGGGCTCATATGATTCCTTTTGATGAGTCCGATAGATTGGACTTGGTAACAAACGGCTAAAAACTTAAAAAAATAAAAATACATACATAGTTTAAAAAACTTAAAAAAAAACACTTTTAAATTTCAATTTCAATTTATTTATTTATTCAATAGGATACATTGTGATCACTTTAAAACGTCAAACTTAAAACTAGCTACGCCTGTTCCAACCTCCTTACGCCGGCAAAAGAACAGGCAAGAAACGCCCGGCAGGTAATTTTTTTGGCGCGATCACATTGACAATTTTATTCTTATTACTAATTGATTGAATTGGAGCAAGTTCACTAAAATCCCAAGCTTTTTTTGTCATCTAATGGTCCGATATTTTTTAATTAGTTTTACTAATAAGATTTCTCTTGTTTGGTTGTACACATTGGGATATGGGAACATGAATATTAATGAGTTGCGGGATCACAACCAAAGCAGACCAGACCCCACAAGCAGCACCCGTTCACGAGTTGACGCATGTGCCAGCCATCGCTCTCCTCGACCATATGAGAGGGAAGAGGGTGACCCGACACACGACGCGCACTGAAAATTATAAAATAATTAAATAGACTTGTATTAGTTACGATATAATGGTTAATTCAAAAAGTGTGGAGCGCTTTTTGGTTGTGTGTACTTTTATTTACCCAGTAAAAGAAGCGCTCCACACTTTTTGAATTAACCATTATATCGTAACTAATACAAGTCTATTTAATTATTTTATAATTTTCAGTGCGTTTTAAAAGTGTTTTTTTTAGTTTTTTAAACTATGTATGTATTTTTATTTTTTTAGTTTTTAGCCGTTTGTTACCAAGTCCAATCTATCGGACTCATCAAAAGGAATCATATGAGCCCAAACTCGAGGGGTTTACTATCAATGACTGCAGAGATCCCCTACCCACCTCCTGGCTGCATCATCAGACCCTCGTCACTAAGTTCAATCTATTAGACTCATCAAGACGATTTATATGAGCCCAAACACGAGGGGTTTACTAGTAGCCACTGCAAAGATCCCCTACCCACCTTCCGGTTGCATCATCAGACCCTCGTCACCAAATTCAATCTATTGGACTCATCATGACGATTCATATGAGCCCAAACACGAGGGGTTTACTAGTAGCCACTGCAGAGATACCCTACCCACCTTCCGGTTGCATCATCAGACCCTCGTGACCAAGTTCAATCTATTGGACTCATCAAGACGATTCATATGAGCCCAAACACGAGGGGTTTACTAGTAGCCACTGCAGAGATCCCCTACCCACCTTCCGGTTGCATCATCAGACCCTCGTGACCAAGTTCAATCTATTGGACTCATCAAGACAATTCATATGAGCCCAAACACGAGGGGTTTACTAGTAGCTACTGCAGAGATCCCCTACCCACCTTCCGGTTGCATCATCAGACCCTCGTCACCAAGTTCAATCTATTGGGCTTATTAAGACGATTCATATGAGCCCAAACTCGAGGGGATTACTATCAATGACTGCAGAGATCCTCTACCCACCTCCTGGCTGCATCATCAGACCCTCGTCACTAAGTTCAATCTATTAGACTCATCAAGACGATTTATATGAGCCCAAACACGAGGGGTTTACTAGTAGCCACTGCAGAGATCCCCTACCCACCTTCCGGTTGCATCATTAGACCCTCGTCACCAAGTTCAATCTATTGGACTCATCAAGACGATTCATATGAGCCCAAACACGAGGGGTTTACTAGTAGCCAGCGCAGAGATGCCCTACCCACCTTCCGGCTGCATCATCAGATCAGGTCAATGATACCAAATTATTGCATTGTCACAATCTGTAGCTTGTGATGGACAAAGATACGAAACGGCAACGTCGCGGCTGCTTTCAGCCAATCTTATCGTTTGCTGTGCTTTGATTGGCTTATTTAAATCGGATCAACGTTTTCCGTAACCATCGCAAGGTGGATTTGTATATCGGATCAACTTCGGCGAACGCTAGTAAGCAGTCCCATGAGCGTAGATGTTGATCCGGTTGGAGCCACATCAGTAACCAAATATGCATATTGGATCAACAAAAGGCGCCGGATCAACATGAGTTTTTGGATCAACAAAGTGCTCGCGTGAAGTCGCGTCAGATCAACATTTGCCGTTAAGAGATATCTATATCTCTATATAGTTATATGCGATATTGTGTATGTCACAAATATTTATATTTAATTTCCACTCCAATACTTAGAACGATTTGTTTTCAGAAGTATAGTTTCATTTTCACGTCTCTGAGCAGCTAGTGAAATTTCTTCGGTTCTTATCTTTATAAACAGCTATTATTTATTTGCAATAAATATCTTCTAAGTTCTAAATCTGTATCTTTAACATAAATTCCATCGCAACACCAGCTCAATTTAAACATTATCCCAAGCTGTGTCACTGTAAAATAGTTACAGTGTCGTAATGGCGTCCATTAAATTACTGGGTTGCGATTATTGGAACGCATTTTGTGCTCACCAGCTTATGGAATTACCAGCGTTTTTTCTGCCCATTACTACAGAAACTAATAATTATTTTGGCTGGGGTGACTAGCCTTTAGTCTGTTGATTTATATTGCAAGAGGTATCATTAAAAAAAGAGTTCATAAAGACGAGCGTAAAATTTATAAGGATGGATTTTTTAGGATACGAAATTAATCTGGATCTAGCTAGAGAGAGAGATTACATGATTACATGTACTTGATCAATAGCTGTTGTAAAATAATTTTATACGAGTGTTGAGAATGATAAAAAATAATCCAATTCATTCTACCAAGCGTACCTACTAGTGACTAAACTGCTGCTATACATTGCGAATGCGATTTAAGTTGCTATGCCGGTCGTTTCGTCGCTACTCCGGAAAGTAAGTCGTGCGATTCTAAAAGAAGTGACGAATTGGCTAAGCGTTTTAAAATAGCGTTCTTTCCTCGAAAAGCCCACTCGTAAAAAGTAGACGTTGGCAAAAACTCATTTAATTTAGCCACGGCGGCTGTCAATTCACCAAACCGTGTTTTGCAATACGTCGTAATGAGTGGCCGGCGCGGGCGCAGCACCGCCAACAACGCGCTGTCACACAACAATGCGCGAGCGCAGGTTGCCATGCGATGTAGTTATTTTCCCGGGACAGTTAGTTTTTTTTTCATTGTCGCATTGCTTCGGTTGCTAGTATTTAAAAAATAACTGTAGTACCAACTTTTTAGTTGCAAGGAAAGGTAAACTATAGCAATATACTTGTGCACACTACAAATATTGGTATTATGTACCTACGTACTTTATAGTGTAAATATGACTATTTATCAAAACTATAGCAGTAAAACTTGTTGTGCACACGATGTGTTTGATAGCGGAGAACTTGGGTGTTGCCCAATAAAAAAGTAAACAAATAGTTGTAAAACTATCATTAATGATTATCATTCTATAATGTTGCCTACGAGACTCTAGTAATTTGTGTAAAAACATATATACAATACAACAACCTCATGAAATATGAATATCAACGTTTTAACGCTACATTTGAATTTTCGAGCAATAACTAGCGAGTTAATGTCCTAAAATGAAATAAGACTGATAGTCACCCTCAGATTAGCCTTGAACTTGCCGCCCGTCGGCCGTCGCTCTCCGCGACTACAGACATAGTGCCAAATGATACAATATTGTGTGTATGTAGGTATTGCCGATATTATATATGCATATTTGTATCGGTTGCTAACACCGTATAATGAGCTGGTTGTATAATATTGAGCTCTAACGTGCAAATTGCGCTACGAAAGATTCCCACGCCAATGTGCAAATCAGGTAGGTATCGATTAATTCATCCACGCATCTTATTTGAGAACCAAAACCAGTCGTATCATTATAATATATTATCTACTAAAAAAAACTACTGTTTGTATATCTTTTGTTTACTTGTGCAGTTGATTTTTATTAGTTACTAGCTGGTGCCCGCAGCTTCGCCCGCGTGGATGTCGGTTATCGCGACCAAAAGTAATCAAGAAATTTTGATCCAGTTCCCGCAACCCATGAGAACCTATTCTAGGAATAAAAAGTATCCTATATATTATTCCGTCCTATTATCTATTCCTGTACCAAATTTCAGCCAGATGAATTTCTGAAGTTATCCCGAAGAAGATATAAAAAAATTGAGCTTTATACTTTAACGAATTTAGGGTACTAATTTATACACCTGCACTTCCTGTTATCTGCCCAAGTAACCACAAACCAAACTCTATATTCGCAGGATGTTCTTATCTGTACTATTATATAGGGGGCATGCACAGAAAAACTTTCAGCTTTTACATTAAAGAACGAAGGTCTGGCTGTCGTAGGCTCTAGGTCTATATATCCACACCATTAATACTTTTTCTACTACTTATCGAAACTGTTTAAAAAAAAAAACAAATCTATGCAAACTCTTTGCTTTCCAAGTTCCCACGTGTCCAAATCTTTAGGCTAAGCGTATATTGAGACGCAATCGATGCAGTGCGGGGCAGCGCTGATTTTTTAAAATATAATATATGCTTAAACAAAGATCAGCGTACGATGTTTCTTTTTTCTCTTTTCTTTTTGCGGCAACAATGACTACTTTTCTAAATTAAGTTAGTGCCTATTAATCAATGCGTAGGATAGTATTTATATCACACGTTCATACATAACACGTATTTTAAAAAAGCATGAAAACATAGAAGCAACGCTATTACAAACTGTAACTAACAATAACTCATTAATTTCATAATCTGACACTAATACTGAATAAAAAACTTTAGGATGGTAAAGAACCTCCTCCGAAATAGTAAACGTTATCGCGCCCAGAAAAGTACCTGCCGGTCGTTGCTTGCCTTTTCTTTTGCTGGTGCAAGGAAGTTAGAACAGACGTAGCTAGTTATTAGTTTGACGTTTTAAAGTGATTAAATGTTGTATAAGTTTAATATTAAACCCAGTTTACTCGTCAACTTTAATACTGTTCTTGATACCAGTTTTTTGTACTTTATTACAGTGTATCTGTGTAATTTACAGCATCGCTCATGGACTATGCCATGGGCTTCCGTCGCCTGCGTCTCAACATACGCTTACCCTTATTGTAGCCCGCAACATCAACGTCAATACCAAGTAGTTCTAAGTAAATAATAAGGTATAATAAGATCATGTCTGCTACACACGTAACGATATATCGTTACATATTTAAACGTTTAATTAGAGCGAATAGTATAATCACTAACTTAGGATTAAGTAGATGGCTCTATATTTTTTTATAACAGTGTGTTGATTTTTGATTTCGAACATCACAAATCACAATCATCTTTTGATTTTCGTTTTTGTAGCTTTGTATAAAATCTTCTAATATTTTTCAACTTTCGCGCGAACGCGTCTTACAAAGAGGTCCTGTTTGTTTGCCCGTGTCCGACGTCAGTTTTATTGCAGCAAAACACACGCTACTATCAAAATTATGCAAATACGGTCAAGTCGATCAACAATGATTTATCGAACAGAAAATGTTACTGCCGTCGCTCATCTGTGCAAACCAGAAATACTGCAACGATTTTTCAGACACACTTTCGATATAACCGGAGATCGGTTAGCAATTAGAACAGATACATCGCTACTATAAATTGTTACGTGTGTATACACCAATAATCATCATCATGCCAATAATATTCTTCCTGACATGTAAACAATTCAACAGAATGTTGCCTAGCAACCATGTAAAAGATTTCGAAAAATTTGGTTTTTTAGTTTTTCCCACGGAACCCATGCATTATTCCGGGATAAAAGTATCCTATGTTACTCTCCGGCGCATAAACTATCTCTATGCAAAAAATTACCCTAATCTGTTGTTTTATTACGCTGTGAAAGCCGAACAAACCAACAGAAAAACACACTTTCGCATTTACTTAAATGTGGGGATGGGGATGGCGATAGGGGTGGCTGCGGTTCGCGTTTACATCCATGGTATTCCCTACTATCCCGCAAGAATCTTTTTCCGGGTTAAAAAGGAACCTATATGCTATCCGGGCTGTAATAATCTAATCGACCCGCCCAATTTTCGGACGTGATGCTTTAAATTGATATAACTTTTTTATTTATGAACCGATTGAAATAAAACAAACACTAAATGTTAAGTGGAGAAAACCGCAATATAATAATGAAAACCGCATCCAAATCGGTTTAGCCGTTTCTGAGATTAGCGCGCACAAACAAACAGACAAACAGACAAACAGACAAACAGACAAAAATTCTAAAAACCATTGTTTTGGGTTCTATTGCGTTAATAAAGGCCCCCAGTAAAAGTATTTCTCATTTATCTTCAATGTACAGACAGTGATGAGTTACAGATTTATTATATGTATAGATTTTCTTAGTTGTTTTTTTTTATATTTTCTAAACTTTAACGACACATTTCCTGTATTGAAATAAAAATGTCAACTGATAAACGTAACAGATGGGCATAATATTGAAACAGTGCAACTATGAAAATATGGTCAGCGACAAAATTCGCTGAACAATTACAAATTTCACGATTACCTTCAACAACCTTTGGCCACTTCATCACTCAACTCAACATTAACATATTAGATCAGTAATGTTCGGTTTTTTAAAACACTTTTATTAGTTTCTTCAACTTGCAAGTTAGCGTTTGACCACAACACAACACACGTACGCGCGAAATTAATAATCGATCCTGATCCGCTATCCGCTGTTTTGGATAGATATGTCATGTCATAATATGTCGTCATTTTAGTACTAACGCTTGACATATTACTACTAAAATTACATATTATGACATGACATATGGAACCAAAACCGCGGATAAGGGATCAAGATCGATTATTAATTTCGCGCGTACGTGTGTTGTGTTGTGGTCAAACGCTAACTTTCAAGTTGCAAGAAAATAATAAAACCAAACATTACTGATCTAATATGTTAATGTTGAGTTGAGTGATGAAGTGGCCAAAGGTTGTTGAAGGTAATCGTGAAATTTGTAATTGTTCGGCGAATTTTGTCGCTGACCGTATTTTCATAGTTGCACTGTTTCAATATTATGCCCATCTGTTACGTTTATCAGTTGTGGTCAAACGCTAACTTGCAAGTTGCAAGAAAAAACCAAACACTACTGATCTAATATGAATTTTGAAATCGAGTATGATCAGCTACTTTTGCCGCTGACTGTACTACATATAAAGTACGTCACCCCTTTCAGTCGATTTGTATGAATCGATAGAGCGTTCAACTCACTTCAGACACCGGGCTGTCTACTGCATTACGTTATGAATATTTCATATTAAACTCATGCTTGTATTCAATTGTCATGCTTGACATGCAAGTATTCAATGTAAGTTCGTGCGTTGTATCTACATAATTAATGTGAACAATGTGTTTAAACTTTTTTTTTGTTGAGTTAAACAATTAGATAAAAGTATGTACCTACATAAATTCTTGAAGCTCCTCAAAAATCGTGAGTTTTCATCGAAAGCTTGTCTTATCTTGGCTGATATGGGGTAGGAGAAACTCAAATGTAAAACCAATTCTACAAAAAAGTTGCTGGAAACAGCTAATATCAAAATACATACCCATAATACCTACTTCCGTAAAATAGGTATTATTTATCTGCACTCTTTGTGAGTTACCTAATTTGTTTGTGAAACTATTGATACCTATGATAAAAAAAGCTTTTATTGAACATGAACGTTTAAGAGCCTCTTCTTCATGAAACCATGACTAAAATAAACTGATCAGTACTAATTTTGATGACGTAAAACGTCGTAAAAATGAACGAAAAGTAGGCGATTCTGATCGGATGAAAAAGATATTTCTGGTTCATACATAGCCGGGGTTCATGTCGGAATCAATACTAAAGCTATAGCAGTAAATAGTACTCTAGTCTCATATTGAACGAGTCCATAAATCTCGCACGTCGAACCTCGATCTTACTGTGAATTATCTTATACCTACCTACCTTTTATTATAACCAGCGACTTGCCTCACGCTTTCGCATGTAGGAAAGTTGTCATTTTTCTGTACAAACTTTAGCACTCTACTAGACCTCTCTAAGGTGATGATTTTAAAAAAGAACATTCTTGAGACTATTGAACGTTGTGTGAAGAACTTTTGTGTAAAAATTAAACCGTCGATGTCGCTTTCCTCTCTTTTATATGACGTATATCTAGAACTTACCGTTTAGGCTGTGCGTAAGTAAGTGTTAAGAGTTTTATTTAGTAGAAGATGTCTCACATTGACACATCGTCTCTTATTAGCATAGTCCTATCCTGTTTGGTATCATTTGAATCTTATCACGTTTTTAGTATTGAGTTGTCGAAACAAATTCGTGTTGAAAAACTAGTAAGACTTTTCATGTCTTCGTAGAATCCAACGAGCGTAGGTAGGTATTTTTTTGCTCCAAGAAATCTTAAACAAAATACAAAAACAATTTTAAAATACACTTCGTCGTTGACGCGAGAAAAAATGCAGTGTTTTTTTCGAAACGAGGCGGATATAAAGCCGAGTGACTGAAGAGATGAAATAGACTGGTTTATTTTTTTGTGCAGGTCCTATATGCGGAGGTCACTGTTGTGGTCGGGGGCGAGAAGAGCAGCTGCGGGTCTCACTGCGACGGACAGCGGAGGTGATCACCGCTAGATCCACCCGGCGGACGGCAGATCTGCTGATGTCGACAAGGCGGACGCTACAACGTAAGTGGTCATAGTATAGAAAACACAACTACGAAAACATTAACCTAACAACTAACTTGCATCATCAGGTGTGATTTTAGTCAAATTCAAACAGACATACGAACGTACTCGTAATAGACACATTGAGAATATATTATGTATCTTGCAAAACAAAATTTGATAAAATTTGGTATGGAGATGGATAGAACTCGGGGAAGGATATATGATAACTGTCCACGCGGGTGAAACCGCGGGGAGCAGCTATAGTACACAGTAAAAGCGGGCATTTCCTCTCTATCCAATTTTATTCAAGAGTCATAAAATAAGTTTTTTTTCTTCTCACCGATTAGCTTTTCACCACAAGTCACTTCATGTTAAGTGATGATGTGGTCGAAAGTAGCGCCACACTCCAAATCTGTGAGCGCCACGCTACTCTTGGCAATATAGGCGATGGCCGATGATTTAGCTCTACTTCTCTGGAGAGAATAAGACACACCGAAGGTCTGAGCCCCAGAGCTCCAGTGTAGTGGGAATTTACAGTCTTATCCTATCAGATTATGATGATGTGCCTTCTTATTATGTTCTGGCGTAGCGTGGCAATAGCCTTCGGTACAAACGCCTTGTTTACAAGGCGGCAAATTATACGGAATCACGCAATGCCGTACTCTGTAGTTAAGTCCGCAGCTATTATTTCCAATTAGTTGGGGTACGATTTGTAAAAATGATTTAGCATAGACCTGAGACGATTCTGAAGACGAATCATAGTTTTGAAAACACATATCTATCTCCATACTTACAGAAAAAGTAAAGTTTGGATGTAGGAGATAATCTACTACTGACCGAATTTAAATGCTTTTTCACTATGTATTAGTAAATTACACTTTCCCAATATCTAGTTACCGACGCAGTACTTATGTTTTAATGAGACACATAAATTTTGTATAGGAATCACCACGCGGGTGAAACCACGGGACACAGCCAATGAACTATAGTTTACAGATTCCATCCCCTATCCAATATCGGGAGATCAATCAATTCGAGAGGCAGATGTATCTGATCATAACTGTATGTACAAACACGAGGGACTACCGTAACTGCGATCCCAGTGTACTTACAATAATAAATAGGCACGGTTGGTGGGTTAAATCCGACACAATATGATTGTTTATCAAACAGCTCGACGCTAAAGCGACGGACGTGCCGACAAATTGGTCTCTGTGTGTCTGTGTGCGGAGCGACACGGGCCCCGCCAAGCAGTGTTGGTTATATAATTATATCGTAAAGCAACAAAAAGCACCGTGCTTGTTATACATAACACAAGTTTCGAGCTTAATTTGGGGCTAGGTCAATTTGTGTGCAATGGTCCCCCGATATTTTTTTATTTTTTAATTATATCAAATAGCAAATGCTATCGTGGTTCTCACATGTTGCTATTGCTATCGCACGCTCTTTTACTATCATCTGTCCTTGCACATCGTAAGATTCGTAAGTCGCAACACTTGTGGGTCGGTGTTCTACAATGAAGCACACTATACAAACTACTTAAGCCCAGATTAAAGTTTTTATTTCATTTCATACAAATATGTCACTCAATAGCTACTCAAATATTGATTACACTTAAGCGACATTCTAGAATACCAGCTGTAGACTCGCACTCGCTGTCGCAGTCGCAATAAAAAGCATTCAAAGCCAATGGCGGACGTAGCATGACGTCGCATGCTAGCAAAAAATAGCAGTAGCACAAAAGCATGTTATTGCCATTAAGCAACTTTGAACACCACTACTGCCAAGCTCTGTAAACAGCCTAGCCGCCCGTTGATTCCGTGCGGGCGATGAAATGTACGCGTTCAGGATTAGAAAAGCTTTAATCCTCCGAAATGTAAAATTATGCATGTGTGTGTGTTTTTGGTTCGTTGCTTTGTCTTTCTTTCATGCAGCAATGGAGTAATTGACCGACGTGATTTTTTGCACTTTGGATACTCATTTTCAAATATGCCACGGATTTCTAATTTGTTGGTGGTTATTGAACTGGAAAGGATACACTTTACGTGGCGTAGCGTGTTCGTGTAGCGGTACTGCTGTCTTCTTCATAAAAGCTAGGGAAAATATGGCAGCAATATATTGTTAGAGGCTGGTAGGTAAATAATTAAAAATTAATCTAGTGCTACGACTTTTTGCTGCCACAGGCGTAACCGTCAAGATGTGTATTGATTGAGCAGCAAAAACAAATCAAATCTTCGCAATTTGCATAAACAAATTAAATTGCGTCTCTTAGATTTATGATGGTGAAATACATTCGCTAGCTGTATTTAAATATAAATTAGTTTATTTGCCTGCAGTAATTTTACTCTCCATAAAAAGTAGTTGCCGATGCTATTAACTTACCGCTGCGGGTTCATATACGACATCGTTAGCAAGAATATCGTTAAGATAGTGTTAGTCAGATAGTGTTTCCATCCAGGAGCTTCGTGCAAAATAAAACTGTTTATGTGGTAACACTATACCTAATTGAGCCATTTCTTACATAAGATGTTTTTGAAAAACTAGTTTTTGTAACGGGTAATCTGAAATTTCATGTCGAATTCTCATGTGGTTTTCGGAGTTTGATGACTTAACATCAAAAATAAATCTGGCATTATTGACCCAATTATAAAGAGCTGCATTACCCCTGAGTTTATTGGGCTATCTTTATTTTGAGTCTTAGGCCTAAAAACATAAGGTTCCACAATCAGATTTTATTTTAAGTTGTAAATCTATTGGAATATGGTTACTTTTCATCAACAAGTCTAGCATTTGTTTGGAAACAAGTCGTCAATTTTTAAACGGGATTGACTTATTTTAATAAGCCCGCTTTAGCGCTTATTTTGAAAAGTCATAAAAAAGAAGAATAGTTTTGCTATGTCATTTTAGATATTTTATTTCATTTATTTGAATACACAAAACAAATTACAATCAACTTCTTAGATGCACATAAATTTTAATATTTTTTTCTTATCGCGATATGAACTAGTACTATACCTATGTGTAAATCAAGTCTAAGCTTATCGGCGTGCACTGAACAAACAGGTTGATATAATTTAAAACAATCTTTTGCAAAAAAAATTAGCATTTATTAGTAGTCTATAAAATGTTCGTGACATTTTCCTACCCGTGAGAAGTCTCTGCGGGTCTCTTAGTTATTGATAATATTATCACCCGGTATCATCCTGTGGGGAATGGCATGACATAAGCAAATAGTTAACCTTTGTAGGAGTGGTAATAAATAATTTACATGTATTTCAAAAACTGATCTTTTTAAAACGTTTCAAAATTTCTTTATCATTACTACACGAAAAGCGTATTTCCGACATGACCTTCCGCAATTTAGATTTACCTCTCCTATTCATTGCCATCAAAGCTTCATCAAATCGAGTGCCATTATTTCGAAAAATATACCACCGAGAGTGCGTCGACCTCGAGCTGACAAGTACGGGACAATGAGGCACTTCCAACCCCCAACCAGGAGGAAATAATCAGAGTGTGCTCGACATCAAGGGGTGTATTGTTCGCCGCTGCGGTGCGCGTTTTAGTGAATATACAAGACTTGTTCTAGTACAAGTACAACTCTACAAGTATTCTATACAATAGTGTTTGACGTCCGCGCATGTAGGTACAATGTACAACACTAGCTGTGACACTAATTTTATTTATTTATTGAAACGAAAACGGCGCGCCACCTTTACCTATTACGCAATAATTAATTAATTTATAGTATGCAATATTAATTAATAAAATCCATTTATGTAAGAAATATAATTTAGTCAAAAATTAATCCTTAATTACATCCTCACTTAACATCAGGTGACTTCTGGTCAAAGGCTAATTGGTAAAAGAAAACAAAATAAAGTTAAGGTATTTATTTTCATAACACATTAAAATAAAATAAAATTTTGAGATGATGGAAGATGTCCATAAATTTACTAGAATTGAATTTTATAACATTTTTGTTTGTGTTGTAGCTTTAATTTTATTATTGCCTTGTCTTAATTGTCTTATGAATTTTAATTACATAATTTACATAAGTATTTATGTAATGTTTAGCAAATACCTAAATCGAATGCATTAAATAATAATGATTAATAAATACTACAATATTCACACCATTTCCAGTTATTCAACCGCCAAGCAGTAGTGTGCGAACTATTGCCAATATTCCGCGCTATCCGGATTGAAGGCAAATGTTTCCAGCGAAATTATGGGGCATAAAATCTTAGTGTCACAGGTGCCGTACATTGCCGCATAGGATTTTAGGGCTTAAAAAGCCTAAAATGTAGACTATTGAAGTCGAAAACTCTGGATGGCGCTAAACTATACCTGATTGGCCATCGTGACGCTTACCATCCGTCGTGCGACTTGATCGTCGTAGCAAAAAAAATCAACTTAAATACCTGCATTACAAAGAACTAGATGCGCCCCTCATCTTCCCGTTATCCCGTAGGAACCTTTTTCCGGGATAAAAAGTAGCCTATGTTTTAATCCAGGGTGTATTTTAAATTTCATCCAGATCCGTTCAGTAGTTTTTGCGTGAAAGAGTAACAAACATCCATACATCCATGCTTACCTTTATAATATTAGTAGGATTGTAAAATTCGAAACATTGGGCCGGGACCACACAAGCCCCGGGCCCTCATTAAAGTACTAATTTCCCTTTGTCCTTTGCGACACACCGCGCATTATACTCACTGCAGGCCGTTTAATTGTACTACGGGACTAAACTAAACACGGGTCTTGGGAAAAATACACTTCGAAATTACCGATTATAAAAATATTTTGCTAATATCCTACTAATATTATAAATGCAAAGGGATGGATGGATGGATGTTTTTTACTCTTTCACGCAAAAACAACTGAACGGATCTGAATGAAATTTGGAATGGAGATAGCTTATACCCTGGATTAACGCATAGGCTACTTTTTGTCCTGCAAAAACGTTCCTGCGGGATAACGGGAAGACGCGGGTGAAAACGCGGAGCGCATCTAGTACATATATATGTTTACCGTTTGCCCCAAACTTCGATTCGCCCAATAACCAAAATTCAATTTACGTATCACGCACGAAGGCATATCCAATAAAAGTTTTAATGACATAGGCTCAGAGGAAAACGCGTCACTGCTAAGCTTTTCCGACAGACATTTTCTTGCCCAAACTGCCAGTTGATACTTACTTTTTCTCGCTAATCTCTCTTAAACGACTGCTACTTCATTTTCATAAAGCTTCCCTTTGTCTTTACATTAATCAAATTAAATGCTATAAAAATACCCTTCTCGTAGCGTTCATTACGCGAAACAACCTTTGTAGGAGAATTAGCATAACTAAGTAATTAGTCCACTCGCCTCCGTCTATTCCTACTTGAAGGTAGCGAGGAATGTATACTGCAATTTATGACTCCAACTCCAGACTAAACGAGGCGCGGTAGAAATGTTGGAAAAGAAAAAAATAAGGCTGAAAAATAGGTTCCTAAGCCGTTTTTAGTTTTAACATTGTGGTCAGAAGCTACTCCATCTTAGAGAATAAATCCAATGAAACTAAAAAGACATAATTACATATACAATATTTTAAATAATATATACATACTTGCTCTATTAATCATGATTAAATTATTTACTGAAGAATTTATTCAAATTCGAATAATTAAATATTCTGCTATTAATTAATGATTAGATAATAGTCATATTTATGCAGTAGTACATAATATAAAAAAAATCATTTGAATATTCCTACAGGTACTTGAAATGTACCGCTCTCGGATTAATAAAAAGGGGTGCTGCTGTATTATAGTCAATTCAATTTGAAGAACAATTTCAATGGCCAGTCGTGTCGGAACAGAGCTTTTAATCCTTTGATGCCTCCAGAGGCGCATCAAAATGCGAATGTGTGCAGCAATCCGACAGGTTCACACATCTGCAACTACATGCAGGCTGTCAAACGGAGGTCTGTGCTAATGACCATTCTGAAAGGTGGTGCTAATGGGTCCACTAGTGTCGGATTATCACCCTTCAACTCTCGCCACAGAATCCGTACGAAACGAAACACACTGCAGTCGCATTAATACTAACTAGCCTGTATTGAATTATTCTATGAAAGAAACCGTTTTAAACTGTTATATTTAGAACGCTGTAATTTAGAAATGATACAAAGTATAATGGTATCCCTACTCCTTACTAAAATTATAAATGCGAAATTAACTCTGTCTGTTTGTCTCGCTTTCACGCCTAAACTACTGAACCGATTTATACGAAATTTGGTACGGAGATAGTTTTAACCCGGAAGAAGGACATATGATACCTTTTATCGCGATAAACGTAGCCCACGCAGGTGGAGCCATGGGGAACAGCTTGTATATGAATAAAATTGAGAGGTACACATTACATAAGTAGTGTCAAGTGTGTATGTACCTACCTCTCAGTTTTGTTTATATATCAGTTTTATTTAGCTCAATATATCGATTACGAGCGTTTAAGTAGCAAATTTCGAGTAATACTGGTACCGTTAGTGTAACACAGAATAATTTTATGTCCAGGAAAATTCTGAACCTTGCCACTTTCGGGAAAATGGAAAATCTCAGATTTAACCCAAGGGCGCCATTGTATGTTGTATGTATATCATAAAAAGCCTTAAACCAATATAGGAAAGAGCTTACTAACATAGCATAGTCACTCTTACATTAACATCATATTATAATCTTCGAAAGTGTTGCCATAGCATGACGATGCAAAGAAAAGCTAGGCTAGGCATAAAATATGACTTGTACGCATTTTATGCGTATACATATACGCATAAAATGCAAAGACATAAGATCTTCTAGACCCTTCTGGGCATACTAACGTGCGTAGTCATTCATATCATATTAGTGTCTACGTGTTAATCCAGCGTATAAGCTATCTCCAAATTTCGTTCAAATCCGTTGAGGCGTTTCAGCGGGAAGAAGTAGCAAACATACAACTAACTCACTCTTAAACTTTTACAACCTACTAATATTATAAACGTGAAAATTTGTAAGCATGGATTTACGGCTGTATCATCATCATCATCAATATCAGCCTATTACGTTCCCACTGCTGGGACTCTGGCCTTCTCTCAGAGAGAGAGTACGGGTGTATGGATGTTTGTTACTCTTTCACGCAAGAACTACTAAACAGATCTGTGTGAAATTTGGAAAGGGGTTCCTACGGGATAACGGGAAGATGCGTGTGAAGCCGCGAGGCGCAGCTAGTTTGTAATATTAGTGTGATATAGAACCTAGTCAAAGAGCAGCGCTTTGGCCAATCAATCTCGTCAGATAGGAGACAATTTGAAACCTCGAAGGCAGTAAGGCGCGTAGATTAGCTCGGCTAACCCAAACCATGGGCCTATATGTGTACGTAGGTAGTAAGTAGTAGGTACCATAACGAGTACACGCTTGCGGCGTTTCGGAGGGCGTCTAGAGGTCCTATACCTTGGCTGAAAGACGAATGACACTTATTATTTATCGAACCACCGAGTCGTGTCGCCGCGCCGTCGCGCGAAACTGTGAATGCCAAGGATTTACGCTGAAATATGCCGGCGGTCATCAATCCCAGACACGGCAGGAAATTGATCTTTAATTTTAGTAACATTTATGTAATGTATGGATGGTGTGAACGAAATAAGCTCTTTTTTGTCAATGCTGTATGCAACTTACTAATAAACTACCTGAACCGAGGCGTCACCCGCGGAAATCTTGACTTAACCTCATAAGGGATGTATTATCAAAAATAATTTCGCAACTGTCTATACCTTATAAGATACATACGTGTCAAATTTTATCTTCGTATAGGTCTAATATTACCTTTTAAATAGATTATTATTATTACTATTAAAACATGACCTTAATGTTGCGAAGGTATAGCATCAGTTATAAACCTTTAAGTAAAATAGCCTTTGTGGAAACAGATTTTCCCGATCAATATTCTCAAGGTTCCACTACAAAGCAGACACAACACTGCACTTTGCATGATAGAAAACCGACTTCGTATCTTCTTTCAAACTGTTTCCGGGAACACGGTTCGAACTTCCGTGATACCTCACCTTTTTACATTTAAAGTAGATCCGAATGCTACGCCGCACGCCCGCCACCGCCTGAAAGCCTTTTCGTCAAGTACCCCTACATCAAAGGGGCTTTTCACCCTTCCCTTACATATTAAAACGACACTGTATCCATACACATACTCAATTTAAATTTACGGGTCCATTATGCGGATTAAACGGTCTTCGTTCTAACAAAGCTCTATTTAATTAAAATCTTATCTTCGGTCAACGTAGTTAGGTAGGAAACTCAAAGGTATATCGGATAAGGCGCTTCTTGAGGATTTTAAACGAATTTATATCAGTCTGTCGGTTAAGGAATGTCGTGAGGCGTTGATCCCGTCACCTCGGGCCGACATTCCACACAGATAACACGAGATATTCTGGGGACAGATGCCACGACCGCGAAGAGGAATACCGAAACGAAGGGATGTTTGCTTACAACTATGCGTATTTACACAGTTAATATTAACAACTTAATTTATAACACACAACTGTTACGGAACCGACGAGTTAGTGGGGAGCTCGAGAGACGTCTTACGCAATGCAAACTTCACATCCCTCAGAGGCGGTAAATTTAGTTTCAAGGCATGTCTGCGGGTCTGTCGCCGACGTTGATATATTGCGCTTTGGAATTTACCTATCTTGAGTTCATCTCTTGCTTTCAATCGAAAAAACTAGAACGTGTAAAGAAAGACCAAATATAGGGCTTCTATGTTCAACCATCTTATAAAACTAGCTGCGACTTGCGCAGCGTTCGCGAAAAAGTAAGAAACCAAACATACAAACTCACACTCTCGCAAACTTTCGCATTTATAATACTAAAGCTTGAGATATTTATCTTGTCCTCAGAGCACTTAACGGGGCTGTCGCATCAGTCGCAGAACAAAACAGCGGGGTTCTTTACTCAGCTATACCAGGGCCATGCGGCGCGAACGCACGCGCCTCTCGCGTCCCTCTACGACGACATCCGAACGGTGCTGCATTCGAGTTCCGATCGAGACATGCACAGCATCGTCATCGAGTCGAGTCCCCCCCGGGATATGCTCGAGAGTGCCAGGAAGTTCTTCCGGGGTATCTTTCCTTTGGCGTACCACAACCTGGAGAAACTGGAGGCGAAGCAGTTCACGCCGGAGTACGAGGCGTGCTTGAGAGACGCGTATGAGGCGGTGCAGCCTTTTGGAGATGTACCTCAACGTGTAAGTTCATATTTGAATGAAGACTTTACTTGTTTCCTAGGATATTGACAAAAAATCAGTAAACGTAGTGTAAACTATGTATTTAGCGACACTTAGGGACTGCGCATTTTATGGCGTTATTGAGAGTTGTCGATGAAAAATCAATGCTATTTGACTGTTTTAATACGTATAATAACAAACATTATATTGACATACAAATTATAACCTTCTCAGAATTTTAATAATGACGTATTGTTGTCGTTATTTATAGAGAGTGTGATGCTACATAGATAGTATCATTGTATGGACCACAAAGATAAATCAATCAAAGTCAAGTAATTTCGATGTTTTTGGTCGTGAAATCGAGTGTCGCTATAAAGAGCTGTATCTTCTTGTTCAACAGCTAGGCAACTCGTTATCTCGATCTCTGGAAGCGGCACGTGTGCTCCTCGAAATGCTGGCGGTAGGCGCGGGCGCCCTCGCCACCACTGAACACGTGCTGTCGAATGCCAATGAAGAGTGTTCCAACAAGCTGCTCAAAGCAGCCGGGTGCGTCGTTTGCGCAGGCCATGATGCCAGGCCGTGCAGGAATTACTGCTTGAACATTGCTAGAGGGTAAGTTTCTCTACTCTTATACTAGTCTACTAACTGATTATTCCAGTACCTTTATTGATGTAACTTGGTGTGGCTTGATTTGTTCAATATAACCTTGGGGTTAGGATAGATCTGCACTGATAAAAATTTCTGACTTTCCTTCTGAGTCTTTACCTTCCAAGACCGTTTCCTTCCTTTTTTTGTATTAGTTCTCCTTCTGAATCACAAGTCCTTCCCTTTTGACTCAGAAGGAAAACGGTATTTCGGAAGGTCTTTTTCTTCTTTTTTCTTCCCACCCCACATCGGACGGCCACAGGCAGGCTGTACGGTGCGCCGTCAAGTATGTTGTGGTCTGATCTGTGGGAAAAACGGACCGTGGGGCCCCAACTTTACGCGTTTCATTTAATTTATTGATCAATAAACTGATGTCATTGAAATGGCGCGTACATTTACCGTTGAAGTCCAAAATATCCTTTAGTCCTGACAGGAATCAGAAGTCCAGCACAATTCGAAATATATATTATGTTAACTACTCATGCCTTATTCGGGACTTCGCTGCTAATTAGGTTTCGTGAGTTTCGCGGAAAATTATAAAACGAGCTGAATCCCTGCGAGTAGTGAAGCCCGACAACTACATCTCCAGTTTTAATGAACTGAGAATCTAATTAAAATACCTTCTGTAGACATTTATAATTTCTTCATTTAAGATTTGGGTTGGGCCGTTCTGACCTTATTTCTGTCGTTCATTAAATTAAATCATTTATTGTACGTACCTACTTACTTACTCTATTGTCACCGTAACAACAAGTGTTTTGACTAGTTTTTGCTAGGTAGCAAAAAGTAATAAAAACTAAGTTTGGTAGGTACCTAAATTTGCCATTTGTACCATCGACTCCCCGCGGCTCTTACGATAATGCGGGTCCACCTTGTACGGTCAACGACAAAGGTCGCTGAACATAAATAAAACATCGGATTTTCCAAAACATCGCTGACACCAAAAATTGCCAATCTGGTTTGGTTTGGAAAATAGCTGTGATTAGCGACTTTTGGTCGACTGTACCTACATACAGAACGTCTAGTTGCCACTCGAGAACTTTTTTCCCCATCGCTTAAAAGTTCGCTGAGCGATGTGACCTGCCTATTACTACTTCGCAGAAAAAACTTATTATCTTTGACAAAAAAACACTTCCCGAAATAGTAACATATCCAGGAATACAATTAGTACCTCCATGAGGGCGTGGATTCATATCCCACTTCTGACACCATATCATGAAAGACTTGTAGGAACAATTGACTCTGTTTATTCATTAATTCTTATGTATATCTTAACTTAACCCAATCTAGTTGGAAGAGAAGACATCATGACATTAGAGTTGCGACACATCACTAGTGATGTGGCATTATATAACAGAACCAATATTATTTCATTAGCTGTCCTCTGAGGCTAAAATTCGTTAACTTTTCAGCTTCTAACGCTTTTCCCTTATTTACAGATGCATAGGCTCTCTTCTCTCCCAGCTGGACGGTCCCTGGGCAGGATACGTGGAGGGAGTGGAGCGGCTGACGAGGGTCGACGCTGACGTGGCGCTGCGAGAGCTGGAGGCCAAGGTGCAGGAGGCCATCATGTACTCCTTCGAGAACAAACTCGTGCTAGAGAACAAGGTATGTAGTGGATTGAACTACAGCGTCTGTGGAAAATAATGTTTCTCCTGTACTTTTAAGTAACTGGAACAATTATGAACGGACACGGTGATGTATAGAATTAGTCGTAGTTTAACGCGAGAGGAAGCTGCCGTATACAATGTTAACTAAAAAGGAAAAGAAATGTCAAGTCACTTGTATTCATTATTTTGTTGTACAGCGGTGGTTTTCATTTTAAACCTTGGCCAATGCACATGTATATTATGATGCTTAAAGCTGTAATACTATCTGTTGTAAAGAAACAGGTTGACACGTGGGGTAGGTAACTAAACCTTCTTAACATTAATTGATAAAAACAAATACATGGTAATTATCCCGTTATAAAACCTAATTCTAATTGATAAGTATCTACAGATTGCTAATAGGTACTCCGCAATACCCATGCATCCATCCCCTCGTTTCAGATAAAGCGGTAAATTCTGCTTAACCTGAACTGTAATTTTCTTCCTCATTCGCGCACACTGTGTTCAATTTGTTCATGTTGAACGAGATAATTTTCCGCACTATAAAATATGACTATGTATTTACGCGAATCTCTATAATTTGGTTTGATTTACCGCTGCAATAGAGTAACGAGCAGAAGTTCTACATTTTGCACTCCGTTTTAGCATGAAATCGGTGCCACCGAGGTAGGGATACATCGGCCGCGTCGGGTGCACGTTTACTCTGATACTAGTAGCGACAAAACCAATATGTTAATATCGGCAAAGCCATAGAGAGAACCTCACAACCTTGAGTTTGGCGCAGCGCCACACGTGCTTCGAATATCGTTTAGTAAGACATTTCAATTATTCCTCACTTACTCCAATGCTGAAGACACGTTTCATTGTACCTACGTATATAGTACATGCGAGATGCGATTTGCATGCAGCTATTTTCTTGCAATAAAATGCAATGCGAACAAGAATCCAATCACCATTACAAAGGCGATAGACCATCGGACGATCGTAAAATGTAGAGTTTCTTCCTAGATACGTTTACAACGTATTACGAGATCATAAAGAGGTTGGAATGACCGTAGATCGCGGGTCAGCCGTGGGCGCAGGTCGGCGCGTTGGCCCTCTCTCCGGCCCACTCCCTGCCAACAAAGAAATTTGCTTTCATATTTAGAAATCTATTATCTGAACGCTTAATGACTGCAGACAATAATAATAATATCTACCTTTCGTTTATTGTAGACTATAAACGATATCTGCAAAAACTTCTGGCGCTCTTAGACCTATAAACATTAGAGTTAGGCCCGGGCCTTAGAGAATTAAAGCTGTTTTATAGACCGCTAACTGGATTGTTGTAATTTATGTGTTGAGGTTTTACCCGTTCTTGAGTATCACTTGAATGAGTAGGTATTTCGCAGATTTCTACTAGTACTAGATAAGTTTTGAAAAACTTGGTTTGAAAGTTAATCGATGTTCAAATAAGATACACAACAAAGTCAAACTTTCATTGTTTGAAATCTCGAACGCTTAATTCAATTATTTATTAATAAAAATCGGAGAGTGTGCGATGAATATATCACTATTACCTTATTCCTAGGTTTATAAAAACTGGTAATTACTAATAATTCTCGATTTATTATATTAATCGTATACCTACTAAGTCAACACTAGATTCATGCCGTAGCAGAAACACGATCTGAAATTCTGAAAAATCGATTTCGAAAGGCTTACGAAACACTGAAATAAAATATGAAGAACGGTAATAAAGTTTCGCTTTATAATGCGGGCTCCGCCCTTGAACCTTACGCCGAAAATAGTGAGTGAACACATAATATGGCATCACATGCAGATGCCGTCAGGCGCTGAGGCACATCCGCTGAGTCATCACCACCGGTGACCACGCGTTGTCTCGGTAATGTTGTTTCGTCTGGCAAGGACGCGGTTTCCGCTTTTAGACGCCGGTTAATTGCTGTTGTTCTTTATTAGGTAATACTTATAAGTCTACCTTAAAAACTGGTTTAAATATATTTCGTTTGAAGTATACCTATTGTGGAATTTGTTGGTGAAGCCTTATGATCCGTAGGTACAAACAATCCGGATGAAACCATAGCTGGTATGACATGACATATCGATCCAAAACCGCGGATAACGGATCAGGATCGATTATTAATTTCAGGCTTTAGTCATAGGTGCGGGCCGAGAGGGCACGAACTCGATGTCGGCGCCTTGTAAGGCGCACGCGTTCGGCCACCAACGCGCAACAATAATAACATTTATTATCGCATAATTCTGAGTCTTTTGTTCAACCACATCACATGATGCGAAGTAATAACGAGGAGCTCTCGATGTCACGTAACTGTGTCAAGATCTCATATAGGTCTCCCTCAGTAGGCGTCAAGTAGATAGCTCCGGTGTGCAATTTACCCGTTTGTGTGTTGAGCCTCTAATCATGACCGCAAGCAACTCGCCGCAGGCAATGATGGTAATGTACTTACCCGTAGTTTGCGTGTTTCGTTGGGCTTTTGAATCGGCACTTAGAATAGCTAGAAAATACAGCCAGCGCGCGGAACAAATAGGAATGTTTGAGCTAAACTTTTCAGCTACATTAGGTATGCTGTTTTGGACTATCAGATATTTTGTCAAATATCATGATAAAAGGTCCTACAATATACATATTATTACATATACATTTTAAACTGCCTTCGAATTTAGTTTTAAAACTGGATATTCACCATGTATTTGTTTTTGTTTGAGTTCTCGATATTACTACAAGGTACTTAGGAGTAATTTCCTGATCATGGCGCTTGCAACAGTGCTGAAATAACGAGAACTTAAAAATACATAGTAAATATCCCATTTCAAAAACAAATTTTAAAGGTTTGCTAGCGGCAAATCATCAAAACTAAAAAACAAATAAGTAGTAAGCAAGTCATGTTTTGTTCCAAATAAATAAAATTGCAGTGATGAATTTTCATCAGGAAGTATTTTCTTATTATCGATGCATTTGAGAAAAGTATCTAGGTTTTATTCAGTAATCTAATCGTTGCGTGTCTTAACTCTATTCCCGCCTACGGAAACCAATCGCTGCCCATAGCCCTTACCTAGATTAACTTGAAATGTGAACAACTTTCTTGGTATTACTGTCCCACTATCTCGTTGGCATTTTGGTCCTGCTCCTAGTTGAATAAGATAAAGATCACTTCCTCTTTCCATTACTACGAAACACGGAAACGGTTCTAAATAATCGTCAATCAACAGTTAACATTTGAGTTCGTTTTGACCCGAGATATTATAGTGCTTAAGTTTATATGCTACATCGAAGCAAGTAAACTTAAGTACCTTTATTTTCACTTAGGCTTTGCATGTCGTGTCAGTCACGACGTCACGAGAGATCTAGCAGAGACCAAAGAGTTATCGAATCTGTTGCAGATAGCATAGAAATGATTTACAAATCTATGGCGGCGAGAGCGCCGGCGCCCGCCCACGCGTCTGGGGTGCTTTCACCTTAGAAAACGCGACACGCAAGTTAGAGAAAATAGCGAAATTAAAATACTTGCTTACATTACAATAATAATTACAATTTCCACCCAAATGTTACATTGCAACCTGCGCGGCTCTCTCTTATGGTACGATTATTATCATCAGTATCATAAGTAAATTAGGTTCGATGTTTTCTTTTATGTTCTCCATAAAAATCATGCTATATTTTTATACCTTTTCTGAATACATAAATACACCCGCACAACTTGGGTATCGCCGGCTTACCATCTACGTCAAATGTAAGCCTATTGTAATAAAACTAACCATTGAAAACTCATAAAAAACGATTACCAGATCGTAACAACTATAACAAATAAAAACTTAACTCCAAATGAGATTATAAAAATCCATAAGTTAAACTACGTCGTTAACAAAAGAAAAAAACGTCTCCACGATGTAATCATTTAACCAAATAGGGAAACCTCAGAGGTTATCGCAGACAGTGGGCAGGTAATTACTATATTTCGTCACATCCGCTCGTGCCTTGGGTCACGACCTGCGTAGGCGCAGACGTATCAACTACCACCTAATCTGTGGGGACACAGTAAGAAATAATATCGCAAGATACAACCTTAATTCTGGCCAATCCGACACAGCCGGTTCATATATCGCATCACATGGACTCATTTATTGAACTGTTGGTTTATAGACCGCTATATCTTTACTACGTAGTTACGTACTGGTTTTTATGCGTTAGGGCGCGTGTTCACGGCACGGGATCTACATACGAATTTCCTGTTCAAGCCGGTCGTGTTTTAGTTTAGACAGACGCGTGTAAAAGGCGCGGGCGCCGGGTCTATAATATAGATCCGGTTGTTTTTCTTGTATGAGCCAAAAGAGAAAAGACACTCAGTGAGTATCAATGCATCAATGGGAGTGTGTACACGATGCTGGGTCAGATCTAGATCTAGTTAGATGCTATCTTGTTTTGCACGCGCTGTGAGGAGTGACAGAGGAATCGGAGTATTTGCTTATATAAAGCTTTAGGTGAAAAGTTTACAATCAAAATGAGTTCAAATCGGAAATCACAAAATTTCGTCGTGTCTATAAACCGCCGCTCGTTATAACAGCCTGGCACTTTCGTAGAAATCAAATCAATAGTTTTTTTATTCAATAGGTTACATTGTGGTCACTTTAAAACGTCAAACTTAAAACTAGCTACGCCTGTTCCAACTTCCTTACGCCGGCAAAAGAACGGGTAAGAAACGCCCGGCAGGTAATTTTATGCATCGGACTCGAGGAAAAGCTAAATTTAGTTGTCTGCTTCAAGGTTGTCGTGGAAAAGAGGCCTTATAAATAGTGACAAATTACTTTAATAAACGCTTTCGCGAAAGTTATATTGCTCGGATAGATGATATGCTTTTGATTTTTTATGAGGGAAATAAATTGAATAGAGTTTTTGTGTGATTCGGGTATAATTAAGGTTTCGTATTTATGATACACGTTTTAGAGATATTTAATAAAACTTGTGAATAATATACTACAAAATTTGTAACGAATACTTCTGGTAGTCCATCAATTATCGTCTATCTAAATATGATAATGATGGATTGCCAAAACATAGATACAACCGTAGATTTTTTCTTACTTTTGTTTAGAGTCTAGCCACGTCTCTACCATTATTAGACACTATACTACTTTTCCATTTAAATTACGTTACATTACGGCTGAAGCTTACTAGTCTTTTTGATAGAAATTGGAGAAATACTTCACTTAGAACGATAGAAATCACCCACTCTTCTCCGTCACATCTCGACAGAAAAATCCTTCTAATTTTCTTTATTTTCTGTGGATAGTGCGTAATAAAACTGGAATGTCCCAAGAGGACGCATTGTCTGTGTTCGAAACTGAGGAAATAAAAGGAATCAGCGGGCGATAGAGCGTGATGGCACCCTATATACCAGTATCAATACGACATAATAATATATCGTAGGACATATTATTGGCATCTTTCTTCCTCGTTATATTATATCAAATTGTCGCATGATTTGTCACATTTCTCCGGTGAAACGAAAGAAAATTATCTATTATATAAAAATAAGTCGGGTTTTCCTTCCTGAAGCTATAACTCAAGAACGCACGAACCGATTTCCACGGTTCTGCATTCGTTGGAAAGGTCTCGGACTCCGTGAGGTTTATAGCAAAGAAAATTCAGGAAAAATTTCAACAGAAAAGCGGGAATTTTTTTTTTCACATACAGCGCCATCTCTGATACATAGCATGTACTACACCGTATTCTTCAACAAATGATTGTTTGCAATTACAGATACAAGGACAAATTTATCATTTGCATGATTCAAAAAAAATATTTTTCTTCTTATTTTCACCAAACGAAATGTTACATAAAACGAAGCCGTCTGGTGGCGAAACGGAGTTCGCCGGGTTTGCTAGTACGCGTATGTTTTTGTCACGTCAGTTGACTCTAGCAGTTGGACAGCATAATGTTTACTATTGTATTATTACGACAAATTGAAGGTATAGAAAATAAAAGACTAAAACGATCTCTTTCGACTTTGTTACCAATCATCAATTAAATGAGTTGGATATACATAAGGTATTTGTTTTACAGGATCATACTACAGTATTCCTAACTTTGACTTAGATTGGGTACTCACGAGTATATTGATGTGGGCACACCGATTTGACCATCTTAATCTAGGTGCACATCAGTTCGATGATGAAACATGCTTGCCTAAAAGATACCTAATGTATAATGTTGACTTCAAGGCCCCAAAATTTATGGTAGTCGGGCAACAAAGACGCTGGCAGGATGTTCCGCTGATTCGTTATGCGCATTATGGATGTAAAGGTGAAACGTTTGATGCGGATCGGGGGAATGTTGACCATGCTCGGATGTCGTGTTGCTGTACGTCTTGTTATCCGATAGGGGAATAGGGTATGTAGTTCCATCGCACACTCATCCAAAGCAAGCTATTAAAGACCTTCAAGCTGGCAACACACATACATTCAAGGGCATGCGACATCTACCAACCCGCACTGGGCCAGCGTGGTAGATTACGGCCCATACTCTCTCTCTGAGAGAAGGCCAGAGTCCCAGCAGTGGGAACGTGAAAGGCTGATGATGAAGCTGGCAACTCTTCATAATTATTGATACAACTAGCTATTCCCCGCGGGTTCACCCGCGTGGGCTACAGCTTTATGCATGCAAAGTCTCAGCCCGATCGGTTTAATATTGAAAAAGTTTTGTACAAACTTTCATCCCCTATTTTATCCCCTTGGGGGCAGAATTAATCAAAATCCTTTCTTACCGGATGCCTACGTCATATCATCTACCTGCATGCCAAATTTCAGCCCGATCCGTCCAGTGGTTTGGGCTGTGCGTTGATAGATCACTGTCAGTCAGTCGCCTTTGAGTTATATATAATATGTAGATTTATCTAACTTTAACATTAAACAGTGAATGACGTGACAATTCTTTGATTTCATTTTTAACTACAACAATTACGGGTACAATCGTTATGACAGCTAGTTTTATATTGCCATTGTAGCAATTTGTTCTACGCCGACGATGAGGTCACGCATGCCGCCGTAGATTGGATAATAGATAGGCACGCCACATGCCGATGTCGATGTTTGTTAAAATCAAGACTATATTTAGCAGCTACACCGCAACAGAATGCATCCATTAATTACAATAGATAAACTTTTGAACCTATCTGAGATTTTTTACTTTGTAGCACTTATCACATAAAACGCATAAAGTTTGTGAGTGAGTGATGTGTATGTTTATTTCTTCACAAAAACGGCACAATGGATTTGAGTGTAATTATAAAACTTATTAATACACTCGGTAAATTAAAAACAATGACAATACTCAGAGGGCTTGTGAAATTATATTGGCTAGGTAGTATTAACTACCTCGTTATTTATAACTATTTTATTAGTTTTTATTCGAGGGAACTACCTAATACGGGTTGAGTCCGCTGACGACATCAGACCATTTTCTTCTTTCGTCATCTCGTTGTATAAAAGACCATAAGTCTATATAGAAAACAGCAAACAGACAAATCACAAATTAAATAAAAATGCTGCTGAAACACAACATAACATAATAATCGTGATCATCTGATTGTAGTTCTCCGAAGTGATGACCACCACAGGAAACATTTAGAATATTAAAGCACCACAGAGATGAACCACTAAACGGTGATATGTATGCAGCTATATAGTAGCTCTGGTACCTTCCGGTTCCGGTAATCCGGCAATCGGTAACCGATGTCGTCATTCCGTATTCACATTCAATCCGGGGGATCGCAGACCGGATGTACCATTTTTTTGCCAGCGGCTATTTGTCTCTAACACTCCACTGACACATTTTCCGGCGTGAATGTTTAAAATTAAAATCCCCACGGGACAGATTGCAAGCTACGTTATTACTGTGGACAATTTGTGATACATGTGTACATACCTACATATAAATGATTGTAGGTGAACCAATGTATGCGAATATCAAACAAAAATCTTACCTTTCTTTTAGTTTAAAAGTGTTTTATTCTCCTAACAATGATAAGTATTTATAATTTGCCGAGTGATTAAGTGTGATTTGCTAGCTTATATTACAATTATTTTTGTCTATAGCTTGGAATAATGACGTTAAAACTGACTGTGCAAATTACACGATGAATAAATTTTATTGTCTGAATCACAAGGTCGTACAAAGACCCAGTCTCAGTATGTTACATATTATATATAATTTTATAACAATTGAACAGTGATACAATAGTTTGTTAGTCACCAGTCTATCTATCTATAAGGAAATGTAATAGATTCTTCGACGCCTCGAGACAAGTCTCGGGTCCATACATAGAGAGTGATGAACAAAAGAAAATTAATTAATGCTGTTACAAATGGAGATAAGCTTATTTGAATTCAATAACGAAATCTATTCTATTTCGTGGTTACATCGTGGCGTGTAACATTTTGGGTTCCAATATTATGTCATCTATCATATATTTTATATTCATATCTATATTAGCTGTTACCAGCGGCTTCGCCCACGTGAACCCAGGAGTGTATCTTATAATATTTGAATTTTATTGATAAAAAAGAAGAAATTTTGAGTTATAATCACACTAAATACATATTATAAATGCTAACGTTAATATATATATATATGTAAATGCGAAAGTTTGAGTGAGTAATAGTTTTTAATATGAATCTGGAGTGTGTTATAAGTACTCAAGATAATAAAAATAACTCCCGGTACATTAAAAATACGTATGTCCAGGAATCAAGAGACACCAAAAACAACACAGTACTTTATTTAATCCTTTGTCTTAGTGAATTATATTCGTATTACTCTGTATAATCGACGATAGCGGTGTCTCTGCACCATTTTACATTACGCAGTTTTATTTTCTACAATTACTACTCTCGACCACCCGCGGCAAAAGATGCTTCCAAGCAGACCATTTTTACATTATTACTTTTCAAAAAGTAACCGAAGCACAGTCCGGTTTGCGGCCAACTCAAAGCGTAAACGAACATTTACTGCACTTAGTGGTCGGCTTCACTTTACTTCATGTCATTAACAATCGTATGCATGACTAGCAAGAAAAAGACTAGGTAATTAGCACTTCATGTTAAAAGTTTATTTAGATATATCCGAGATGTGTATTTTTTGCCATCGGTTTTTAATTGATACGTCTGCTGTTTTTTCTGTGGCGTACAGTTTAGATTTTTTGGTTCTACAAAAGCATTGGTATAAAAGGTTGTATATATCGTATATAATGAAATCATTTTTCTGTACCTATACGTACACAGTTAGTGTTCATACATTGTGTGTGCGGATATTGCGCCATTCGATTAATACTATAACAGAATGAATATTGGATTACGGGCTAACACCGCGACTCGACAGATGTGTCACCGTTGTAATAAAAGTTTTCCCCGGACTCCTGCGACCGAATCAGGTTCATATCTTTCTCGACTGCCGTGAATCGGGTTCATATCTTTTGCACCTTTATGAAAGTAGGAATTATAACCTGTCTACCTATCCGAAGCAGATATTGCTCTCCAGAAACTTTTGCGAAATATTCTCGAGTTATTCCGACTTTAATGTTTTGCTATAAAAAAAACGTGGATATTTCGAGTTCTAGAGGCGTGTAATTAGTTTAATGTTGTGAGAGAAGCAGAGCTGGCACGTCGGGTGACGTCTGCGTCATTGTCGGTGTCAATTTGTCGGGTAATGAGTTATTTTTTGCAGTAATTGCGTGGAATTTGCGCGTATTCGTGGGGACCGGCGACCGCGGTGCTATGCGCGGCTAGTCGCGGCGGTTTATTTGCGTGTGTCGCGAGTTGCCGCGGCCGTTCACACCGCAGCATCGCACGCGCCCGCCCGCGCCCTGCACACTAGCTTTAGCTATTTCCAACACTAACAATGGCACTGTTGTTATTGCCGATCGTGGAAAGAATCTATAGGGCCTTCTCCATATTATCAAACTGATATTCTGAAATTAAATCCTCACACTGATATAAAAATGCCAAAGTGTCTCTGCGGGTTTGTCCTTTTTCACGCAGCAACGGAACTCAAAATCAAAACAAAATCGATTTGACTTTTTGCTTATAAGAGTATCATTGTCTACCTAAAGTACTACGTGAAGGAAAATATCGAGATGTACCTAACCATAGCTTAGTGGTAGTGCATTTTCAAGTGCTCGCCTTTCTGTCGCCAAGCCACCTATCGGTGTATTCCGGCAGTCTCACTTGAGAGCCAGTTCCCAGTCCAGGTGACGATGTGGTTGAAGATAGTGTGGCGCCATCTTTGACCACATCGTCACTTAACATCAAGTGAATTTTACCCTGTAAATAGTAAAAAAAAATAGGCAAATGATGATGATGACACCTCTGAGATAATACAACCGGCATATTCATCTATTACCAAACTACTCGTACCTCATTCCTGACAAATGACACGACTTCATCGACAACGCACCGTTATTTATCATGTCGGAGACTCGCGTAGATTACATCTCCTGTTTTTGCCATTTATAACGTCGGTGGATGCATTCCTTGTTAGATTACCTCTTGGCCATTGTGGGCAAGATTAATATCCTAGGCACTAAGCACCTAGTTAAACCACTAAACAGAATAGTCTACTGTTACCTACAATAGCTGTAGGTGTACTTTACGTAGAGTGTTAGAGTTTTTTGTTTTACATACTTTTGAGATACAAAATACAATGTTTTCATATTTTTTTAGATCACATATAAATCAACAACAATTAGCACCGTAGACGCTTCTATCTCATATATCATCAGTCTTCATCACGCGAAATTAAATTAGGTATATGTATTAATATATATTATTTCATTATTTTTAAACTTTTGATGTGATTCTTTGCACATTCCAATTCTGTTACGTTTTTCAATCTAAATCTGTCCATGATCTAATCTCCTGTAATGAAAAATTGCGTACACAACAAAGATTCCTATTTCAAGACCCCTAAACGTAAATTGTATACCTAATCATACCTTATAGATACTTAGTTAAAAATAAATCAGTAAACATTTTTCTTTTCAGGCATTAATCCCATGGTTAAAATATAAGAATAGCTGAGATATCCTATTAATATTATAAACGTGAAAGTTTATAACCATGGATGTATGTATCGATGTTTGTTACTCTTTCACGCAAAAACTATTAAACGGATCTGGGTGAAATTTGAAGTAAAGATAAAACATAGACTACTTAATATCCCGAAAAAAGGTTCTTACGGGATAGCGGGAAGACGGATGAAACCGCAGGGTGTAGCTGATATATAAGTTTTCGTAAGACATCAGAACTATACAAAACAAATGTAACGTGTTTTTATAATCGTAATGATTCAAAGTTGACTTTCCTTTCTTCCTAAGGTTCGCCATGAATGTGGCCTGCCGTCCACCATCGACGTGGCCGACACGACTACGAGCACCAGCAGCGTAAGGAGGGTAGACCTCCGAGCACCACCTCCGGACACGGAACTGCTGCAGTTCGCCGCCACCCTCGCCTCCACCAAGAAGCTGTTCTCGGCGCTAGCGGACAAGGTCTGCGATGAGCCGGACTTCGCTGATGAGGGAAACGAGAGGTGTTGGAACGGGGAAAAGATTGGAGAGTGAGTACAGACTTTTATCCCAAGGGCAATTTTTAACCGACTTCAAAAAAGGAATAGGATAGGATTTAACTTATTCTTTTCCAAACCTTACTGATTACGATATTTGTACACAGGTACGGCAAATCATTGGTGTCGTCGATATCGCAGAGCGACCAGCGTTACAACCCCGAGGTGCCTGACGCGCCGGCGCAGGACCCGAGAGTGGCATCCATTGCCGACAGACTGCAGCAAGCTAGAACGGTAAACACTAACTCTAAACCTAGTGAAAAACATTTTGTCACTAAAAATGATCCCGACGAATTTTAAAAGATATCATAGTTTTAAAGTGCTGATGAAGCTGTACGAGCAAGTTCGACATATTAATTACAAAGGAATTCCCAACTGATAAGAGCGGACAGCGCATCGTCAGATACGCAGCCAACATTAATCAATGCACGTCTTGATGTCTCCGAGCTCAGATCCTATCATCAAAGGGAATGTACCACAAGTGGAGATGTAAGAGTCTCTTGTCGACGGTTTATGTGCCTTAGTAGATCATATCTTTAGAATCAAAAATATATTTGATATTCATATTACCTACCAACTTATAATACCTTTGTTTGCCTTTTTTAAATTTGCTAAGATTCCATTACTAAAAATCAAAACTAACTTGATATTCGGGTAAATACTATCTTCTGTTTGTACTTCCATTTACAAAGTACACTTTTTACTCTGAGTGTATTCACCTAAAACCAAGTCGCTTCCCGCTGTCTGTCGTTATGTAATATGCTTAGATCTTTAAAATTACGCAATGGATTTTAATGCAGTTTTCAGCAACAGATAGATTGATTCAAGAGAAAGGTTTATATGTATAACACATACATATTATAGTACAGCCGAAAAATTCAAAGATTTGTAAAATACTGCCCCATATCTACATTGCACCCGTGCCAAGCCGGGGCGGGTCGCTATATATAGTTATATATAAAAAAATCCAGTGTGCGTGTGTTTATATCTAAATGGCCTTACTGATTACGATGATATATCTTATATCATTATAATCGTAATCAGTGTATGGATTTCATCATGGTCAACAATCATGTTATGGATTTGGAATGGAGAGAGTTTGGTCCCTGAGGAAGGACGTAGAATACTTTTTATCGCGACAAACTGCGTTATCTATGCGAGTGAAACCGCGAGGAACAGCTAGTTATTAGTAAAGTCCCAACGCGGCTTCTCTTCATCAGATTATATTTGACATTTTTTTCTTTAGGACTCTATAAAATTGTAGCAACATTTTTACGTCTGAAATTCTTTGCTTTGTCACTGAATTCTTCCTAAAAATTACGACTCGTAGACAAGAATAATAAATTCCGAGTGCTTTAATGAAACACCGCTCTGGGAAGTTTTTTCTGCATTGTTCATCGTTCTGTAACCCCAGTGGTTCGCGAAGCAGTGCTAAAAATATATTGAATAAGAAACAGCGAGTTGAAACAATGACGTGCGGTGCAAGTCGCACTTCAAGTGAGAGTCAGTCAAGTACCAGAGTGAACATTACATCCAAACAACTGGTGGTTGAAAAATGAATAAAAAAACTCAAAACATGTGATCACTTTAAAACGTCAAACTTAAAACTAGCTACGCCTATTCCAACCTTCTTACGCCGCGCCAGCAACAAACGTCCGGCAGGTCATTTATGGGCGCGATTACATTTATAATTTCATTTTTATTGCTAGTTGATCGAATTGGAGCAACTACACTACAAGTTTTTCTGTCGTCTAAGGAGTCTGATATTTTATAATAACCTTTACTAATAAGATTTTGTTTTATATGGACTTGAAATATAGTTACACAGTACACACACATACACACACACACACACACAACACACACACACACACACATACACATACACACACACACACACACATACACATATATGTACTACATGTCTTGCATTTTCACTTGGGATTTTGTTCAAAAAAGTGCTACTTACTGACTTTAAGGAGCCTAGTAGTGGGTACAGCAATTTTATCAAATGGTCCCTTACCAACAAAAGGTAAGAACCACTGTGTTAACCGCAAAACCTCTCGTGGACAGGTGCTGATTGCGCACGCTGGCTCCGGTTTCGCGCAGGCGGAGGCGTTCATGCAGGGCGACGAGGCGGGCGAGGAAGGCTCGGGCTCCGGCCGGAACTACCCGGACGACGACGCCGCCTACGACGCCGAGGGCTCCGGCGAAGAGGGCTCCGGGGCGCACGAAGTTGGTCAGTACATGCACTTTACACTTTGGAGATATAAATCAACCTAGGGGCAGATGGAAGACTGTCTCTTTGTTAGCAACTTTCGATAGATCAATAATAATTTGATAGCAATTCAGCAGTCATGCCAAATAAGAGTAGGCCCAATTGATGCGCTTGCTACGTTCGCGTTTTACGTCGTCGCCTAGGTATTTACTAAGGCAAGGTACCTACTATAGGTGGGTCTAAAGTCATTCCTTTTGTTAAACAACAATGCCGCGAGTGAGAAACTCGTTGTTCTTCACATCAAACTAGTCTCGATCTCTCTTTTCAAAAGATTTTTTTCTTTTTGTTTTCTCGAATTTCAAAGCCAGAAATATCTCAAAACTGAAGCATAATTTTTTATCGCATTTAAAGCATTGTTTTATCAGAAATCATTCCTTGATCTTAATACAATTATATTATATTATGTATATTATTTTTTAATTTTTTTATTCTAGCTCTCCTTTTATGTTGTTGTATTTTTTCTGTTGTTGTGGTGAAACAATAAAGCGTTATCTATCTATCTATCTACACATATCTTGTGGCATTTAATACTTGACATTTCGATAACCATTTTATCATTAACCATCTTTTCCACCCCAACAGGAAGCAAATCATACGCAAACGAAGACACTATATACTCGTCGACGCCAAAGACTGCCGACGCGACCGTGGCCAGCCCTCTGCTGCCCTTCGTACTGGCAGCCGCCTTGGCCTCAACGCTCAGCCGCCTCACCTAGGCCGCGTCAACCGACGAGCTTTTACATATCGACGCTACGAAACGCGATCGACGAGCTGAGAAAAGAGCGATGTTACAAGACTCACCCGAGACTTCAAGTCTACGCTCCACGCATCGCCACTGAGACAGCGTAAGAATAACCATATCATTGTATGTGACTTTACGAGTGCGAAGCGTACACATGTGCGAGTGCTGAACATTAGTCGTAGTAACATTACAAAAGACAGTTTTCGATGATTAGAATATCGAATCGCTACGGAGGCCCGGGCACCTGTTGTAGAATATAAAATTTTATCGTAGCTAGTCCACAACTATCAGAGTCCGACTCGGGCTTATCTCTATTTAATACGAAATTACAATAAAATCGCATTACAGCAATACAGTGTCATTTTAAAGCATTTAAAGTCTAACAATGTACAGTGCATATCGATGATGTCTTCATTTTGTAAATATTTTTGATAATTTCTGTAGAGTTCGTTCAAAACTTTAATATATTTACTAAATAGAAGTTTTAATACTTCTGCATTTAAAACTCTGAATAAATGTGTAAAATTGACATAATAATAAATATATTCGAAGAATCTTTAATCGTCGTTAAACTAGCTGATTGGCAATAACTTTATTAAGGTAAAAAATGTATTACGATTAGAGGCGAGTGGTAACGATCAATATAACTTTAGGATTCGACTGTACAGATATTGTGTAAATACCTAAAATCCTACTGGTCTAGGTGCTTAGCTAGTAAATGTATTTTGTTGCCATATTACACCTACGGATATTATTATTTATAATATTAGTTAAGTCATTTAATAATTTATCTAATATTACGTTTTGTGATACATATTAGTGTTTAAGTTGTCTATCCGCAAGTTGTATTGCACTATTTATATGGCTTAGGTACATTATTACGTCGCATGTTAATACAATAGTCACTTGTACTGAATGCCTACATACACTACACATATCTTTTATATGTAGACTTAAATCTACAGTAATATTAATGAAATTAATTTGTGTGTGAGAGTGGTGTACGATGAACGGCCAGTATAAATACGGAATGTGAAACACCTCGATGTATTTTTAAATTACTTTTTCCGTACAATTACAATATATTAAGAAAATAATTTAACTGCAAGTGTAACTTTCTTTATTAATCGATACTGAGCACGCCTAGATGAAATTAATATCGTGGTAAGATTTAACACTCAAAGATTGCATAAAGTATACATTAAATACCTTTCGAAATCAATAGTTTGCCTTGCTAATTTAGCAAATGACCTACTTCTGTATTCATAAAACATTCAAGCGAAACTGTAATTAGCTGTAGGTATACGGAAGAAAATATATTATGTAGTTATGAACGGTTGTAAATTGCTTGAAAATAATAGAAAAATAAAATGTTCTGCGGCCGTCATTTAATGACGAGCTATTTGTATATGTATCGTAGTATAACATATTACTTGGTAATGTATGGAATGTAGCGAGAATGAGTGTGGACCAGATAAGGAACTTGGGGTGTTTTCAAATACTACAACAACGTTGACACTTACATTCTAAAGGTGGGTACTCACCGGCGTTACGAAGCGTAATGTAACGTGTTACACAGCGAACGTTTATGGAGTCAGTAAGGGGAAAAAAGGCACTTGTAACACCGGTTAGTACGCACCTTTAGACGACGAAAATCGTTACAGTAATTCAACATTCAAGAAAGCATTGACATCAAAAAGCACACATCTTGCTCGAGGAAGTTCGTCTTTTGTTGTTTTTTAAAGAGAATAAAAACTAAATGTATCCAAGAATAAGAACATGACTATGAACACTAGACTTAACAATACAAAGTTTTTTGCATCGACTATCTTTTTGTATATTAGATGTCACTTTTCAAATGGATTCGTCAACGCGTATACAATTCTTTTTCTCAAATTAACAACGAGTGGTTTTGCTATGTCAGATGGTTTCATGATCTGAGAGAGATCATAAGACCCTGAATTAAAAGTATGATTTCAATGCTTATAAGAGTGACGTTTACGATAATATCTGAGACTCGTCATGATGTCATGTAGAAATCAAAACACCCCAAAATGTAAATATTGTTGGAAAGAGTGTTTGAAGTGAAGACAATTGCTGTTATATCTGAATATATATTATAAAAATAAATTCTGTACTATACAAAATCTCGTTTGATTTTTATCCCCAACTGGTTGAAACTGCAGGTTGAATCTACCTAGTAGTCGAGGAAAATATATTTAATTCTTCCTTTATAAGTAATAGGTATCTTGTAAAGTACGTGTATATACAGGAGCCTATACCTATACCTACAATACACAGTAAGAACACCTACACACCCTTTGTAAAAAATATATTAAATTATTTTAATATCCTTAGTAGTATAGTAGCATTTATGGTCAATATTAAACAACCATTATTCACATATGCTTCAAGCTCTGAAAAATAACGAGCTTCATAATTTTACGTACCCTGAGACTTATTTTAAATGTATTTAAGGATCCCTTTAGAGTATTACTGAGCGATTTGTATTTTCATATTTTTTATCAGTATAAAATGTATGAGTTTAAGTGAAAAAGAATAACTTAATTTACATTCTAATTTCTTGAAAGTTATCTAAATTGCGTGTCTAACTAACGCCCGAAATAATAATCGATCCTGATCCGTATTTCGCGGTTGTGGATCGATATGTCAATACAAAAAGGTGTAAAGCTTACCAATAACCGATCCGCGGATTGAATTGGCTTCTTTTTTTTTATTTGCATTTGAATTTGATTTTTTATCTCCATATACAACCATATCAGGCGTACCTAAATCAAAAACCTCAAAGCTCTTAGGCATTTTAACACAACGAGATTATACAGTTACTTCCCTTACGTTACACCATAGAATAAAATAATCCGGATTGCTCCGAGATGACCAGGTAGCCCTGGTTGGAGCCAGCGCAGTGCAGTGGCCATGTTTTATAAGGTATTGTGTCTCCCTTCCCAGTATATTTTATTCATAGCAACATCCATTGTCTGCGAGCGACTGTGCGCGATATAATGACACACTCAAGATACCATTCTGCACTGCTTCAAAATTATGAAAATGATATGAATGACACTCCCTGCTCCACCATTGAAACGATGTTGGCATTCTCTGCATACAAATAGACTAGCCCTATTTGACTTTAAACTATATTGTAGCTAGAGACGTGGCATTCGAAATTAATATATAGGTTGTTGACGAAATAACATAAAGTAGTGATTATGTAGATATCTTGTTTCGTTCCACATTATTTATTATTCTTCAAATCTTTTAGCAACATAAATTCGGATTTAAAAACAATTTGCTAGTATAAAAATAACCTAGTACCTACTAGTAGGTAAGTACAACATTGTCAGTAAAAAAATCAGTATAACATATTGAATAGAGCGACACAGATTCCATAATGTATCAAAAATAAAAATGAAGAAAGAGCGTAGACCTATTCATGCAACGCTTATACAGTAACAATTTAGATCTTTACAAAATCGTATGAATGGTCCACTCGACAAAATTCTCATCATTACGATTGCCGAATGTAAGGCCACCTCGCACAATGCATCCCACTTGAATAGCTTTTCACTTAAGTGATTCTCAATACATCCACCGGTATCTATTACGGTTTCTTTCAGAGATCGAATCAAGTAAAGGATAAAATAAGTCAAGAACGCTATATCAGACGACCATTTCACGGATCATTTGAGGGCCGCCGGCGTCTCCGCTCAATTTATACAATTGCTTTTGCTTACTTGTCACGGGTAGGGCTGGATGCGTTCACTTTAGTCGCAACTTTGGTTGATGGTACTTAAGTACTTACTTGAGATTTTATAGGAAAAAATACACCCTCTGGAGCTAATGTTACTTTAGCTCCTCATAGTTAAGTTCTTATAATGTTAGGAGAGGAAAAAACCGTGACATATGAACGTATAGCAGACGTGAGCGTTAGAGTTATGGTAGAGATGGGCTGCTAACTTATTTCGTTAGAAGTGCAAAACTTTTAAAGAACCTGCATCTACTCAAGTAATTAAGTCAATAAACCAAGTGTAAAAATGACAAGTCTATGAAGAGCAATGCGTCCACAACGTCGAGCAAAGGCGACGGCTGACCCTAATTAGCATAACTAAGAAAAATATAATACTGTCATCTGAACCTTGCCAAAGTAGAACCAATCATATAAAATCATTTCTGCAAAGTCGACAACAATTTAGGGTGTACCTACAAATTATTTCAGCAAATATTTGCGTGTTTATTTAGATTATAAGTTATTGGCAGCCCTAACGGGGCTTGAGCAAAGATTGACTCTATCCTCCGATTAGATCGACTCGCTATTGATCCGCGATTGGCTGGATTGTATTGAACTCATCAATCTAGTTGTGTAACTCTGTGTTGTATATATACCGCACTGCATGTTTGTCTAAACACAGGTAAATAGGCTCCCGTTACCACTTGATTAATTGTTACCAATAATAGATAATATCTAACTACGTGCGCAGTGTAGGCTGGCAAAATTGTAGAGAGTATCTTCTAATTGTTTTTTATGTAATAGAGTGGCATACAAGCAGGCGGTCCACCTGATGGAAAGTGGTCACCGTCGCCAGTGGACAGACTAACACAGACAATTACCAAAGATTAAGAGAAACAGAAGCGGCAGCATATTTAGTTCAATTTGCTGTATGCCCTAGAATGCAATGGTGCAATGGAGGGTCACGGAGTCAACTCGTGTCACCCCGTGACTTCGCTTCCGGGAAGCCATCGCGTGAGTTGTGAAACGGTCAGGAACTTTCCACGTCTAGCTCTTAACTCCTGTTAACTCATGTCTCGATCTATATCTCGGCCTGTCTTGTACAGAAGAACTTAATTTGAATAGAACCATGAGCATAGTGGGATATTTCATAGGCAATTTGATTTGAATTCAATTGAATCTTCTGTTTATATGAAAATGTTATGGTGTTCGTTGGTATTTTGCTTCCCAAGCGAAAACGCTAGGTTACTAGTATTTCATATTTATAAAGGGCTTTAAGCTTTGCTTTAAGCTTCAGGATCTAGGCTTCCCTTTTTTATTTAGCTCCTCTATCCAGGCGTAACTTTTCTGCATAAACTTAATCAGTTTTGCGACTTCAGTTACCATCCGCCACAAGCATCAATACGGGTATCTCTCGGCATACAATCCGACTTGGCTGAACCAACAGACCGCAATTTGCCCATTAATTACGCACAGTCGTGCGGTCACCTGTTTGTCACTTGTCAATACAGGTGACAGGTGCATGCGGCTACGGGTAGCTACCGTGTCGTGCAACCGCAATGTATTTTAGCTAAGTATTTTTTAATAATCTTGATCTGGTTTAACGCCAGAGGTACTAAAACAGTTGATCGGTCTACTTTCTTACACGATCGTATAAGCAATAGAGTCACAGGTGTTTTTTAAGTTACATTTGGACCGGAAAATCTCCTGGCGGCTCTTTTTTTAAAAGAAAATTCGCGTGTGGATCCAGCTTCGTAATGGTTCGCCTGATTAGAAACTACCGTCACCGTCGCAGGGCACTGATGGAGTTGTCTAACCTGCACTGCAATGCACCCAAACAAAAACTTTTATTTAAAATGTCGTATTTTGTAATACGTTTCGGTTTCTCTGGTGAAAATAAATCTGCCAGCAGTGTCGTAATTGCAAAATTAACATTATAATGGGACATACTGGGACGTAGTAACTAGCGGCAAGGTGTCAAATGTCATGACATGTAGAATGGGACACGCCTGTCCATTGTCATTTGTAGTACCTACATACACTAACTGGGTTGGTTACCTTTACCAAGATATTCTACTTATGCCAGTGCAAGTGGTGTAGGCACTTTGATGTTGGTGATGTACTATTTACTATTGATGTACTATTTTGATGTACTATTAGGTACTATTATTAGCTATTTCTATCTATTTTAGCAATATTCATTTTTTGTTATTGTACCAGAAATCCACTTGGCAGTTGGCACTTGCTTTCGTTGCATGTAAAACAAGAACTAAAAATATTTTTTTTAGTTTTATTTTAATTATAACTTGTGTAAACATAGGCAAGTAGGTATACCGATGTAAAATGTAAGTTACCTACTCACAGTTCAAAGCCGTTGCAATTATACCTATCGGATATCGGTAATAATAATAATAACGACTTCTAATCAATGATTACTGAGGATAACAATCAGCAATAAAATTTATTTAATAATTGCCATCGATATAAAACTTATAGAGTCGAGAGTTAAGAATCTACAGAACCCGTACTTATCGTTTGAAGTCCCGCTGGGGCCATAATAGTATGGGACCAGCTAATATAAAGGCAAGGTCAGTGTACATCAGGTGTACCACAAAACTATGCATGGCGAGTTTAACCTGTAGTTCTGAACAACATACTGCTGGGCCATGTTGGCTCGGGTGCATCAGCAAACCATAGTAGTGGTATCGGGCGTGATGAGGAACTTTACTTATGTACTAAAAAGTGTACAAATTTACGCTTATGATACGGTAGTAATAACATTATCCTTTATAGTGTATAATATCATCTTATCAAGAGGTATTATCATCGCTCTACCTCTGAAACGCCATACAAAAATGAAATGCTATCAAAATAACAGACATTTGTGGAAAACGTTTAAGCTTGTACGCTACTCAGTTGCAATACAAAAGTGCCATAGTGAGTAGTAGCCTAAAGTATGTAGGGAGAGACACGACTATTAATTTAAGTCATTAATTAACGCCTCTAACGAACCTTTCCTTTATAAAAAAGTATTGCGCGTGCGCAGCGGTATGCTGGACTCGAAGGTAGGTATGGAAAAATTGTATGAAACTACGTATGTCAGTACCGTCCCATACATGAAGATCAAAGACTTATTAACTAATGAAATCTTGTAACAAAAGTAGATGCATGGTGGAGAAATGCGTGACAAACTGATATAATTTTGCATGTTTATTTGTATGTCATATCGGTATCTACGTCTATAGGCCAATTTTATTATAACTACAATGTACATAAATGATAAAATCTATAATATAAAAATGAATCGCAAAATATGTTGGTAAGCGCATAACTCAACAACGCCTGGACCAATTTTACCAATTCTTTTTTTTAAATGTTCGTTGAAGTCCAATAATGGTTTTTACGGCGAGAAAAATCGAATAATTGCCGGGAAAACACTAAAATTAGCCCTTTTCTTTTCCCCATACAAACGATTCGTAATAAGTCAATTTGAACTTTAATACCATACCATAAAGTTCAAGTGTTAGTGGAGAGGTTCCGGGAAGGCAAAACAATTGAGTGACGTTAGTATTGTATAAATATTGATGTCTGTTTTCAATAAAATTAGGGATCCTTACTAAAACTCCAATAATGTGTGTTTTATAATTTTTGCGTTTTTGCTAAATACCCGTGCGAAGCCGGGGCGGGCCGCTAGTTTATTAATAAAATCACCAGTCTCAATTTATATTTGATCTCTCTTTTGAACATGATCGGACTATCGATAGAAAAATCTATATTTCTAGATATATTAAATAACTTCAAAGACGAAAGTAAAAACAACTGTTACAAATAGCCCTATAGACATAGTCCACTATTTATAGCCATCAGTACAAATTCCTGAAACAATGTTTTGTCTACAGCGTTCTTCTATTTGCAAGTTAATTATGCGTACGGTAGGGCGCCACAATTATACTGTAGAGCCCTTGCGCTTGCGAAGGGCTATTTCCAGAGCACCGTACCCTTTCATCACTCTTCTAAAGTTACCACTAAGTAACTACGACCATTCACTTATATATAGCCTTAGCCTCGAATTTTTGTTTGTGCAAGAGAAATGATCCTTGAAACCGATCTTTTGATTATTTAGTTTCAATCTGCTAACTTAATTTCTGACTAATCACAAAAAAACAATATTACAGTCATAATACAAGAAAAACTGCAACAAAAAACCTAAAAACTAGGTCTATACCCTACGGTTTTTCTCCTATTACAAATCTTTTGCAAATATTATTTTCATGAATCGCCTTTCTGAAGATTTCCAAGCTTTTATATTCCATTTCAAAAAGTATCGAGTTCATAGTATTAAGTGTGATCCTTCTCCATGATCCATTCTGCGTCTAGAGAGTAATTTACGTTCCCAATAGATGCAGTGAGAAGCAGGCGTCATAATTGATGACGTTTGCCATATTAATCAATGGGATGCTGGGCGTTACACTACTGCTATAAACTCGTATATAAGATAGATTGAATGCATCGATGGAATGCAAAGCAGTGACCTATGTATCAAAGGTCAGGGCCCAGTGAAGACATGATTGATGGCCTTATTTGCGAATGATCAGAACAAATTAGAACCGACATATCAAACTGTAAAAACTCATTAAGTGCAGTAATGAATTAGTAAACAAATTATTAAATAAATGTTGATTCCTAATGTTCCTATATTTTTGTTTTATACCTAGTGGACGCAGTTACGGGCCTTTTTTATTAATTTATTTATTAGCTCACCAACACGGTGTACACGCATACATTCGCAAATTAAAAAAAGATTTCATTAGAAGCGTGATACGTATGATATGTTTTATTGTTACAATTTATTTCAGTAAACTATGTATAATAGTTGTGACTCTATTTGTACTGTTATATCTCTCGCTAAAAGCAAATTGAAGAATAGTAGAGCTGTTTATAAAAAGGCCCCTGACGATGCGAGAACTCTTCAATTAAATTCGAGAGGCATCACACCCGGATCCCTCGTAATTGACAAGGGAAGGACGAATTGATCATGCAAACTCCATCTACGATTCGAAACGCCTATTTGGCTCCATTGACTTACTTATCGCCTACCAACATTCCAATTTATTTCTCGTAAAGATCATAAGAACTCGCTACCAATGAATTAGTTGCTCCCACGCAAGAATTTTGTGATTCAATTTGTGAAATCGAATGAGTTTTAAAATACAGAAAAACGTTTGATATTTTTATTAGACCTGTGATTGGAATGATAAAAATTGTATGAGATGTTATATTTAATAAATAAATCTTCTTCTTCTCACAAAGAATGTGGTTAATTTCTTTTCCAGATTAAAACCATGATCAGACTAATTTATTTACACTCTTAAGTCCCAACTTACGAGTACAGAGTTAATTTAAACGCTTTATGGTTTGGTTAATGCTTAATACTATGAAACGTATATCATAATTTGGAATAACGTTGTAAGTCATAACTCATAACTAAATTGCCAACTCATGTAATCACGTGACAGTCTCGTAGCTTAGTTTTAACGTTGTTTCAAAGTTGTCGGCCATCGCCAAATCTGGCGTTATTCAAATGAGATTACACTCCTTAGAGGAGTGTTTACGAAGTCTCGAGTCGTCACGTCACTCTCTTCGGGGTGCCCTTGACGACGTTCATGGAGCCAATTTCAACTCGGAACAACTTCCGACACCATCGCTGAATAACAAACGACGAGCGGAGATCCCCGGCTCCTCTTTACATTTTTATATATCATGAGACTCGGGGCAATTTAAAAATTCCTCAGATTTTACTCGCGATAAGCGGCTCTATAAAAGGTTAGCGACACCGATAAAATTCTTAACTACTGTTTATATTGTTCGTATAACTACCGTTTATCGGTAGCAAAGTTATTGTTCTTTAAAATACATATTAAACCGTAAATCACAATTTATAGTCGGATAGTCGGAGAAAGCCCGCGGAGCTTTTATGAGTTTTGGCCATAGCCTACGGTACCTCAAACTGACACTTACAAAGATTACTATCTAAAGAAAGGCACATTTTCCGTTTAAAATCATAGGAGCACTTTGTTTACCAATCATCGTTTCTCTTCAAGTTTGTTGACGAGCGCCCACAACTGGAGTCGCAGCGCCATTTTTTCAAGAGCTTTTCGTAGTTTTCATGCGTACGCTCAAATGAAGATATTGAAGAGACGCGAGAGATTTTTCTATAATGGTTGGAATACCACCCACCAGCAACGCAAACAATTGTCTTGCTAGATTATCTGTCCATTATTTATAATGAGTGAGATAGTGCATTCACGTCAGTTTTACACCTACGCGCCAAATGAATGGGAGTTGAAAAATGCGCGGCTTTTGTTCCTCCGAGATTATTTTTATCGGTATTTAATTAGAAAACATTAAACAATAATGGTATTGTTTATGCGATTATCTGGAGGCGATTATCTTTTATTGTCACGAGCCATGGTTTTATTGAAACGTAACCGAATCCGACATCCGACAGCGGACCACGTTCGAAACGAAACAATTTTTAGGGAGATCAATGTTATTGTGTGCTAGCCAGTTTATGGCCTATTTCGGGAGAATAAAAGGCATATTATAAAGAGAATGACAGTTGGTTTTATGTTGTAAGATAACGTATAACAGGAGATTAAAGCAGAGTCACGCGCGACAAGGAAATGTCGTGAAGGAACAGAATATAAAACCGCCTCCGCTCGCCGCCGCCCGCTGCCCTTCATCTCTCTCCTCCTTCAATCAATTCAGTGTTGTCAGATGTTGTCTTTTCATATCTTGTGTTTACATAAATTACGCAACGAATCCAATGTTGGCTTTTCATTTACCTACCATCGCATGCATTTGTAGATATTTACTTTCATTATACTTTTTTGAGATTGGTAAAACCATTCAGATCCATCTGTTAGAAGCGGTATGCGTCTTTCTGGTAAGAGTAACATTTCAACAATCGTGAATGAAGATTTTGAAACTGAGGTAGGCAGAATATGGAGCTCACGAGCATATAATTATATATGGTATCTAGATATATATAAAAATAGTAGGTAGGTAAGGATATAAATGCCCTGCACCTGCAACCTGCAAAGTTGACTCGTGATTGAGAGAAAGAGAGAGAGAGACTATGACTTAATAAATTATATGCGAATTTGCCATCGCTCAAAAAATGGTGAAGGAAAACGTCGTAAGGTAAAACCGGCATGTCAAAGAACTGCAACATTTAAGGGCATGTGACATCTACCAAGCCGCACTAGGACGGCCCATACTCTGTCTCTTCCTCCGAGAGAAGGCCAGAATCCCAGCAATGGGAAAGTAAAAGACTGATGATGATGAAATCTGAATCAGAATTTAAGAAACTTGTCGTGTGGTAGCCCATAGAAAACGCCTTTAGGGTTATCAGATCAAATCGATCCCGCAAGTGATACCGCGACCGCCACCAATTTATTATTATCTAACCAAGTGTAACACTGACAGGACATTAACTTTACTGCAGTGTAACTCAAGTCACTTCACACCTCTTTCGAAATCGATCGAGCCGAAGAGATGAATAATTAAAATCTAATCGTAACTGCATCGAATGGAAGACAGATCGTGACCCGGGACACGTGCGCGCCGTGGGCAGAACGATGTGTTGCCATCTTCGGGGAACGTTGCTCTAACGAACCTGGGTGGTTCCTGAACTTACTTTACTTGCCAGAGAAAGGCGGAAAGAGTAGATCATGACTACGACACTAGTAGTTGATTATATCACCTTACATTCAATAACTCAATACGACTTATGCATTTTTGAAGTTGTATGAAAAAGATTGTTATCTGTACCTACCATGAATAACATCTTTAGTACAGATTCATTCACAGATATCACAGAACGCACGAAACTTAAACGGTAGTATTCTTGTGCATTATGAAAGAATTTTATGAAAACCACCCCTTAAAAGTGTCAAAAGGTATACAAATGATTAAATAGAAAAATATCGACTTTCACGCGAACAAAGTCTCGGGGGAGGTTGTTAGTAATATTATAAATGTGAAAATGGCTCTGTCTGTCTGTCACCTCTAAATCGCAGAACAGATTTTTGATGAAAATTGCACCAGATATAATGTTAACCCTTGGGAAGGATATAAGATATTTTTATTGCGATAAACTGGACACGTGGGTGAAACCACAAGGCACAGGCGAAGTGACTCTGTTTCTGTCTGTTACCTTTTCATGCCTAAACCGATGGACAGATCTTGATGAAATTTGTTATGGAGATAGTTTGAACCTTGAGGAAGGACATAGGATACTTTTTATCGCGATAAACTGAAGCTACGTGGGTGAAACCACGGAGCAAAGCTAGTTGTCATTATAAGTCCGCCCAGCGGGACTGGTTGTGATTGTGGGTTTTCTTGTGGATGGCAATTTTGTCACTTCTGGAATCGCAACGCCGCGCCAATGGCAACACTGGTGCAGGCTAATGATAAAGTATCCTCTATAAACACTGGTGTTAATTGACATTCGAAATTTAAAACTATACACGGACCGTTTAGTGAGCTTCTAATGTCGTAAACATGTCTATGGACCGCCCACGGCCTCGGCGCATCAATTTGTTTTAGGCTAATCTCTCGTGAAAGCAGCTGATTAATGCGTTTGTTAGGCTAATGAGACCCACGATAAATACGGGCCTAATAACAGTGTTGCCAGATTGGGGATCTTTTTTCCAGAAATTAACAGCTATTTTTTAACACGACTTGCTAACAAGTACCTAGTAGGTAAGGTACCAACCACTGCCACTCCTTCGGAAAATTGCCTAAGTAATATAATCATCATGTATTGTACATATTTCCTTTTTTTTAAAACACTTTTATTTTGCTTGTTGTTCAAAATAAGCAAAAGCGTTTAAGCGTAATGTCAATTTTAAGCCGTTTATCACATCTTTAATGAGGTGTCATTATATTCTTTTTATTATGGCAGTGGTATAGGTAGTTTATTTTGGTGCAGTCGGGTTTTTGTTCCTTTTGTAATGTATTTTATTAGTGTTTTAAAGATAAAAAATTAAGATATTTTATTTATAAACATGTGCTGTTACAAAGCAAGGTTGCATGCAGATCTTCAATAAAGGGATTATAGCTACAACATGTTTTGCCTAAATAGGCGTACAAATAGAGTGGGATGGCCGCTAATTACAAAATCAAATTTACTAAAAAAATAAAATAGAGAAAATAATAATAATAACAATATCACATTAAAAAACAGAATGAATGATTGAACAAGAAATAAATAAACAAGAATCAATAAAAGATCATAGGGTAATTGAATAACAACAATTAAAAAGTCAAAATGAAGAGGTCTACTTCAACTTTTTGTTCGAATGGCTTATAAAAAGGTCAAAAAAAGACTACTTATGTCAGAAATGTCAAACTTCACCGCAGAAAGCACTGTCATCGAAAAATTCGCCTACGCTAAAGAGATTAATATAGCTAAAGGGATTATAGCATTTGCCCAACAAGATGGTGTTCAGTTTTCGTTTAAGAACACTAGCATTCACATACCTAAGATTTTTTGGTCTCTTGTTGAAAATACTGGGGCCCATACAAGTTTTAGATTACTTTTTAGTAGAATTGAGTCATCTCGCAACACCGGCTAATCAATAGCTGGGTCGGGTTACAACTCGCAGTGTATGGCTTGAAACTCCCACGTAAGCTGCGGATCAAGTTACAGTTTTATTTCCTGAAGTTTCTGAATAGATTAGCTGTCTAATCCCATTTACGAAGTTAACTTTTACCTTAAACCAGCGTATAGTGTTAACTTAGAAATGTTTACCTACGTGTTGTACTATTACGCCCGAACTTAATAATCGATCCGATCCGTTATCCGCGGTTTTGGATCGATATGTCATGTCATATGTCATTATAATAGTAATCTGTCAAGCCCTAGTACTAAAATGACATATCGACCCAAAACCGCGGATAACGGATCGGATCGATTTCTTTTTTGTTATGGCGTCACACGATTATTGTATTTTCCAGTGTCAAGTATAAAATATTTCAAACTCAGAGTTGAATCAAGTTTAAATGATGATGATGATGATGATAAGATGATGGGATGAGGATAGTGTTTAAGTAAAGTAGTGTACCGGACTTTTTTGGAGCAACTAAAAAAGTCACTTTCACAACTTTATTTCAATTTCCCACACTCGTACACATTAACGAACACATAATGGTTAATAATCCACCAATATTACACATTATCACTCGAAGAAACACAAGTTTTGGAAATAAAAACAAAATTTTCAGGTTGACAATTCGATTGCCGCCAAAAGAGTCTCCGGGAAAATTCTGTACAAGTTCGTTCAAAAAAAACACTAGGTGCCACCAGGCTTCGTTCTTAGTATGGGATCTTTCTTGAAGAGTAAAAAGTGGATAAGAAGCTTTTTACTACCTTGGTTGAATACACATAATTAATATCCAAATTTCAAGCCTTTTAGGACATAGGAAGTTATTAATGGTATTATAGTTAGAGAGAGGTTCATGATGAAGCTGAAGAAATACCTGCATTTTAGTTACGAGTAAGCCTATATAGTTACCGATAGGGCGGTGTGCTGATTTTACAAATATTGTACGATACTTTATATCGAGTACAGTTGCTAAAACTCGTAATTGGGGTACTGAAAAGCAAAGCTCTATCAATCAGGTAAAGCGCTTCCCAGTTCACTTTGAAGAATCTTAAAAAAGCCGTTGAATCCAAATTAGATGCACAATTATTTATCTTTCATAAATATGTTAATAAAATCTGAACATTACACGAGTTAATCGCACGTTATTTATGTGGATGTAAATGGCTGCTATGAATTAAACATTTGTTATAGGATAAAGTTGTCACCGGCTGTCAAAACTCTCAGCATCTGAGGCACGAACGTGGCGTGAGTTGTGAGATACTGCGACCAGATACTTGAACATCCATCGATCGAATGGACGAGAAGTATGATTATTATACCTTTTTTGTTGCAAACTTCATGTAAGAAAGACGTATTAAGCGCCAGTTTTATAAACGTCCGTAAGTTAAACGGCAGACCTTAATTCGGTAAAGGAGACGGCTCATTTCTGCCCCAAGTCGTTTCAAGTTTATGTACTTAACTAGCCCCGGAGACCTAGAAAAGTTGTTTAATTAAAATAACATATAATTAAATAATGCAAACTGTACAATCGATATTAACGTGCCAAGCGGGGATTGCAAATTGGTGTGATTAAAAAGTACTTTAACACCACTCAAACGCCCCAAACCATGGTTGCCCAAAATTTGACGGCCACCGCGCTTCCGTTCAAAACCGTATTTTATCTGTTTCCTTTGTAGGAAAGTTGCGTGAACGATGACGCTACATAGAGCTGTACTAAATTAGGCATCTTACTGTATATTCAATTAGGGCATAAGCCAAACATTAGAAACGAAAAAAATTAAAATGAAAAGGACGAATTTTCTTTCAATTTCTGTCAAGGTTGTCAAGGATATGTCATTGCAATTTGTTTCATTGCGTTATTTTATTCAACGTTTTAGTTGATATCTTTTAAACCCCGCTATGCAGAATAAAAACATTAAGGGCTAGCGCTTACATACAACTGTTGCATCGACTAAACTGTTTCGTCGAGTTGTGTACTTTTCGTGATTTCTACTCAACTGAACAGTTTAGTTGATGGAAGTGCGTATACAATCGATTTTATATCTTCTCAAATCGACCAGTCTTTATTCAGCAACGCTCGAGTCAAGGTGTTTACAAACCATGTCATGTTACGGTTCCTCAATAGATATTAAAAATCTTATACAATGATCCAATGTTGGTCGAGTCTCCTGCAGGTTTGCTGTGGGGCAAATGTCCATGGAAAATGGGCCGTCTCCTTTGAACTTTTTGACTAATTTTCCGTACTAAAATCTGACAATAAGATCAAACTTACCGAAATTTGGCTTACGGACGATTATAAAACCGGCCATTACTAGCATATTCAGCTTGTGACATATACGCCCGAAATTAATAAACCGATCCCGATCCATTTTTGGATCGACATGTCAGCTTTAAAATGACATATGATGACATGACATATCAATCCAAAACCGCGAAAAACGGATCAGGATCGATTATTAATTTCGGGCGATAGACAAATGCGTCTGCTACGTACGTAGCTACCTAAAGCAAATAACCTTCTCTCTCATCTTAAGTATTCAGGATTTAAGTAAAGAAAGGTTGTATTCTAATTAATTTACAAAGCTTTGAGAACAATATGTCTGCTTTAACAAGAAGTGCCAAGCCAAGAGCAATTTTTTAGTTACAGCAAAGAAAAAAATCTCTTTGCATGCCATTAGGAATATTGGTAGAAATCAGTCTTGAAGACGTGCTAAGAATGGCTATTATACTAGCGGAGGAAACTAGAAGTTGCCGTTGCTACCTATCAGTTGACAGAGTACTGCGCAGTGAGGTGTATAATATAACCTTAACGACTGTAAAAACATTACACATTGTATAAATAATTATCAAAATCCTACCCGTAGGTTTGCCCCTTATTTTTTCAACGCTTAACCAAAAGGTATCGTAACTACAAATCATTAAAGAGGATATCGCCCCTACACGACTTCGAAAATTGAATCCCAAAGCCGACGCAATGATCTTCTTTCATACCATTGCTGAGGTAAAAGGAAAAAGGGCCGTGATCCGACAGGGCTACAACGTGTGTCCTATAGTAGGAAACCTTCAATTTGCACTTCATTCAGTGGCCACAGTTGGGGCATCGCTTTCGTGCGAGATCTTCAGTACAGTCTACTCACGTGCCACGTACCTTGCGGACGTGATGCTACATAAATATGGCTGGGGTAGGCCGGGTGACGTGCAGACAGATTTGTGAAGATATAGCCTGTTAGTAATATTTATAAACGTACTGGTTGGAATCAAGTACAAATCTTACAAAACCTTAAACAGCACACCCAGCAAAACAGTCCAAAATCATACGCTTTGCTTTTTAAAGGAAATAAGGTTTCAGAAATAGGACGACACCGACAGTCGTAGTGGAAGAGGTGTCAGTAATTCTGTCAATTCCTTTCATTTATAAGTACATATCTATAACTAATGTAAGTACTATATATCCAATAGCTTAAATAAATCCAGCATTGTCCAAAGTCCAACTCCAAAAGTACAGTCAAGCTACGTCAATATTTCTTTGTTTTATTGTTTTATTTGTATGTAATTATTTTTGTTATTTCTATTTTCGATAATGTTGAGAATACTAAGGCCCACTTGCACCACTGATTTAAATCTCGTTTTAACGAAATTCGCTGTCAAATCATATGGAAAATTTAGATAAATCCAGATTTAAACAAGATTTAACGTGTTGTGCAAGCCAGCCTTAGTCTGCTTCCATACTTTTTATCAGTACATTTATGTCAAAACCACTGCCAGCTCCCGGTTTACAAAGCGCAATGTGTGCATCGATTAGATCTCTCAAACATAGGTGTGCCGGTGTGCACTGGACAATGCGACCAAGAAATATATTGTGCAAGCACATCGTGCTACGAGTGACCACAAGACAGGTTTTAACAGTAATTGTTTGGAGAAAATAGAAACTTTACTTAACGTGTGGACCAAAAACCTACTTTAATCATTTAAAATTACCACGTCAATGAAATCACAATATAAAATCTGTAGATTACCTACAATTTTTTTTTTTTACTATTTACAGGGTAGCGTTTGACCACAAGTCACCTGATGTTAAGTGATGATGTAGTCGATATCTTTGCAGACGTTCGATTTAAATCTTAAAATGTGCTGGCAGAAAAAGCGATGTTTAAAACATTATTTAAACGTCTATTAGGTATAATTATGTCTACTGAAGTAACTTTATATTGCACACAACAAGGAAGAGAAAGCGTAACATGATATTTATTGATTCATTAAGATAGCATTTGTTTGGATATAACACCCATTAAAAGCTCATGAAAACAATTGTAAAGTTAAACGCCAAATTTGCCACTCACAAATAAAGCGCTCCCGCTCTACATTGACGTATTATATTATATGTTACACATATTAACTAATTTTGCTCGTGGCTTTTTTTGAATTGGAATCTCCGAATACTAATATACCATTTAGCCTAAAAATCCAAAAACAAATAAAACGGACACAACAAGCAAATAGAAAGAAATTATTTCCAGGGTTCAGTGACTTCTAATTAGACTATCCCAGACCCAAGAATGTTGCTTTATAAAATCTTAATATGACTTCAGTTGTAATGTAAAATAACATGGATTGATGTCTTATTGCGAAAGTTTGAAAGAATACTAATGTTTGCTACGCCGTAGCAGTTAAAGTTAATTTATATGAAAATTAGATCAGATACACATACAAACAGACAGTAATCTATCAAGCACTTAGGGTACATTGATGTGAAGAAGTGAACAAAACTTGTAAGTAACAAATGAATGACTACGCCATGAATCTTATCGAAAACCGCTAAACCTGGAGAGCGCTAAATCCTACAAAATCCGAAAAACAACAATTTGTCGCCAGGACAATTAGATTATATTGAGAGCATTAGGCCGCCGACCCTGAGGGCGAGCCAGTGATCCCATTAATGTAAGCAGGCGATTTCAGCACTGGTCATTTCTGTGCTTTTCCTGAGTTAACTTATATATATATCATACCAGTGCCTCTGCACAAGTCTTTCGGTTCAAAGAAAATTGTTACCTTCTACTAGTTAGTAGAATAGAAAGAGTGATGATTTAAAACCTAACTATAATCGCTATAAACTCTATCACATAGTAGGCTAGGCCAGAAAATCACCAAGGATTTGGTTGACTGGTTTGAATAATCAATTTGCACCTATCATGATTCAGAGGCAACAATGAACTCTGTAAAAAACCTGTTAAAAATTGGTAATCGCAAAAACCGTGTCGAATGGCCAGCCTAAATTGCCGATCGTCACGACACAAAAGACTCCATTCTTAACATAAAATTATCGGATATTAGGAGTTACGGCTCATATAATAAATCGCATCGATTATTATAATTAACGATGGATTTAGTATTATAATAAAAAGTATCTACCTAATATAAAAACTTCAGATGCTATATGTATATGACTAATATTATTTTTTTGTAATTGGCAAAGACTTATTGAATCATATTATTTTATGCGTGAACGTTGTATATACTCAGTTTGATTGAGTCGTTAGTTTTGTTACAGCTTACATAAATGTTTCTGATGATAAAAAGTTCTATCTATTCACATATTTACATAAAAAAGCAAAAAGTTTCGCTACATTTTTAACAAACACATAACGGGAAGCACAAAACAGTTATCCTATTATGTCTGCGATCGTAAAGAGTTTCCAAAATATATTGTGAAAATTTAATATTTTATTGCCGACTCGCGTGACACCCGATTAACATATAAAAGTTCGGGATAACGGTGACCTATGGGTGGGTCAATATTTCTGAATATATTTTCTTTCGAGATTATGTTCTCGGCGTCCACTTTTGAGGCGCCAGTAACTATAAAAACGTCAATAAATTAGCATAATGGCTTTCACAAATTACCTTATTGTAGAGAAACATTCGGCCAGAAGCTCTCTGATTGTGCTATAGCTCATTTTGTCATACATTTGTGTCCAAATCAAGCTTGTAAATAAATCACGGTGCTCGTGCCCGGTCCCGCACGACGCACGACGCCACATTATTTGATATCTCTAGACTCATTAATTGCTAAATTGTATTTAATTTCGGTTATGAATATTAATGGAATATTATAATTTGAGCCACATTTATTATTTATCACGTTGCGATACCGTAACTGATTTATATCAGAATTTCTATAATGAAGGTATACGCGGGGAACGTGCAAGAGTTACCGAATGGAAATTGTTCCAGGCTTTGTTCAAAGGCTTGATTCTCAAAACCATCATATGAAATTTGATAGTAAATTAATCATAAAGAATGGTAATCATTATAAGCTTATCCTGTAGTAGATATAATAGATAAAAAGCGCACATAAAATACTCAAAAACAAGTTATCTATTTATATCACACTGCCTGGACGGCTATCAAGACTGCTGATCCACCTCTGTAGACAATGACAGGAATCTCAGACTCTGTTGGAAAACACTTTCTCGTAGCGATTTAGAATGCATGGCAAGATAAAGGAAATTCTGTTGTGTTTCCTGACCAGCGAACATGAAAGGATGCGTCCATCCACTCTCCTCGGGGAGGCATAGGCGCATTACCGATAGCGTTTAGTGTTCTGTGCGCATTACGCGCAAACCTTTAAGCAACCTCTCTAACATTTTATGTCGTTTCTCCGAAGATTCCGTACTGTGTTTGCCGTAAACTGTGAAACCGGTTCCCGCTATCTAACGCCGCGCGTTGGTATAACACCAACCAATTAAACGTTAATTTCCGCAAATCGGTTTCAAAATATTTTTACCTATAATGATGATCACAAAACCATTATGAGAAAACCTCTGCATAATCTTAGCTCGGTAAACAACTAAGGTCTCTTTACGTTTGTCATTAAGTCATGAGATAACTGGAGTGTCAAATAAATAAATTGAAGATATTATCGCTGCTCATAATAATATCCTCACATATCGTGGTATTTTATTAGATACCTGTCGGAAGCTTGACTAGTACTTCGATTAAAAAGTGATACAAAAACCAGCACAGCAGATGAATCGGAAATGATATGGGAAGATTAATGTCAAATGAGGTAACTGCTAGGGGTGTAAGTGCTTATTAAAATTGATTGAAAATGTGTAATATTTTTTTTTTATAAAGTAAGTGAGTAAGTATTGTAAAAAATTGATTTTGTTTTTTTTTTCACTTTAATTTGACCACAGATTTTTCGTTTAACTTAACAAGAAATAACTTGAACATTGAATCCTGTATCTACGCATATAGGGCCGTTTAAACAGTGTTAGATTTTAAGGAGGTAAATATGCAGGTATTTTGGACAAAAATAAAAAAACCTACAGAGATGTTCATTTGAAAGTCAGCTATACATATTTATGTCTGTGTTTTGTTTATGTGTATTTATATTTATGTTTTGTGTTTATTTCTATCTAATTAATTATCATAATAAACAGCTCAATTCAAGTAGATACATAAACTTCACATAAATGGACACGCACACATGCAAAAAGCTGAGTAAGAATCATGACTCATGAGAGATAGATATACCTATCTGTCTGTCTATCTGTATATGATACCTCATGGCTTCCAAGTTGCCTCTAATCGTAAGAAGTAGGTACAGCTCTATCCTCCTTTAATGCCTCTAGCACTTATGGTCATCCCATGTATGAAGGTAGGTACTAGTAGATCATACATCGACCGAATCATTTGATTGGCAACGGACTGGCCTTGGTGGTGAGACTCATGACTTCGTGAAAAGCATGGCAAAATTGGCATAATGAACACAATTTAATTTTGAAGAAATGTTTTATTAAAAGTAGGTTGAACTTAAAGCTAACTAAAACAATAAGTAAGCTTTAATTTTAATCGTGAACTGTAACTAACAGTACTACGTCTACACCATCAACGAGTACTTGACAGGATTGGATAGTTAGGAATGCCTTGAATTGTGACGTCATTTGAACTACTTACCTATAGAGTTAATTAATGAAACATTTTTTGTTCAATAACTGTAGATTATGGATTGTACAACCCAGCCTGAAATTAATAATCGATCCCGATCCATTATCCGCGGTTTTGGATCGATATGTCATGTCATCATATGTCATTTAAGTAGTAATAAGTCGAGCCCTAGTACTAAAATGACATATTATGACATGATATATCGATCCAAAACCGCGGATAACGGATCAGTCTCGCTGCAAGCGGCGTGAAATCAATCCTTTATTATGGTTTTGTTACAACGCCGCCGCCCGCATCGCCAAAACTAAAAGCTTCCCTTTGCCCTCAAACAGTCAAAGAAACTTGTATATGCTGCTAACAACATTGTACTTACTTAACAAAGCAAGTTTATGTGATAACTGCTCAATTTCCTTTTATATGCCACGCTACGGGAGGTCAAGTCCAAGATAAGCCACAGATAATATCTACTACCCTCGGACTGAGACCTCCAAGATGTACCGCCCGCAGTCATTAACTTAGCGCCATGTTAGGAAGTTTCTACACAGAATCAACATTACTTACACTTACAAACTTATAGTAGGTACAACAAAAGCATTGCCTTATGTAATACAATGGACATTTTCATCCAATCTCTTCCACGTTGATCAAAAGTGCAAAACTTAACAAAACATTGTTTTCTTTTTACTGAATGCCATTATATAAGTCACCTGATGTTAGGTAACGATGCGGTGCTTTCAAGGGAGGCTGCCGGAACACACCGATAGTTGCAAGGTGATAAGAGGGTAGCATAGCTAGGCGAGCACTAGAAAATACCAAGCTATGGTTTCATTTCAATGTTTACCTTCCCCGAAAACTCAAGCTCATTCACTCATTACCAAAGGTCTATCAGCACTTCAGAATAAAAAATAAAAACGCATAACATATTTTTTAGATTCCTGGCATCAAAATTAAATATGCATAAGTATATACTCATCCCTTCAATCCTTATCCCTACTCCCTACTAATATTATTAATGCGAAAGTAACTCTGTCTGTCTGTCTGCATCGCTTTCACGCTTATACTACTGAACTGAACCGATAATTTGAACCTTGAGAAAGTACAAAGGTCACTTTTTATCGCGATAAACTATAGCCCACTCAGGTGAAACCACGGGGAACAGCTAGTAAACTATAACTTGGTGTAGTAAAACTCTGGAAGGCACTTACGTAAGCAAGCACTTATTTCGCTGTGCAAACCAATCGCTTCATATTCCCAATGCCACCACGGCTATTTATTACCCTCACGCATCAGTACTGCGTGGTGACCTCTCCCGCATGTGGTCATGGGAACCGCAGTGCTAAGGGCATGCGGGCACGCAGGGGATCATGTTACAGCCTTTTATTGCCTTAGCGGTATACCTAAAGGAAAATGTCGGCTATCGAAGAATATACGCCACAATTGGCGTAAAGCTATGACATGCATAGGTTTAAAAATGTATTCTCAATATAATAAATAAATTAAATTATATGTTATTGTAAACGTTGTTTTTATTTTACTGAAATACCATTTCTAAATACTATTTCGGGTTTTCGAACGAAAATGCCACCTTAGGCTGGTAGGTATTCTAGAACGACTCGACGCTCAAGTGTATCTTTACTTGTGACATATTTGTATGAAATGACGGACTCAAATTATGGCTTGAAAGTCATTCTAGATTACTAGCCTTCTGTCTACACTCCACAATACACAGTCTAGCTGTCCTAGTAAAAGCTTGCAGTGCCCGCGTCTCAGCGCGGATTTCCTGCGCATTATTAAGGAAGCGCGCAGACGTGTCAATGTTTACTGCCCGTGAAGACGGAACGCTTCGTAAACTCCGCAGATTATAACGTATGGTGATAAAAATGAACAAGGAAACGTGGTAATAAAAAAGCATACACACAGTGTTGCAAAAACTTCAATGAAGAAGATAGTTCGCTATAGACATAGCTAAAGTATCTGTCGCGTAAAGCTGTAAAAATGCACTCTACAATGTTATTGTACTCGTAAGTAGGTAGGTACCTATTGATCGCATCGTATATTAAGAAAAACGTTAACTGCATCGTCACTTAACATCAGGTGACTTGTGGTCAAACGCTACCCTATAAATATAAAAAAAAACCTTTCAACTCACTAATATAATATCACAGCGTAATCTTTGAGAATTCTAAATGTGAGATAGTATTGTAAAAGCCACAAAACGTTCCGTCACGAAATTTCAATTACTCAACAGAATTACACATTAACCCCAGTCCGAGTGGGAGGAGGTTATACTTCCTATAGGCCAGCCCACACAGATGCGTCAGGGAAGAACATTAAATTTACTATACTTACTAAATTGAAAATTAAACTTTCCGTGCAATATTCTCTGTTTCTCGGACATAAATTCTCATTAAACTACTTGATAGAAAAATCGCTGTATAAAAAAAATTAGTTGAGCACACCATTTTCATAAGACCAACTTGACACGTTTTTTTATAGTTTATAAGTGACTAGGAATTTCACTATCGCGTTCTAAACGAAAACAGGAAATGTAGGACAAAAATCATTTCCGGTCAAAAGTGCTTTTGAAAGCCAAATTTGATTTATTTTACTTCTTATGCTGGGGCCGCACTAACGGGAAATGCCGTTCAATAGCACGATGATTGACGTTTGACATTTAAGTGTGGCCACGACAGTAGAAAACGGCATTCACATTGGCGTTTGACGTGAGCCGATAATTCAAGTGCATTTATGTTAACCGTTCAAGTGTAGCCACTCACATAATAGCGTTATTATTTAATGCAATATTTATCGCGAAGATAGGCATTGACATTTCCCTTGACGTTGACCTTAGTGTGGCCCGAGCATTACAGTGTAGCGTTTGACCACAAGTCACCTGATGTTAAGTTTAGTGACAATGTGGCCAAAGGTGGTGCCACACTGGAATGACAACTGACTTTTAAGAACTCGTTCCTTTGTTCTTGCCCGATAAGAAATTTAACTGTGGTAACAGTAACACATAATATAGATTACTTAATCAAGTTATAAAAGTTTTGGAAGATATGTAACCCAAGCTACGAGTACGTAAGTGATGCTACATAACAGTAAGAGCAACACCCACACTATGATTCGATCGGTGAGGCACAGGATGAAGCCATTGTTTCGTTTCATTAGTGTGAAAATTGAGCCCACGCAACTTGGTGCAAGTTCCTATAACTTGTAATAATAATTTATGATTAACTGACAGCCGCGTATGTATAGGACTCTTCTATACTGCGTTCATTATGCGCCCTCCTCTTCTTAGGCCGCAAAATATGCGCGCGTCACGTTTTCTGTGACGGTTTGCATGACGCACTGCGTAGTTTAGGCATAAATGAAAAGCAACAAATGCAAGCAAGCGCATAAATGATGTCCAGGTATTTAGAACGCTTTTTTATCACATTTCTTCATTTTACAGAGTAGCGGTCGACCATAAGTCACTTGATGTAAAGTGACGATGGGGTCGAAGCTGGCACCATGCTACGCCTGGATTGTGAACTGGTTCTCTGGTGAAGCTGCCAGAACACACCAATATTATAAAAGGGAATAAGAAATAGTAATGAATTGTTAGAGAAAGTTAGAAAATCAACAGAAAATGTTAGAATTATTATTATTACTAAACCCAAATTTTCTTCCTTGCATTACATATATATCAATTCTATATATGTAATTATAATAATCTATGATAAAATTTAATGAGGCTCAATTTTCAAGTCATCTTTGGTTTATAAAAAGCCTCATTTTTAGCTTTAAGAAATACGTTAGAGACTGCGGTAAAAGCTCAGTTTGTTGCTCCATCTCGACAAATTAAGTTTATTAAACGTCTCCGCGGACGTGTAAAATGATTTTACATCATTAGCACCGAACCGGAATTAATTACATTTGACTGAAATGTAATTAATTTCGGTGCTAGCTTAACCTATGGCTTAATCAGCCGGTAAACAACTTTATTGGATAGGCTTAACTCGACTCGTAATCGACGATAATTATTATTGTGATTGATTAATTTGGCTACTTACTATTTACGACGAATCATATTGCTACAAATTAATGTTTTTACTGTTGGTCTTCTTAATTGATCAGTCCAATTATGTCTCGTTTCTAGAGAATATTAATTTGTTCCGTAACACCCAGTGCCCATGCGAGACGCCTATGGTCCCGGAAAGTAAGGAATTGAACGTAATCATTGAACACTTTTTTAAATCCGGATTGACTCTTTATTTTATTTGTTTGTTGAATTTAGTTTTCAATCACAAAGAAGTTGTACACACAGTCTAAAGACTTTTTTTGTTGTTATGCTTTTATACCTATATAGTTATACCTATATAGTTACCTACTATAATTTATGGTGTCCCGCGACATAAGCCGATCTCTGGGAATCCAAATGACTTTTTTACAGTTGGCAAGCTAATCTCCTTGTATGGTGCATGCTCATTAGGCCAGTCCTTTTGGACAAATACCTAGATATGTAGCTACTTAGTAATACTTTTTATTTCTAATTACAGTCTAATTTACTCAACTCTACTTGTTAAGCAAAATTCCTCACTACATACTTCTACCACAGTAGAGGCACTTTGAACAAAAATTACGACTCTCAATTCATGAAACTGTCAGTTCCAAACTATGTATTATGCAAATGCATTATATAATAACTTAACTTTTGAAGTAAAACTACTTTTCTTATCAGATTACAAGATTTATATTGACTTTAAAATAATATATTCTTCGCGATGAAATCGTATTTATTGCCTTGTTTATGCATGTTGAACGTTTAATGTCCTACTTCTTTACATATCGAATGATATATTATCGTGTACCAATACTCGATAAAGTTACCGCTCTAATCTTGCGTATAACAACGCGCTATTGTTTACAGTTCTTGTTCATAAATTGTTTACTTAGATGACTTGAGAGCTTTAGACTCATCAAGTCATCAACAGACCGGGTCTACTTCCGGCTGATAGATACTTTATTGAATTTTGTACATCAGGTAGTACTTGTCTCGTATGTATGCCCAACCTAACAATTTTCGAAACTGCTTTCTCAATCAGCTCTCAGCGGCGCAGGCGCGTGTAATTATTTCGTTGTTTATGCATATTGCTCTAGTACAGGCCACTTGGTTTACACCCACGACCAAGGCGACTCAATTTATGGAAAACAAGAAAGGCATAACTTAAAACTCACTTAAGATATTTGCATGGTAATTTAAATGAAGATTCTATTTCTATGTTTCTTTATTAGGTACTCGTACATATCTCGTCGAAATTTCAAGACAATGTGAGAGATTTTTTTTACATATTACAGGTTTTAGCGTTTGACCACAAGTGACGAATGTTGTCAAAGGTGGCGCTATACTACGCAAGATTGGGAACTAGCTCTCAAGTGAGGCTGCTGAAACCCGGAACACACCGTTAGGGCAATAGGTCTGTGCTAGGACATGCCTTACCTCCAAGATATAATTTTGACGTCACTACTACTGAGCTATCGTATTCAGATTTTAAACGTTTAATATTCTACCTT